>JANRMT010062814.1:87439952-87473393 GCA_026402145.1 Polypterus bichir lapradei | reverse complement strand
AGTCAGTCAGTCAGTCAGTCAGTCAGTCAGTGAGTGAGTGAGTCAGTGAGGGCTTTGCCTTTTATTAGTATAGATTCACCCTGAGTTCAGCAAAATCATGGAAATATTTGAGAACTTTGCTGAACTCCGCAATGGGTTGTATTGGTGCAATAGTGTTCTCATTCTCTTTGCCTCTTCTTCCCAGAATCCATCTTAAGCAAAGGAGGTTCCATCTTGGGAAGTCCATCAGATTGCGGAAGTCAGAATGACTAGTTTTGCGTTTACCACAATTTATTTTCTTACAATGAGCATTGGAATATACAGCATTGGCCTTCAAGGTACCCCAAAAATCTTTACTTCTCTTGTGTTTTTCTTACACTGTTTATGGTGACAATGATGCCGCCTGATCATTCATCCATTTCCTAAACACAGTTGTTCTACTGAATGATCATGGGGAGCTATAGACTATTCCAACAACATCAAACACAAGGGCTCTAAGTGTTGGACATTAGAAGTCAGACCATTACAGGGCACACACATAAAAATAAACCACAATCAATCATACTTGATTAATAAGACTCATCAATCACCCTAAACACAGGTTTTTGGAGTGAGGCAGAAAATCAAAAAACCTATAAGAATCTCACACAGACATGAGTAAAATGTGCAACTGTCACACATCAATTGACTCGGCTGGAATTCAATCCCAATCTCTTAAAGTTGCGAGATGGAAGCACTGATGACTGTCCCTTATTAATGCATTTTTATCAATCCATCAATTTCCAAAATCCACTTAATCCAATCTAGGATCAGACGAACTGCTGAAATAAACTAGTCATATGTTATTGATTTAAGTTATCTTGTCAATATGTCCTTAATAAATATATTCTTTATAATTTTACTCAAAACTATAGTGCGGAAGCTTTTTAACAATCTAATATATACAATTAAATGATTATTCAAAATATTCATTAAACTAAAAAACAATCAGCACGCCTTACATATTATCTTCAGTCTTTTACACCTTTATCTAGTGATTATTTCACCCTGCAACAGTTCCAATATTGCTCTGAGAGATAGCCCAATCTAACAAGAGTTTATTAAAGTTGGGGCTTATGCTGAAATGGAAACTTGAGGGTTGTAGAACAAACTGTCCATAAACAATCTACATCACTAACATTTTAATCATATAATATACTTACTGAAAAAATACATTTCATGTATTGCCATTACAGTCAATGACACTGAAAGGTGCAAAAAAAAAAAAAAAACTGGAACAAATCTAATATAAACTTACTTGTGACAAAGAATTTTTTTGTAAAAGTGCAGCTGTCGAATGCAGCTATTTTCTCTTGTAGAACAACAAGTAGGATACTGCATAAACATAAAAAACAAATTTATGATTTTTGGAAAATGCTTTATATCAGTATTTAAATTACCACATTTATGACTATGAAAATGCTTTTTCACAGTATTAAAATCAGCCTTCACATAGTCTTAAAACTGTGAAAGGCCAACATTAGGAATGGGTTAATCGATCAGTGTAATCACATTAAAAAAACTAATGTCATTCGATTAATAATAAATATGATCTGTCAATCACAAAGTACATACATTATTAGGTTTAATTATTTTTTATTGCTTAACGTTTATTTATATTTTGCAGTGTGCTGTCTGTATGCATAAAAGGCACATTTTCATAGACATAATTCTGAAGGTTATGTTATTAATTAATGCTAGCAATAGTCCTGACAAGTACAGAAATACAAGTTCACAGTTCACAAATTCTAGTGTATAAACTTTGCCGTTATTTGGTGAATAATATCCAAAAGGTAATCTCTTATTACTGAAATTCTGATTATTGAAAATTTTGCTAAGAACTTTAGATTATATGTTTGTTTTGTCCTCTGGGTTCTGATCACAGAAATATTTGGTTATGACTTAGGACCATATAATGACAATTTTACATTTAATAAAACAGACTAATACCTTAAAAATTAGAAACTGTAAGAGTATGACATTATATAACTAATAATAGAAGCTATAGTCTTATAAATAATTACTAAAAAATTTTTGTAATATTGAATATAGTAAAGATATAAATATACAGTATATACACAGCATAATTTCAGAAACATAACAGACAGAAAACACACTTTTATTCTAGAGTGGATATTATTTAAAACACATCTAGCTAACCAAAACAGTGTCTTGCTCTTAGCTTTAAACAGACTTTTACCGTTTATTGCAGTGCAGGTCATAAATAGATGTCTTGAACTGAATAGACTTCACCATTTCTCCTGTTCTTAGTGAGTACAGATCAACACAGCAATAAGGAGGGGTTGTTCTGAAACATATATTAAAATAAAATTAAATTATTTAAATTGTTTCACCAACCACAGTAGGACAGTAGTAGTACAGTATATTTGGTGTGGGATTTGCACCGTAGAAAAGTGGAGTGTCGCAGCAATGCTGAACAGAAACATTGGGAGCTGACACAGAGAGAGATCAGCTGATATCGCCAGGAATCACTCTGCTCGCATTGTTCAGAGACAGTCTCTGTGCAGCTAGCCAATGCAGTTACTCCTTTAGCTCACACTGCAAGTATACTGATTCTGAGCCAGAGGTTTCAGGTTTGCATTTGACCATTGGCAGCTCACCACAGCATAAATCTTCAAACTCAGATGCTTCATGGTTCGAGTCCACAGCAATTAAATCTTATATTTAATGTAATAGTTATTGGTCACAAGGTTGACCAAAATAGCAATAATGTTTAAAAGGCTATATGTCTAGCAATAACATCAAATTTTGATGTTCAAGCTGTCATAAAGAAATCTGAAGATGCTGGCCAGAAAACAAAGACAAAGAATTTAGTGGAAGACCCAAAAAACTGTCTGCATTCTATAAATGGTTAATTAAACGTTATTTCCTTAAGAGACCAACGGAACTCAATGAAGTACTTGCTTAACATCTTACACCAAAGTACATCCTTCCACCTTGAGAAGTCCTAAAAGAAACTGTAGCATGCGCTGCAGCTAAAGAAAAATTCTAAAAGGTAAAAGAGACTAGAATATGAAAGGAACTATAGAGCATGGCCTGACAAATTAGTGATAGAAAATGTAATTGAGCAAACAGTAAATTTTATATTTTTGGTTCACAAAGACTCCAATATGTTGGGAAGTACATTAATGCTTTCTGAAGCCTGCTTTGAAACATGTTAGCGGCTCTGTAATGTTCTGAGAGCAAAGGTATACAAGATCTGGTCAAAACAAATTGAATGGTGACTGCTGAGAAACAGATTTTGGTTCATTATTTGGTACCTTTGGGAAAACAACTTCCTTGGATAAAATTTAATCAGGAAACACAACTTAGAACTTGCATCTACAGTAGAATTAACATTATTAGATTGACCACATCAGAATCCTGACCTCAACATATATAAAGCTGTGTAGGATCAATTAGACAGGGAAGATAACAAAAAGCGGACAAATTCAAAGGAAGATGGTAAATCCTGCAAGAAGCTTGAAAGAATATACCACAGAACTCCTTGAAAATAATACAGCAGTGTATCAAAGAGAATTGCTTCAGTTTTGCATTCTGAGAAAAGCCACACAAAAGAAAGACGTATTTAAAGACAAGATATCCTTGTTACTTTTTATTATATCAATGTGTATTTATGTTTATTCTTTTATACAGTGGTTTCATGAGAAAATACAAACTTTATGTCTAGTAAATAATTTTCTTCTGTGAACTAAGACCTTTGCACAATACTCTACATTTGCCAACCCCATTTAAATTTTTACAATCTAAAGCTGAACATGTAGCACTACCCAACTTCCAGTTCTGCTGCTAGATTGTGAGTATATCTATTATGAGACTGTGGAAAGAATTTCCCTCTTTTTTGGTTCTTTATTTCACCTTATACAATTTCTTGGATTAGGAATTTGTTAGTTTTCACATACCCTTTTGGCTTAGAGCACAGGGTAGGCCATTGTACAGAGCCCCTGGAACATGTGCAGGTTAATAGCCCAGCACAGTAGGATCTCTTTTGGCAGTAATGGGGATTTGAACCAGTAACCTTTCAGATACCAGCGCAGATCTTTTGTCTCAGAGCCACCACTCCACCCTTAAAGCCACCACTCTACCCTTTATCCTGCCATTATTCATCTCATAATATTTTGTCCTGTGCACCATTTACCAATTAATTACCAACAATTAGAAATCTTGCATTTTCAACATTAACTTAGAATATGATACCAGTGCAATAAGCACTGTAAGGTTAGGAAGGCATAACAAATGCACCACTATAAGGCAATCATCCCTAAAACATAAAATGATTAACATAAATATGTAATTCACTTGACATTGGGACCTTTAGAGATTTGTAAATTGATAATATATCCTTATTCTTTTAACAAAATATTTTTTTTACTATAAGCAACTTAGAGGCTTCACTGAAAGAAACCTGACCATCCAAGAATAATTTCTGTAAAATTATGTCTTCAACCTGTGATAAAGGTATAGGTAGTATTTGCAATAAAAGTTTTGTGCTTTCATAAAAGTACATGTAAGAGCCATTTCTTACTTAGAAAGGTTTTGTAGGAGAAAAAAAAAGGCAAAGAACATCTCCCCCTTCATATCCATGGTGAGGCAGTGGAAGGTGTAATGAGTCTTAAATTCCTATGAGTGTATATAACAAAGGATCTCACACGGGCTCTTAAATTATCTTACCTGGTGAGAAAAGATCAACAACAACTGTACTTTCTCAGGAAGCTGAGATAAGCTCATCTGTCTCAGCAGCTTTTAATCAACTTCTACCACAATGCAATAGAAAGTATTCACTCCTAAGGATTAATTGTGTGGCATGCCAGCTGCACAATTACAGAATGGAAGGAGCTACACTGTGTGATGAAGGTTGCACATCAAATCATCAGGGCAGACATCCCAAACATGGACACCATCTATGCTAGCCAATTTCAGACAAAGGCTAGCAGCATTATCAGACACACAACACATCTAGGCCACCAACTGTTTGCCCCGCTACTGTCTAGAAAGAGGTTTAGAGCAATCAGATCACACACTAACAGACTGAGAAATAGCTTTTTCCCCTAGAGCTGTGTTTTCAATCACAACTCTCTAAACCCAATACTCCTCCAGTTTATAAGAACTGTTATATAAATATAACATATACAATATAGACACACATTTGGACACATTTTACCTTCACAACTAGCACACATGCAAGGAACCTATTTTAGGCAATGCATATTGACACTCTAAATACTGTATATTTTTTTTAAAGCTGTACATAATGCCTTTTTGTATAAATTAATTGAATACATGCTGCTTTCTTCATTATTTTTCTTCATTACCTGCTCTTCATTTCTTATAACCTGTATAAAACATATTGTACAGTAGTGTTTTATTGTTACCTTTTTTCTTTGCTGAAAATGGAAAGTTGTCATCAGAATTTCGTTGTACAAAAGTATATTGACAAACAATAAACTGAAGCTAAAACTGATGAAACTGATAACAGTTTTCAAAACATATTGTATCATATTGAACATACTGACATATTGTATGTAACGTACATATAAAACGTACTGAATGTATTAAGTGATGCATATGTAAGTTTGTCATGGAGAAATAACACATTCTTTAAGTATAGAAAGTAACTTTAAAAAGAAACTTTTTTCTCTATTTTTATGCAAACTGTTTTGCTTTGAATTTTCATTAAACTTTTATATAACAAATTTTATTGGCCTGAGAAATTTATTTTTTTACACGTTTGACTCACGCTGGATCCTACCTTGCCAGCTCAGTAGCTGCTCGATTTTGGGAACCTGGGAAAGACACAGCTACAATACACATCTACGTAGTCTGACACAACACTGGCAACAGTTTAATTTTCAGGAAGTGAGCCTTAGATAAAATACATTCTTCTTTAATTAAACAAAACGCTGCCTGCTTTAACTCAAAATTGTAAATCACATAGACCTTTCTGTGAGTGATGTTGTGAGGCTCCTGGCCCAGTGCATTACTGGTTTTGGGAATGTAAAATGCACGAGCCTCGCTGAAATAAAATCAACCATTTATTTGGACTAACAATACTACATTATTCTCTCTGTTTTTGTTAACAGCTGAAGGGGCATTACAGTTTAATGAACAGCAGGCCACTACCGTATTTTCTATATTTTCTTTCAGGAGGCATGCTTGAGCTCCTCATTGATCTATAACATCTAACTCTCATATACACCTCTCCAGTGACTACATTTGACTCTGATTTACACTTAGAACAAGAGTAAAGATACAGTGGGTACGGAAAGTATTCAGACCCCCTTCAATTTTTCACTCTTTGTTATATTGCAGCCATTTGCTAAAATCATTTAAATTAATTTTTTTCCTCATTAATGTACACACAACACCCCATATTGAAAGACAAAAAAAAGAATTTTTGAAATTGTTGCAGATTTATTAAAAAAGAAAAACTGAAATATCACATGGTCCTAAGTATTCAGACCCTTTGCTGTGACACTCATATATTTAACTCAGGTGCTTTCCATTTCTTCTGATCATCCTTGAGATCACCTTCATTTGAGTCCAGCTGTGTTTGATTATACTGATTGGACTTGATTAGGAAAGCCTCACACCTGTCTATATAAGACCTTACAGCTCACAATGCATGTCAGAGCAAATGAGAATCATGAGGTCAAAGGAACTGCCTGAAGAGCTCAGAGACAGAATTGTGGCAAGGCACAGATCTGGCCAAGGTTACAAAAAAATTTCTGCAGCACTTAAGGTTCCCAAGAGCACAGTGGCCTCCATAATCCTTAAATGGAAGACGTTTGGTATGACCAGAACCCTTCCTAGAGCTGGCCGTCCGGCCAAGCTGAGCTACCGGGGGAGAAGAGGCTTGGTGAGAGAGGTAAAGAAGAACCCAAAGATCACTTTGGCTGAGCTCCAGAGATGCAGTCAGGAGATGGGAGAAAGTTGTAGAAAGTCAACCATCACTGCAGCCCTCCACCAGTCAGGGCTGTCGGAAGCCTCTCCTCAGTGCAAGACACATGACAGCCCGCATGGAGTTTGCTAAAAGACACCTGAAGCACTCTGAGATGGTGAGAAATAAGATTCTCTGGTCTGATGAGACCAAGATAGAACTTTTTGGCCTTAATTCTAAGCGGTATGTGTGGAGACAACCAGGCACTGCTCATCACTTGTCCAATACAGTCCCCACAATGAAGCATGGCGGTGGCAGCATCATGCTATGGGGGTGTTTTTCAGCTGCAGGGACAGAACGACTGGTTGCAATCGAGGGAAAGATGAATGCGGCCAAGTACAGGGATATCCTGGGCAAAAACCTTCTCCAGAGTACTAAGGACCTCAGACCGGGCCGAAGGTTTACCTTCCAACAAGACAATGACCCTAAGCACACAGCTAAAATAACGAAGGAGTGGCTTCACAACAACTCTGTGACTGTTCTTGAATGGCTCAGCCAGAGTCCTGACTTAAACCCAATTGAGCATCTCTGGAGAGACCTAAAAATGGCTGTCCACCAACATTTACCATCCAAACTGACAGAACTGGAGAGGATCTGCAAGGAGGAATGGCAGATGATCCCCAAATCCAGGTGTGAAAAACTTGTTGCATCTTTCCCAAGAAGACATATGGCTGTATTAGCTCAAAAGGGTGCTTCTACTAAATACTGAGCAAAGGGTCTGAATACTTAGGACCATGTGATATTTCAGTTTTTCTTTTTTAATAAATCTGCAACAATTTCAAAAATTCTTTTTTTTGTCTGTCAATATGGGGTGCTGTGTGTACATTAATGAGGAAAAAAATTAATTTAAATGATTTTAGCAAATGGCTGCAATATAACAAAGAGTGAAAAATTGAAGGGGGCCTGAATACTTTCCGTACCCACTATATATGGTTGCTAGAAAAACATATAGATCATATTATAATCCATTTATACGATTAAAGCTAAATTGCCTCATTTATTTTATATTACAGTATACTGTAGCACCATCGGCAAGTGCCAAAACGAATCCTCTGCTCTTTACATGACTCTTTTAGGTGGCTCACTATTCTTAAAATGACTGCTCGCCTTTGCCAAATTAGATGAAATTCTGTTTGTGACATTGCAGGCTTGGTGTTTCTATAGGCACCCCTGCAGCTGATGATAAAATGGCATTCATATTAAGTGTAAACTATCCCTGGTTGATGTAACCCGTCAGTGCCATTATATAGCAATCCCATCAAAATTGTTGTCTTTAGTGGTGACACTGTGCAAGACAGTGGGGGATAACACAGAGACAGAGATCAGGTGACGTCACCAGGAGGTGCACTGCTCACAGTGTTCAGAGATGGGCTCTGTGCGGCTGATTAAAGCAGTTCTCCAATTAGCTCATGCTGCAAGTGCTCACCTCTGAGCTGGAGACTGCAGGTTTGCAACTCTCTGCCAACAGTTCACCACAAAGCAAACCTTTGAGCTAAAAAGGAACTGGTGACAAGGATAGGACTTGCACTTTAGACAGTTGGAATGCAGTGGTGACACGGCACGAGACAGTGAGGGTATTAAAGATTTCACATTTATTATTTTTTGGTAATTAAGAATGATTTTTTCCACAAAGAGTGTAAATCCTTTGTTCAGTTTTGATGGTTTCATTATTAAGCACTTTTCAACAATACTTTTGTTTTTGGAAGCAAAAGGAGAAAGGTATAATAAACACAATCAATTCCTGGCTAACGGGAAGGAGATTTACTTACCAATGCATCAATTCCAAATTTTGCAAAAAGAGCGTATTGTGATAAAAAAACAGTACACATATAGAACATCTTGCTCAACAGAATGAATTCTAAAACTTATTAAAGCTGTCCTTAATTCTCTAAATATTGTGAATCTATGCTAACCTTTTAGATTCCTTATTTTTAAGTGATTATTTAATATTAAATCTACTTCACTCCTTGTTGTTTAAACTAGGAGGAAAATGTTTTTTTCTTATATGAATATGATCCTGCACCATATATCTGACTGATTTCTATGTTATTCAATGTAATTCAAACTTTAAAATTGATTAAAAAGACAGGTATACAAAACAAGAAGCAAAGAGCCAATACAGTTAATTAATTCCCACATCTATAGTAGAAAAATGCATGAAAGTGTAGACAAAGTGATACAACAAAAAAGCAGGATGTTGTTTTAGGAGAATTGTTTATGAAAAAAGGCTAACATGTTCATATTAGTAAAATTATTAACTGTAGAAATCATCACTTTAAAAAATGTTCCTCTACCATTGATACAACATTTTAGAATCTGAGTTTGCAAGATCTTTAAATATGTAGAATCTTCAAGTATTATGGACAAAAACAAGGAAACTCTGTAATCTCAAAGCAAAAACAATTAGATGTATTTAGAAGTTAGATAATTTATTGAACTAGCCAACCAAAGTGTAAAAATGGTATTAGACAAATGAACAAGTTAAATATATAAATCTCTGGGAAAATCCCAGTGTTGTTTAGTAAAGTTACTTAAAACATACATTACAAAGACTGGGGTTTTAGTTTTCCTAAACTAAATTTGAGTATATTATCATGGATTTCAAAAGATATTTGCACAGGTGTGTATGAAAGATGTGCACTTTTGAAACTTTATAAGCACTTTGGGTATGTCTTCAGAGAACAACACTATAACAAGAATAAATTCAGTAGAGTTGCCCAGGTGTTTCCCAAAACTGTGCTCCATGCCCAAGTAGCACAAACTACAGTTTACTGAAAAGGCATATGAAATCTTAAATAAAATATTGCCAATGATGGATAATCTGAGAGTTAAGGAACAATCTATGGTCTCATGAGAATAATTTATTATTGGGATCCAACCCGATAATGTATTGCTCTGAGAACACTACTACTACTACTACAGTAAAGAACTTAGGATTCAAGCATTATGTTACTGAGCAGTTTGTCTGCTACAAAGCCTGGAAAAGCTGTGATAAAAGGAGGAAAAATAGGAAGGCAGTAAAGTACAAAGAAAGCCTAGATGCTTCTGTCTGCAAGAGGTCTGGGACTCTTCCAGCGGAACAATGACTAAAAGATATAGAAAAAGCTACACCCAAGTGTCCTAAAAACAAAAACATGACTGTTCTATTATGGTACAGGCAAAACCCAGACCTCAGTCCAATCAAGAACATGTGGAATGAGTTGAAATTTCTGTTTTCCAACTGTTCTCATCTAACTTGAAATATGAGCAAAATCTGCAATATCCAGATGTGAAAAAATGGAGGATACTTGCCCTAAAAGGCTTGTGGCTGAAATTTCAAATTTACTTTTGTAAAATGTTGACACACATGTTTGAATACTTATTAAATCTGTTACATTTAGTTCAATATTATTATTTTGGATACTTCCAACAGAGTGTAGTCCTCAATTTGTGATTATTAGTAGTTTCTTAATTTGATGAAGTAATATGAAAAAATCCAAGGGAATGAAGACTTCATACAGCCACTGAATACCAGATAATCTCTGAAATTTCAAGTTTACATTTACTTTTGGATGTAATATGTTTCAAATGTGAAGAAGACAGTTTTTAAACACTTTTCTCAGTCACAGCATTTTCAAGGGCACATGTCACATTGATTTATACTTGTTAAATCTAAGCAAGACAAAAAATACACAGATGAAAACAATTACTTTATTTTTGTAGGCAACAAGTGAGGTGGGTGGTAACTAAGAAAGTTTGAAAAATTCTGTCACAATATTCTGTTTTTTTTTTCTTGATTTAAAAAAAAAAAACCCTCAACACACAACAAACGCTTGCCACATCACAGACTTTCCAAGGCCTGAGGGGGCCCTTTGATTTCAGACCGCTGCAGGCATTAGCAGGAAAGTAATTAGGGTAAAAAGTTCAACCACAGTTCTATGTCTACAGTGCTGCCAGAAATAAATTTCCACTCATTCATAGGGTTCTGCTGTACCTTCCCTGAGAACCATATTGAAAACACATTTATCTTTGTAGACTTTTTTCCGTTTTTTAATTATCTTTATGGCGTTTACAGTATTTAATTACTAGAACTGGCCTCAGTACCAATGGGGTATTACAAATATAGTGTTGGGAAAAATGGAATGTGTTTTTTCACCCACTTTTTTCACAATCCTTGCTGTTTAACATGTTATCTTTTCTTTTTGTATAGTTACATTTATATACTTAGCATGCAAGGCCAAAGCATACTACATATTTAAATAGAAATAAAAGAATATTTAAACAGCTTTATGCATATTAAATGTATGCAAAGAACAGTTATTCTAAATAATGTTTAGGCTTTGGTGGTTTACCACTAAACTCTGAGATTTGAAGGTCATGAAAAATAACAATCTAGTAACAAAATGCTTTCCCATCCAACAAAGAAAAAATCTCTAAGTTGAACTGCGCTCAGAACAGTTAGGTACTGTAAGGCTTTTACTTTTTCCTTAATGGTCACTTCATTAAATTCACCTATCAAGTAATAACTTTGCCTCCCAAATTGCTCTCAGAATTGCCTTGATTTCTTATAGTCTCCACATCTCCACAAAGTACTGAAATTGTAGTACAGGGATACTGTCCCATAATCAATGAAATGAGCCCATTAGCTGCTCCAAATTAAATGGTGGTATAGTACAAACTGGTGTTTATGCTAGCATAATACAGAATGCCATGTAAGATAGTTGATGTTAGACAAACATCCAGATGTGTTTTGATTTATTCTAATATTATATGCTCCCTATTTTACTATTTTTTTTTCTAAAGGACTGTGAGCTGCAAATATTCTAAGTATATATACTCAGCAAAAAAAGAAACGTCCCTTTTTCAGGACTGTGTATTTCAACAATAATGTTTTAAAAATCCAAATAACTTTACAGATCTTCATTGTAAATTGTTTAAACAATGTTTTCCATGCATGTTCAATTAACCATAATCAATTAATTAACATGCACCTGTGGATTTGTCGTTAAGACCTTAACAGCTTACAGAAAGTAAGCATTTAAGGTCACAGTTCTAAAAACGCAGGACACTAAAGGGACTTGTCTACCAACTGTGAAAAACACCCAAAGAAAGATGCCCAGGGTCCCTGCTCATCTGCGTGAACGTGCATTAGGCATGCTGCAGGGAGGCATGAGGACTGCTGATGTGGCTAGGGCAATAAATTACCATGTCCACACTGCGAGACGCCTAAGACAGCGCTACAGGGAGACAGGAAGGACAGCTGATCATCCTCGCAGTGGAAGACCACGTGTAACAACACCTGCACAGGATCGGTACATCCGAATATCACACCTGCGTGACAGGTACAGGATGGCCACAACAACTGCCCGAGTCACACCAGGAACACACAATCCCTCCATCAGTGCTCAGACTGTCCGCAATAGGCTGAGAGAGGCTGGACTAAGGGCTTGCAGGCCTGTTGTAAGGCAGGTCCTTGCCAGACATCACCAGCAACAACGCCGCCTATGGGAACAAACCCACCTTCGCTGGACCAGACAGGAGTGGCAAAAAGTGCGTGAGTTTCTGCATGACAGCAATGTCAGTGTTCTGCCATGGCCAGCGAAGAGCCCAGATCTCAATCCCATTGAGCACGTCTGGGACCTGTTGGATCGCAGGGTGAGGGCTAGGGCCATTTCCCCCAGAAATGTCCAGGAACTTGCAGGTGCCTTGGTGGAAGAGTGGGGTAACATCTCACAGCAAGAACTGACAAATCTGGTCCAGTCCATGAGGAGGAGATGCACTGCAGTACTTCAAGCAGCTGGTGGCCACACCAGATACTGACTGGTACTTTTGATTTTGAGCCTCCCTTCATTCAGGGACACATTGTGAAACATTTTTAGTTTATGTCTTATGGTGTTGACTCTTTTAGTGTTCATACAAATATTTACACATTAAGTCTACTGAAAGTAAAAACAGTTGAAAGTCAGGGGACGTTTCTTTTTTTGCCGAGTATATTATTATATAAGAAGAAACTTAGTAAGCAATTATGTTAAAGCAAATAAGGGAGGTAGGGAAATGCTCAACGTTAAAATATGAACTTCCAATCAACATACATGAAGACGAAGAGCAAGTCAAAAGTTCTCACACAGCAATAGAAATGAGAATGAAATTCTTTACAGTTTTATTGCATGTACATATAGAGGTGCTATTCTAATAAAGCACACTCATTTTTGAGATGTAAACCTACATTATACTGGCTAAAAGCAATGGAACTCTAAGGTGGCCCTAAAGGGCAAATTTCAAACAAAAAAGATGAAAGTAAAAGAATACACTGAAAAGCAAATCAAAAAGTGAAAATGAAAACAAAAATATGAAAACAGCTCAAATGAAATCAAATGGAAATTACCTCATTAGAGAAAAGAGAAAAACCTGAAAAATCCAAAAGAGGCCAGTTTAGTGAACCTGATGAGTTTCTTGCAAGATATTTTTTCTCATGTTGTCAAACTTCCACAGATCAGCATCTCCTGAGTTGTCGCCTCTGTGTTGTAACTGAGAGTTTTCCTGTTCACATAATTTTTCCTGGAATGTGCAAGATTGCTGCTGTACTGAAATGTATATGAATTTTTGCACTGTAACAGTTTCAGTAAAATGCATATTTTGCATTTTTTTTCTTTTTTGCTACAGCCCATTTTTCTAAGCAGGTCATTTCCATTTTAATTTGTTTCCATTTTCATCTTTTTGTGTGCACTTCCATTTTTTTGTGTTGTCAATTTTTGTTTGTATGTTCATTTTTTTCTGTTTAATTTTTTTTGTTTACCCTTTCAGGCCACCATATGAATGAGCTGGAAAAGTTACAATATAAGAATTGGCTAGTTTTGGTTGTTAAAAGGTGTGACTAGAGGATTCAAATGTTCTAAAATACACGGTCATATTAGTAAGCAAACACTCTATTCCATGTAAACCCATGGAAACAGTAACAGTTATTATTTGAAATAAAAAAGGAGGCACAGTTATTTAACTAATACAAATGTTTTGTGAAACAGGCTGGATTAATGTTAAAAATTTCCACATAGCTAGACAGGGGCTTTCAGAAAATACGAGATCAGGAAAAGAACACAGGGAGTGACTTTACTAAACGTCTGAAGAATTTTAAAATATGCAGAAGGAAAGATGACATGCATGTATGAAGCAGCCAGGTGTAGTCAGATGACACAATATTAGCAGAATTCTATGATATATGTTCCCAAAGGCATTGACAAGGGAAGCCACTGCTGCCCTAACAGACTTGCAAGAAATCCGGTTCAGGAATGAACAGAATTTAAAGACACAGCTGCACTGAGGATTAAACATTTGGCAAGGATAGGTAGGCTACTATATTACCTCAAGACCCAAGAAAATTTGAGAATGCAAATAAATTCCCCTGGCACAAAAAAAAGACTAAAAAATATGTCTGACATTCCATAAAATGTTAAAGTGAAAGTAAAAGTCCTGCAGATGTTAAAAGTAGATGCAACTAATTAAACACCAGTAATTCTGACATCAGCTCTGGTTAAGGTTTACATATTTTGAATAATTATTTACTTTAAAAAATGTATTCTTAATGCATGATACAGTATAATGTAATGTATAATGTAATATGCAGGGTGATATCCGGCTTGTGCCCAGTACTTTCAAAATAAGATCTTTCCCTATGACCCTAAAAAAACAAAATGTACTTATTGAGTAGGTTTGGAAGGTTCCAGGTTCCTTAACAAAACTGATATAAGGCAGGTCATTTTTCCATAGAAAGCATTATAAAAATCACATATATAATCATGGTGATTTAAATGATTTCCCTAAAGATAACTAAAAAAATGAAACATGACTAAAGGAATCACAAGTAGTGACACTGACAAAAAAAAAAAGTTGGCATGTGATACTGGATAGAAGCAATGTAATGTAGGGGCACAGTATCTACCAATACTGAGAATATTTAATGAACACTGTAGGCCAATATTGAATATTACTGTAAATAAATTTATTAGCAAAAAAAAGAATAATGCTATGTAACAAGCTAACCTTTCAAAAATATTAATAGGCTTAATTTAGAAGAATATTCTCATTTTTAATTAGCAACTTCCCTTGAATGTTTTTCCATTACATTAAGTACATTTTGAAGTGTTCACAGTTTTGCTTTTTATTAAAAAAAATGTGCATACTGCATGTGCACCTTTGTTAGCATTTGAGGTTAATTTGGGGACATACCATATCTTAAGAGTAAATGGTATGAATTAAAAGCAATGAAAGCAAAATTTATACAAGGACCTTAAAGCATCAAGGGGCAGTACCAAATTACTTAAATTTAGTGAGATCACACAAATATTTGACTTACACAGTTATTTTATGTCTTCATTATTAGTGTGTCAATTAAAAATAACATACTTTACAGTACTAAACATTCCTTTTTCAAAAAAGTGAAGCAATATAATATGATATCTGAATATTCTTATAGAAAGAAGCTAATATAGTAATAGACCACTTACTAGTTAATAAATGCGAGATCTGTGTAGGTATATAGCCCAGTGCTTTACAAAGCAAATATAACAAGCAAGTGCTGGGACAAGATCAGGTTGCAGTTGATGGTGGCAATTTAACCTGCATATCTTGCAAAATGGAAAAGTGAGCATAACGACAAGACACAAGATACTCATCCTGCATCAACAAGGTCTCTCCCAAGCAGATACTTTACAACAGATGTGTTGTCAAAGGTAATCTGCAGAACCACAAACAAACTGGCAAAGTGAGGCAAATAAGAAATAACAGCAAACTTACTTCTCTTTGAAATCATACCTGGCAGAAACCACTGGAACCCTAGTACACCCTTCTACAGTACAAAGAATTCTTCATGGAAGAGTTGTTACAGAAAAACCATCCCTTCGAGGTGGAAATAGAGAAAAAACAACTCACCTACACACATAAATTTAAGGAAATGCAAGCAGAAGAATGGCAGAAGGTGCTCTGGACTGATGAGTTAAATTCTGAGATGTTTGTCTCACAGAGAAAGCAGTTTATTTGCCAAAGTACAGTATATGTGTGAACGTCTGCAGGCAACAGTGAAGGTTCCTGTGTGTTTTTAGCTGCATTTTTACTAAGGGTGAATGGTCAGAACTGGTAAATAGCTGGCACCATCACTGCTGATAAGTATAGACAGATTATTATTCATCATGCAATACCATCAGGGAGGTGTCTTATTTGTCCCAGCTTCATTCTGCAGCATGATAATTAACTCAAACAGAAAAAGTCATAAAACTATCTGCAGCAAAAAGAACAGGAATTCCAGCAAAAAAGACAGTATGACCTCCAACCCAACCCCACCCTAGCCCATATATGCCTGATCTGTACATCATCAGGACAGTTCTCCAAAATGCTTGGAACAACCTACCAGATGACTTTGTTAGGAAACTACATGACAGTGAACCTAAGAGAATTGCTGCTGTTTTTAAGGCAAAAGGTGGTCACAGTAAATGTTGGATTTAATTTGTTATTGCCTGCTTACTCCATTTTCTATGAAGTTCATTGGTTAATAAAAAATATTCAAAAATTTTTTTATAACATTTAAAATCTCTCTCTTGATAACTGATAATACAGATAAGAAATACAAAAATGTGCCAGTTATGCCAAATTCTGACTGTTATTGCACACATTATCAGGAGTTTATGAATAATTCTTTCCATTGATAAAATAAAGTGCAAAGTGACTGGCTAGAATTCTACAAATACAGACTTGTACATATGCTTTTCCTCCTTGGTTTTCCTTTAATTTGCAAATCTTGTAATCTAAGCCTAAAGCTGACTGAACCAACTTTAAAACCAGAACAACTATATCAGCCAAAAGAAAAATCTGTTTTCCATTTACATGTCAAGACTGCATCCTTTTTGGTGGTTGACAAAAGCTGTTATTTCAAAATGATTATACAGTAAAAATTGTGTGAGGATTTGAGTAAGTTTATGAACTGGCTTAATGGAAAAAAAGATTTAAATGTGTTCTGAGGTTTTTAAATATGAAGTTGCTCACAAAACATTCCCCTTATACTGATAAAGCCATTCAGACTGAGGTCAGCATTACTTTTTAAAGTGCTTTAGGAGTAAACACATTATGCAGAAAGAACAAATGAATGTCATGCAACAGATGTAACTATGTTGACATTCGCATGTCTGAATGTAACATTGTTTAATAATATATATTACCAAATTAAAAAAGTCAATTAAAGCAATGTATTAAAAAAACTTAATTTCTAAGAATTCACAGAGCATCCGTTTGATAATGTTCAGCATACTCAGTGGAAAAAAAAAGGATTACAGTATCTCATAACTATTTTTAATGCCTGTTCATTAAACTTCTTGATTAAAATATCATCAATATATTGATCCATCCATTTTATGGTTCCACAAGTTAACAGCAGGTCAAATTATATTCCGAAAGCATCTAGTACCAGTCAGACACTGGATATACTCACTCATGTAGTCATCAGTTCATAACCTTGACCTATCTGGAACATTGAAGTTTTAGGCAGGCAAAGTTGGTAAGAATGCAAAAACTCCACACAGAGAGGTCATTGGACTGGAACTGAACAATGTACTCCAGAGCTCTGAAACAGCAGAGTTAGGTAACACACACTATTGTGAGTTAAACATTCTAAATTGTGTTATAGAAGTGAGTATTCTCTTTGAGATATTCAACACCTGGGATAATGACATGAAGACAAAAGAGAGGTATACATTAAAGGAAGAACATAAACTACAGTGTAAAATAAGGAAAACAAAAATGGTGCTTCTTTGGGCATGCCTTACCAGGACTAAAACCCTCTTCAACCCAGTGGGATGGATCATCTACTTATCCATCCTTAAAGTAACACCAAAGAGCTCCCGTTCCCAAATGCCACCTCTCTCATACATCCACTCCCCCTTTCTTCCACCAGTGAGCCTTTACCTCAACCACTTAAAAGTCCAGTCTCAGGTAACTTTACACTGCTCCCAAAGTGCAAGGTTCTTTAATAACAGCTTGAGCTAAAGAATAACGAGGGTCACCAAAGGAGGCTCAAGGCACACACCACATCACACTAGCCTGACAGACTCATGAAGAGAAGCCTATATAGGCAAATATGTTTAGTTTTCCTTTAGTTCATTTGTACTTTGTGTTCTCTTTCTCACCATTTCTCCCTGGAAAATTTTATGTCATTTTTATGTTGCAGTGAAAAAAATGCATTCTTAGGAAATGTTTCACCTTGCAGAATGCAATCTCTCACTAGGCTGAAAACCCTCCTACAGATTATTTATCAAAAAGCCAAGGATGTCACTTCATCAGGCAACAATTAATATGTCCAGGATTGTGTAGTTTTTACACCAGCAGAGGATTTTGATGAAAAGCTAAGGTATGGAAGAAGGAAGTTATTAAATTACAGATATATTATCCTCTACCAGATTGTCAGTTCTCAGGCGCTACTGATATAGAAAAGCATTATCCATTGTCACACACGTGCGATTAGGAGGGAGCTGAGTGGACCAAGTGGAGGTAATTACCCGCCAGGCTAGGGGTGGAGGGGTGCATTAAACCTACTTCTGTTATCTCTGCAGGCCGAATATAAGAAAACCTCCCTGATTTAATGTCATTCCTGGTTCCAGCGTCACGGCAGACGTCACTTCTGGTTCTGCCGTCACGACGGACGTCACTTTCGGTTCCGGGCCATGACGGATGTCACTTTCAGGCTTTGTCTTTAACACTAGAATTACCAGAGCCTACGAGAAAACTCTTAAATCCGGCCTGCCTTAAATGCTTTCTCACCTCTCAGTCTTTTGTCCTGTAAATGTGTCGATAAGCAGCAAGCAGCCTGGTATCCCATCACCCTGCCCACTGCCGCAGTTCAATTCGCAAAGAAGTTTCTCAGTGCTCAGTGTTTATCTTCAAGTGAAGTGCTGGAGCTTTATATGGTAAAAAAGTACATCGTCATTTGGAATATATACATTTCATGTTTGTTCAGTGTCATCAATGATCAATGTAAAAATGTTAACACAGAAACGTTTTCCATGTTTTAGTAATAATGGACTAATGTAGACATGAAATGTATAAGGTGTGAAGCCTGAAATACAAATATGAAATAAATATTTTCACCAAAGGTACAAGTATAACAAAACAAGTGCACTCTTATTCAAGAATTTAACTGAAGAAAAAAGAAAGCAGGTTACGGTAGGAGGTTAATATGACAGCTTGCATGGTGCAATGCTAAGAATTGCTGATTCCCAATCAAGAGGTCGCGTTTTTGATGCTGGCAGCTTCTCAAGTTTGCCATTTTGAGTAGAGAGCTGCTCTTATTGTTAATATATACAATAAACACATACATTTGATTTGCGTCTGTAACTGTCCAGATCTAAACACTAGCGTGGAGAGTCGCTCGCGTTCTGAAGAGTCTAGAGCTGAAGGTGGAAGCTGCCGTCGCTGTACTTTGTATATAAGAGAAGGATCGAATGTTATTTACTTATTTACCTTTATTTATTTACTAACTTCCTACAGCGTAAAGTCACAAGTAGACTGCAGAGCTTCCTGTGTACATATACAAAGTACGGAGACAGCAAAAGTGCAACATGCATTCTTTCTCCGATGTAGAACTGTTGCCATCATCCGAGTTCACCTCTGTTATAAAGCATCTTTATGTGAAAACAGCAGTGTTAGATGGGGGGGTGGGATGTTGAACGCAACTGAGAGGATAAAACTGAATAAAAAACAAACAAAGCAAACCTTTACAAGTATCATAAATTTATAGTGGCTATTACGGACTGAAATCAAATGTATGTTTTTATTCTAAAATAGCAAGAATAAGAGCAGCTCCTTTCTCAAAGCAGACTCATCCGGTGTCGAACCAATGAAGTTTTGATTACCAGTCAACAGCTGATACCATTGTGCCACCGAAGCGGTCATGTCAAAGGGGTGTCAATGTTGCACCCTAATGCGGGTTCTTTTTCTGCAGTTATATTCTTGAATAGAAGTGCACTTGTTCTGTTATATTTGTATCTTTTGTGAAAGTGTTTATTTGATATTTGGACTTCAGGCTTCACACATTATACATTTCATGTCAACATTTTGCCAATTATTACCAAAACATGAAAAACGTTTCTGTTTAAACAATGTGTTTACATAGATTGTTGTAGACACAGAACACACATGAAATGCATGTGTTCCAAATAACGATATAGTATTTACTAGCAAAATACCCGCGCTTCGCAGCGGCGAAGTACTGCATTAAAATTTTTATTAATAAGAAAATTTAACCTTTTTAAACTGAGGGAAAATATGCCAATAATTATTTATTAAGGATCTCTTTGTATACCACATTGTGAGTTCGGCCATCCGGTTGTAACATGACCAAGCTGTGCACTGAGCTTACTCTTGAGCATGTAACTTACAGTTGGCCATGTGAACAGTAATCTTGTCTCAAATCTCACAGCTTGGATTGCTGCTGTCATAATCAGTTTGAGGTTCATGGTTTGTTTCAATTACGACAGTATTTGCAGGACTTGTGTTGAAGTGACATTCGGCATCTGTCAAGCGTTGTAAGCTTACAACCGGTTTCATCGATAACTTCACATCCAGCTTTTGAGAGTTTAAACATTCATAAACATCAAAGTGTCCACTACTGAAATCGTCACCTGTGACTGTAAGATGTTTAAGAGGCATTGGCGGTTGTCGAAAGGTGTAAAATATTTGACCATTTCGGTACACTTGAAAGCACCAACCGAACAATTCAGCGGCAGCCATCAACTCACATGCAGAACCATAGGTGAAGGGCTTAAGCATTTCACTCTTCTAGTGCTCCTGTGTAGTATAATTATCTCCTGTACCGTCATCAGTCCACACCTTGAACCTGTCCCAGTCATTCAATACATAAGACACAATGTTCTTCCGGATATCAAGAGTGAGCCTGATATGGCCGTGCAATATGTAACACAGAGAATGGAAAAGGTAGGTGCCATCTCCGGGCAAGGAAACCACTCGGTAAGTGACAGTTCTTTGATCGATGGTGATTACCTCGATAGACATGGTAATGGGGGTTGGAATGATGAAGGAAATGGGTACCTGAGTAACGTAAAGTAAGTGTAAAATACCTATACAATAACTATAATTGTAATAAACAAACAATAAAACAGCGGAGAAGCCGTGGATTAAACAAAAAGGCTGTAGTTATCAGCAGGGAGAAGTGAATCCCGTGGCGAAGCAAGGAAGGGAATGTAGAGACTGGAGCGATGGACGGCCTTATATAGGCAGGCAGCCAACAACGTGGGAGGCGTTGGGATGGGGGACCCAACGCCGCCTCACATGGTGACCAAGCTGCAGGCTATGAACGTATATATGTACGTAAGTAGGATTCAGTTAGCGTTGGGAACCCGTGTACCAAATTTCTTGAAGATGGGCCCATAAGTAACAAAGACTGTTGAAAAGTTCAATATGGCGGCCGACAGTGGCATCATACCACTGAAATAAGTACGTACATTGGTTTCGGTTAGTGCAGGGAAGCCGCCTACCAAATTTCGAGAAGATGGGGCCATAAATAAGAAAGTTCAACATGGCGGACGTTGTTGAACGTTATGACCGTTACGCGTAGAATTTCGAAATAAAACCTGCTTAACTTTTGTAAGTAAGCTGTAAGGAATGAGCCTGCCAAATTTCAGCCTTCTACCTATACGGGAAGTTGGAGAATTAGTGATGTTGGAATATTCAATATGGTGGCTGACAGTGGCGTCATACCACCGAAATAAGTACGTACATTGGTTTTGGTTAGCTCAGGGAAGCCACCTACCAAATTTCGTGAAGATGGGGCCGTAAATAAGAAAGTTCAACATGGCGGACGTTGTTGACCGTTATGACCGTTATGCGTAGAATTTCGAAATGAAACCTGCTTAACTTTTGTAAGTAAGCTGTAAGGAATGAGCCTGCCAAATTTCAGCCTTCTACCTATACGGGAAATTGGAGAATTAGTGATGTTGGAAAATTCAATATGGCGGCTGACAGTGGCGTCATACCACCGAAATAAGTACGTACATTGGTTTCGGTTAGCGCAGGGAAGCTGCCTACCAAATTTCGTGAAAATGGGGCCATGAATAAGAAAGTTCAATATGGCGGATGTTGTTGATCGTTATGACCGTTACGCGTAGAATTTCGAAATGAATCCTGCTTAACTTTTGTAAGTAAGCTGTAAGGAATGGGCCTACCAAATTTCAGCCTTCTACCTACACGGGAAGTTGGAGAATTAGTGACGTTTGGAAAATTCAATATGGCGGCCAACAGTGGCGTCATACCATCGAAATAAGTACGTACATCGGTTTCGGTTAGCGCAGGGAAGTCACCTACCAAATTTCGTGAAGATGGGGTCAGCCTTCTACCTACACGGGAAGTTTGAAAATTGGTGACGTTGGAAAGTTCAATATGGCGGCCGACAGTGGCGTCATACCATCAAAATAAGTACATACATCGGTTTCGGTTAGTGCAGGGAAGCCGCCTACCAAATTTCGTGAAGATGGGGCCATAAATGAGAAAGTTCAACATGGCGGACGTTGTCGACCGTTATCGACCGTTATGACCGTTACGTGTAGAATTTCGAAATGAAACCTGCTTAACTTTTGTAAGTAAGCTGTAAGGAATGAGCCTGCCAAATTTCAGCTTTCTACCTACATGGGAAGTTGGAGAATTAGTGATGAGTCAGTCAGTCAGTCAGTCAGTCAGTCAGTCAGTGAGTGAGTGAGGGCTTTGCCTTTTATTATTATAGATAAAAGGTGTCATTTTGCTTGACTTCTCACTCTATACAACTCTAAGCAACTGACACGCAGATAAACAGACTTCAGCTGAGAAAACTGTGCGGTGGTGGGGAGGTGTGATAGCAGGGTGCTTGCTGCTTATTGACACATTTATAGGAGAAAAGACGCTGACAGATAGATGTGAAGCGATTTAAGGTGGGACGGATCTACGAGTTTTTTCGTAGGCTTTGGTAATTCTAGTGTTTAATCCGCCATCTTTTCCTCAGTTCAATCAATTAAGTCTGGAACTCTACCTATGCACATTAGTGCTCATTACAAGACCCTTTTGCAGCCAGGGACAATATATGGGTGGCTGCCCCAAACCTTTTTCTGTGTGTTGAGACTATTTCTTTCACACCATGTATGTTCTTACTGATGCATATTAACCTCCATCTAAAAGAATGAAAGACAATATACCTCAAAATTATTATTAAAAAATGGCTGGTACACAACAAATGACATCATCCAAAAATATTCATCTGTCTGTCATAGACTACCACCCTTTTTTAATCTATTCCCATGCCTGAATTATCATCTACTAATATCTTGCAGTAGCAGGTCTGGCTGAGGAGGAGGACAATAATCACTTCCTATTAAACTGTGTCTTTCTTTAAAGCACTAGCATCATTCAATCACCTGACTCCATAAAATGTTCCTTTTGAATCATGCTAAAAATCAACAAAAATTGTTTTGCTAAAATTCCTACAAAATTAAATGTTTATTCACTGCTTGCTAGGAGTTATAAATACTTATCTATATCTAACTTGTGCCTGATGCAGTTATCATGCTTAATAAACAAGCTATCGCACATTTACCAACAAATTGTGCCAAAGTACATTTTTACAGAACTTGATAAGTTTCATAAAGGGAAGAAGACCATTTAGTCCATCAAACTCATTCACAGCAAATTCACCAATGTTTAATGAAACTATAAAAAGTACAGGTGTATGTGCAATTTAAGTAACAATTAACACCAGCAGTTTAATTTGGTTAATGAAATGAATAAATCAATCAAAAAATTATTTATAAAGCATATGTAAACACAAAAAAGTGCTATACATAAATCTAGAATAAAAAAACTGCAAAGTAAAATCAATAAATAAAATTAAAAATATACAAAAAAGTTACACAAAATTGAAATAAAATACACAAACATAAATCAAACCTAACCATTAAAAAGAATACAATAAAATATGACCTTTAACCATCTCCATATTCCAAAAAAAATATTTTAATTGATATTTATAAATATAAATAGTTGGAAGACCTAGCGTAGAAGGGTTGACTATTCCATACAACAGGGACAGTCACAGAAAAAGCATGATCACTCTTAAGTTACCTAACAGTTAAGCTGTCACAAAGTCTTATTCAGATACTTTTTAAAAATCATCTAGGTTCTCATGTAATTCTGTACAGATGTAATTCTGTACTTTGAAGTTGTTCTTCGGCGTCATCACCTACTTCCTATAAGAAAGAAAATTCAATGACCAATTACATAAGAACTGATCAATACTCATGTCTATCACTTTGTTGAAAAGTTGTTTCCTCTGTTCTGTGTGCTGAGAGGCCACCTTGCATCATTCTCCAAAATAATATAGGTAGCTAAAGGGAAACATCTGTGGCCTCATGTGTAAACGGTGCATACACAAAAAAATGCTGCGTACGTCCTTTTCCACATTCACAACGCGATGTATAAAAACTAAAACTTGGTGTAAAGCCATGCACATTCTCACGCCAGCCTTAACCTGTGCGTAAGCAAATTTTTGGCTTGGATTTTTCAAACTGGCTGCACCCAGCATCAAAGCGTGCTGCCCTTCCCGTGTAGTTTCCCTTTGTTTAGATTCACATCCCCTTGACATGGCTTTATCAAATACACTAAAATTAACCGCATATCGTTTATTACTTTACGGTATCTGATTGTAATGAACCTGTAACAATATAATGGTGCAGGGAATTGCCAAACTATTCCAAATACTATAGCTGTTTTAGCATTGTTACTCTCAGTGCACCATTCAGAGTATTTTAACCAACTGTATCCGAGTGTGGAATCACAGCTCTAAAACAGCTGATCGGAAAGAGGATTATCGGGATACAGCATCTATCACACACTGCTTCAGCCATGCGCACAGTCTATTTGAACTGCACCCATACAGCAAACACTTCAGAGCCTTTTCTGTCAGGACCCGGTGATTCAGAAGTAGTTTCATCGAGCTCTAAACGCACTCAATCAGTCCATCAAGGGCTTCCAGTAGAACTGTTTGTACTTGTAAGTACAATTACCTTACTTTAAACTTGCACTACAGTTGTAAAATTGCACAACCTGAGCCACTTATGCGTACATATTGTATATTTTTCACTGTTTTTTTTATGGTAGTATTATTATTGTCGTTGTTATTTTATCATTTTATAGAGGATTTGCATATTGAATATCATTGTACCATACAATAACAATAAAGGAAATAAATTCAATTCTATAGAATAGAGCGCATATTTACAGATGACGACGACTGGCTTCTAGGTCAATTTTAATTTCCAAGCGCTATCTTCTTAGAGCTCTTGATATAATTTTTAAGAAGAAATTCAAGTATGTATATTGCATTATACAGATACATTTTTAACTTCATTGTGGTGGCAGTGAGCTGGTGCACCGTTCAGGGATTGTTCCTTATGCTGTATGCTTGCAGGGACTGGCGCGACACTGAATGGATACATGGATAGAATAATTAAGCATGTACTACAAAGATATTTCAATGTTCCATATAAGTTTTGAAGATTCGGCGTTCTAGGCTTAGATATGGTTTTACATTTAAAGAACTTGTTGTGTGGCGATTGGATACTTGACGAAAGAAAAGGAAGGACAGGAATTGGAGGTTAGAACATTTGAAAGAGGCAGTACTGCTGCAATGAATTATTTAATCGGGAGGCAAGAAAAATCTCTGGATGGGGCGCCAGCTGCACCACCTTGCACTCATGTTTAATACATGCTTTAATTCGCATCATCCTGAAAATGATATCAAGTACACATTTTAGTATTTAATTGTTCAGAGAGCTGTAATATCATGAATGTAATGTAGTCTGTATCCTGTCGGCGTAAGAGAAAATCCGTTTTTAAGAAGCATGTAGTGATTCAAACACAGAGTACATAGAATACATATAATATGAAGCATTTAACGTGTTATTTTAGTTATGATGGGATTTTACCTTTTTTTAACTGGGTCCCTATTTTTTTGTTTACTCTGTACCCTAATACGGTTCCGTATGACACTTAGACAGTGGGCAACGACTCGCCTTTTCACTGTGACTTTGATATCTGACCACTTCTTTTTTTATTTCAGGCAGTGTGCGACTTTCTGAACTTGAACTTCAAGTTTCTCCATCACTCTGTCACTTGATCAACTTCCTTTTCTTGTTTCTACCATTGCTTAACCAACAAATAGTACATTTTACTTTGCCTACACTTGGTATTAGCTGAATTTTTTCTATTTTCCTGTGCTTTTGCCATGGTCTTTTCACAGAACACTAAACATAAAGGGATAGTTATATTGATTTGCATATTAAAATTTGCTAAATTCTAGGAGGAGTCGGGGTGGGACGGCAGGCACGTGCTAAACTTTCCACACTGACTGGGATTTACGTACCAGAAGTGCGTGGAACTTGGGTGTGCGGACGGTTTTGGGCATCTGAATTTTTTTGTGCGCACACACATTTCCACTTCTGTCCATACGCCATGTTTTAGTGTGAATTCTATTCATGGCATTATGCATGTGGCCCCTGGTTATTTATTTTCAGCCGCTGCTTTCTTTTGCACATAAAATTACTTTAGAATTCAATAGTTTGTCTGGGTGAGAAAGGTCACTAACCAATTGTTAGGTCCAATACAATCTAACAGGTAAGGCTGATTTGAGGAATTTTTAGATAACCAACAGCAGTACTTTGTAATTTGCAGGTTCGGAGAGTGGTCAGGCATGCACAGGATAATACACTAAAGTATATTTACGCATAGTTCAAATAGCACTTAACATGACATGTCATATCTTGTAGAACACAATTCATGCATCAAATAAAGCTCAACATTAAAGAGACTTTTTGGCAGTGAACATGCTGTGTTTGCCAAGGACCTTGTTCACCAATATATGTTTCTGAAAATCTGCCATGCGTCCAGGTAGACAAAGACTTTTTTTCCCCCAGTGCCAGGATACTTTGCAAAGCCAGTGTGACATCATAGAGCTGTAGCAACCAAATACAGAAATTTTTCACTTGCCTACTTTAAAAACCCAGCTCATCAGCATTGCTGCAACGGCACGCCAGTGTGCACGTGAAGTAAATTTTATCAGCAATCCTAGTGTGCAGACCCTCACACAGCAACCACATGCCTCAAGAGTATCGCGACCAAATGCGCATACACAAGAAAACATGGGTTCATTCAAGGAACAGTTGTGTGAGGTGATTCTTCACATCCCGTGCCAATGCAATCTAACATTTAAAAAAAAAATAGCTAAATTGTGCATAAATTCATGCCAAGAAATCACACTGACCCTGGGCAAAGATGAAAGTATGTGCAGGTAGAAATTGTAAAATCTTCAAGATCAATATGTAAAGGCAAAAAAGAAAAACTTTGGGGGAAAACCATATGAAACTATAAAAAGACCAGGGTGTGCATCCCCGGTGCGTGACTATGTCTGCAATTGCCTGTGCCTGCGTATAAGTAGGCCTTAAAATCATTGCCATTCTGCTTCATGCATGGGTGCTATCACGAACCTACCAGTTTTAAAAGAAAAAAAAGTGCCGCATTTGCATTTGAGACACCCCTCAGCTGACTATAATGGAGTACTGCCATCGGATAAATAATACTATAATCCCTGTGTGCTGGTAGCACAGTACCACATGCATTATTTGCATGCATAATGAGACATGCCTTTCCCCACTACAATCTCAAAACTAGCCTTAAAAAGAGTCTTCTCCTAGTCATAAAACACAAGATACCCTGTGAAATTATAATAACGAAATATTTATTACTATTTACAAGGCATCTCTTTCTTCTTGATAGAAGTAAAAAGTGTGAAGCCTCTACACAGATGTAAGGAATACAAAAATACACGTTCTAGCTTCACAAATTCAAGCAACAGAACGAATCAATCCCACACTGTCACTTTGTGGTACGGTCAATGTGTGTATCAAGACAGGAACTCTGAAAGCGCAATGATTTGTATTTTACTTACTTGTTGGTAATTTGTGACCATTTGCTGTATATTTTTTATGGTATTCATTCCATCTGCATCTTTTGTTGTTTGAGGCACGGTAGTGCAGTGGTTATTACATCTAAGATCACTTTAAAGACCACTGCACCATTATAAGAGCACTTTAAAAATGACTGCACCATCATAAACTACTCAAAGATAGTTCAGTTATTCTTTCCCTATTGACTTCAATGCATTTTGCAGAGTTCAACAAAATTCTAAACATTTCCATGATTTCACTAAACTCAGAAGTTCTAAAAGTTCTAAAAATAGAACTTTTTGGCCTTAATTCTAAGCGGTATGTGTGGAGACAACCAGGCACTGCTCATCACTTGTCCAATACAGTCCCCACAGTGAAGCATGGCGATGGCAGCATCATGCTGTGGGGGTGTTTTTCAGCTGCAGAGACAGGGCGACTGGTTGCAATCGAGGGAAAGATGAATGCGGCCAAGTACAGGGATATCCTGGATAAAAACCTTCTCCAGAGTGCTAAGGACCTCAGACTGGGCCGAAGGTTTACCTTCCAACAAGACAATGACCCTAAGCACACAGCTAAAATAACGAAGGAGTGACTTCACAACAACTCTGTGACTGTTCTTGAATGGCCCAGCCAGAACCCTGACTTAAACCCAATTGAGCATCTCTGGAGAGACCTAAAAATGGCTGTCCACCAACGTTTACCATCCAACCTAACAGAACTGGAGAGGATCTGCAAGGAGGAATGGCAGAGGATCCCCAAATCCAGGTATGAAAAACTTGTTGCATCGTTCCCAAGAAGACATATGGCTGTATTAGCTCAAAAGGGTGCTTCTACTAAATACTGAGCAAAGGGTCTGAATACTTAGGACCATGTGATATTTCAGATTTTCTTTTTTAATAAATCTGCAACAATTTCAAAAATTCTTTTTTTTGTCTGTCAATATGGGGTGCTGTGTGTACATTAATGAGGGAAAAAATTAATTTAAATGATTTTAGCAAATGGCTGCAATATAACAAAGAGTGAAAAATTGAAGGGGGTCTGAATACTTTCCGTACCCACTGTATATCCAACATTGATAAAACAGCTTACAGCAGCAGTCATGAATCATACAACAATATTCCACTGAATTAATTCTGGCATTTTTATTCCAAATGGTCAAGCTCAACCATTTATATTCATTTTTAAGACAGTCCATAGTGGTTATACCCAATCACATTCATTCTTACAAATTAGCCAGGAAGTAACATTCAAAATTCGTGTTTCATGTTAGTCCAATGTCACATTAAGTGACTTCTAGTTCTGGGGTTTGTTAGATTAGTCCACCGCAGTCACTGATCAAGTCACCAGACAATGTCAATTTAAATGACTGAAAATTGTTTACAATGTCACATTTAGCAATCATGTGCTAACCTCCCAGCATAATCATACACACCCCATCCCTGACAGCCAATAGTGTGCTGCCTGAAGCAGCCATTAATAGCTGTGTCAAGTTCAGCAGCAATCTTTGCCCTTTATTTCTTTTTTTCCATTCTCTTGTAGTATGTAAAATGCAAGCCATCAGACAGACAAGCTTCTCTTCCATTTGTGAAGTCCAAAGCTCCTTTGCTGCCTGACAGAGCTAGCACTGTACAAAAGGGTCATGGCTGTGGCAAGTTCAGCTATAGTCTCAGCCTTTTTCCAGTCTGTTTTAATACATAAAACATGAGACATGAAAGATAACCTACTGTTCTGTTCATTATTTCTCATCAACTGCTATGCATTGAACTTCCTAAGGAGTACTCGCTGGTTGTCAGCTCTCCAACACACACAGTCAGATAAATCTTATTCACCATATTGTAGCACTACAAGGGAAAATCAGGTTCAAGAAAGACACTATCACATCCAGAAAATATGAATTCTTTTACTTACTCAACAAAAATGAGCATTAAGTACTTCCCTGCAAGCTACATGGACACACTGTCTAAGCACCATAAAGTCTTGAGTAAAACATACGTATTAAAAGAGTGTTTGATGGACATTTAATCAGGGCTTGCTAATGATAAATGTAATTGAACCTATAAAACAGGTACCTGTCTCTGCTGCATGTTGTGTTAATGTGATACAGATAGTATCCAAAGCTGAGTGACAGACAGTGTCAGTCAGTCTGATCATACAGTATATCCCTTGGCATTGATGAACCGACATACAACACAGAAATTGTGTGGCTATGCTGTCTGACATTTTAATATACTGTAATTTAATTCAGAGACATGTGTGCAATTGAGAGGGAGGTCAGTGGAATGGTGAGGATGGATACAGGAAGTAGAGCTGGCAAAGGTGAGTGAGTTTAAATACTTGGGATCAAGTACTGTGGCAACCCTAATGGGAGCAGCTGGAAGAAGAAGAAGAAGAAGAATTCAGAGAGGAATAGATAGGAACAGCAGGAAAAGGAAATACAGGGGGTCCTCAGGTTACAGCACAGTTCCGTTCCTACAACAGTGATGTAACCCAAATTTTGGTGTAAGTTGAAACACACTCTAGGCTAAGTAACTTTCCTGTCTTAACACATTTGCAAAATCATAATCTACAACATAAAAACACAAAATCTAAGCCTCAGAAAAAGGAAAAGGAATATACTGTACTGTACACTGTACTGTAGTAACAGAAAAAATGAGTGTAAAAAAATCCTTTTCTTTATTCCTTCTCATGTCTTAATTTTTTTTAAGTTTTTATAGGAGTGAGCGTTGTAAGCTCGAAACGTTGTAACCTGAGGACCCCCTGTAAAATAAATTTGCATTGAAAGGCAGAGTTAAACTTACTCTAATTTTAAGTAAGAGACAATTTTCCTACTGTACTATGGTAGGTGAATTTAGATGGTTTAGGATATCTGAACATTTGCCGCTGTTGTTCTGGGTACTGCTTTCAACAACAAATGGATGGATTTTACCGACTTGGGGAATTTCATTTCAGTGTTTAAAAAGAATGATATGATCATCATCCTTATTTGTTTTACCTTTTACGGCATACCACTTTTGCAAAAATTAAATAAATCAAATGTCAATTATGAAATAAATAATCCTATAAAAAAGTATATCAGTACATATAAAAGATCATTAAACTGAAAATAATGCATAATGAAATAAAAGTCAGTGAATTATTATTAAACACAATTTCACCACTGGCGACACATTTTTTTCAAAATGCCTCTTTCTGTGATGGTCTTGTCTTGATTGACAAGTGTCAAAACAAACAGGCTGATTGTTGCTGTCGGTTACTTTCACCTGATTGTAAACAATAGGCTAAAAAAGATCTTTAGCATTATTTACATTCCAAATGACAATGATATGGAAGGAGTTAAGAGTGGGACAGTTAGTTTGGCAGACAAAACAAAAAGAGATAATTTAACACATCATTCTACTTTCAGACAAATTGATGATATATTGAAAACCAGATGGGTAAGTGCTCTTCAAAATGGATGACGATGAAGTTGTCATTAGTAGTTTAAGACTGATTGAGCACCATGTCCACGATGACTTTATAAGCGTTTTGAGCAACTGCCACCAGCAAATACGGCCTAATTCCTGCTTGTTTTCTGATGAAAGTACTGCACCTCAAGCATGTAATTTTCTAAGACAGTTCTACAGACAAGCCTTTATATAAGCAGTCAAATATAAACCACAGCATTCAGAAATGATCAAACCGCTGTTTTGTATCAAGGCCACCTAATCTTACCCCACCAGTCGTGGCTCCTCTCAGACAGACAGACGATTTATCCCCAGGGAAATATTTTTTTTTTTTTTTTAACAAAAGTTCATTATATAAAAAGAGCCTGTTCCGCCTTATCTTATATAGTTCCTCTGTGCTATGAGACCAGTCCAACCTGTCATTATGTGGACCCCAAGTACTTGGAGGTGTGCACCAGATCTACTTCCACGCCTTGAACAGTGAGCAGACAGAGGTTCTTTGGTGCGGCCAATAACCAGTTCCTTAGTTTTTGAGATGTTAAGATGTAGACAGTTCTTTCTGCAACAAGAACATCTCCAGCTGACTCCTATACTGTTTTATCCCCATTATCAATATATCACATACATGCAGAATGATGTGAGAATTTCTGCAATTGACATGACCTGGTGTTATATTTAAAGTATGAGGTGTAAACAAATTAAAGAGAAGCATGTCTGCCAAAAATATGAATCGAGTATGAATGTAGCCAAAATCTTTGCATATGACTGACTTTATAGATGCATGATGTTTACAACTTCTACATAATTTTTATGTAATTAATAACATGTGTTAGAGGAGAATGACTTAGGGCCAGAAAAAACTTTCACATGGGCTGGATGTGGCCTGTGGACAGCCAATTGATGATTCCAAGTGTATAGAGAAATTATTTATCATCTGACATAATGGTACCAGTGCAATTTCTCTTTCAATTTCAAGTAAAAACAAAAAGTTGGTTAAATATTCAAAGAAGCAAGAGGCAGACTACTTCCATCAACACTGAATGAAATGCTCTGGAGGGGGAAAACTTTTCATTTCTTGGATTCACAGTGAGTGATGACCTGAAGTGGAAACCAGATATCTCTACCAAAAGCTCCCTAATACCTTTATTTTCTTAGACATCTAAGGAAAGCCACATATCTCTATTTATTCTCACTCTTTCTTATTGATATTAGTGTTGGAGCGGTACTAATATTTTGACTTTGGTATCGATACCAGCTTTCAGACCTCAGTACTGACACCAAAATGTTTCCAAAGCAAATAAAGGATAATTCCAAAATCCCAGCTTCTTACTCCAGCCTACCACTTAAAATTTGGGTTTTTTTTTTAGTACTTTTCCAGAACCCTAGGCACACAGTGGAATTCATCTTCCATGGCTGTATAGCATCTTGGTATGGCACCAGTTCAACTCAGGACTATGAAAGCATTTCAGTGAGTGATGAAGTCAGCTCAGAAAATTATTTGTAAAAAGCTCTCTTCTGGTTAGGACATTATTTAAAATGACCAAAAGACTAACAACGGTATTAAGGACCTCAGTGAGCTGTTATAACTTTTACCTTTCTCCTGCACACGGAATAAGTAGAGGAACATTAGCATTCACACCACTAGATTCAAGGACTTCTATTATCTACAGGTCATAAGGCTTACTTACTGCTATTGGCAAATACATAGATGATTATTGTAGATCATCTAACGTTGCATTTAATGTATGAAATTTTATCCATTGTCTTTTGATGGTACTACACTATTGTCAGTACTCTGTCGGAGACTACAGTAGACCTCATAAAGGCAAGAATTTCATTGTGCTATATACACATGCCAATAAATTTTAACTTGAACTAGATTTTCTTTCAAAGTTGCCTCACTCAAATAATCACCACTGAATGAAATCAGAGCTTCCCTAAATTTTCCTTGCCATTATCAAAGTTTATTATTACTACATTGGCCTCTGGCATCTCTATTACAAACCTGTAAAAAATAAATACAAAT
>JANRMT010062814.1:87415357-87432087 GCA_026402145.1 Polypterus bichir lapradei | reverse complement strand
TGGTACATTTTCTAATGCAGCTAGACGAAAACAACTTCGTGACGCTGCCGCCAAATACACAAAACAATTACTTTCACAATCATGTTACATTATTTTTCAAATGTTTCCTTTTCTTTTTCATAACTTCTTTAACACACGACATCGCTGCGAAGTGCAGTTATTTTGCTATATATATATATATCACAGCGACACTCATAACAGTGACAAAACAATTACATTGACAATCATGTTACGTTATTTTTTTAAATTTTTCCTTTTCTTTTTCATACCTTCTTTAACACACTACTTCTCCGCTGCGAAGCACGGGTATTCTGCTAGTTTGCCTTTTCATAATTGCATAATTAGATCTGGACCACCCTGTATATGGCTATAATTACAATATCTAGTGATGATGTACATATAAATTGTGGACTTCAGCAACTGATCTTAACCATTAGATGATTGATGGCAGTGCCGTATTTGGGAAATTTTAATCTGAACCTGAAATTGTTTATAGAATAATGTGATGGGCATTGTATACAATTCATCAATTTCTGCAAATCATGCTGAAACCCAAATGAAATATCCAAAATATATTAAAGCAAAGATCTAACGTCATCAAATGCCTGCCTCACTAGGATATACTGTATATTTTAGAAATGCTAGATTTACAATTACTCTAATCTTTCCAGTAACATAGTTCATAATAAAACCATATTCTCAATGAGAGGATGTTACCATAATTTAATTAAAATTATAGGAGATGTCTGTGAGGAATGGTCCACAATTTGGTAATAAAGCTATTAAAATATTTGAGACCACTGCATGTTGGTCTTTTTGTATACATAGCTTTTCAAATGCTGGTGATTCTAATTTGACTTGGAACAGAAATTAAAGGATACTGATCACTTATAGTGGGATTCATAGAATTAATACACTTTTTAAAACAAAGAGACATTTCTACATTTAAAAACACTAAAGCAGTATAATATTTTCACATGTTCACGGTGCAATATTATTGCAGACATAAGAAATACATTTCGAACAACTTACAACTTGCAATAGTCAAACTAGGGATATCAATTGCACATGATTTTAAAGGAACAGTTGTGAAACATTGTATAATTATATAAATCAGATGCCAAAATAGAGTATTTGGTAATTTAGTAGTCTGAGTGTCTGCCTAACGGAATTAATGTATTTAATGTAAACGGTAATGGAGGTATTATAGCTAATCTATCACAAAGATGTAGCATTTAAACCATTCATCTTGGATAAAGTTTAACTAAATATACAAAAATTGAAATCTATTGATCATAATGAGTCAAGACCATTACAATACAACACATTAACATAAGGAAATAAAGTCAAACTTTCACATTCCTGAGTGGGAGAAAAATCATGATTGACTTCTAGACTAAGAACATAGCATATTTTAAAAGAACGGCAACAATAAACATAAGTTAATATCCGCAATTTGGTGAATTTCATATTTATAGAAAATTAAAATTGTACATTTTGTCACACAACCAATTTAAATTCAACACATCAGTAAGTTACTAGTAATGTGTCATTGGTACATTGTTTTCATTTTGTTCAGATATGTTATTATTTGTACTTATTGTTTTGACTTTTTATTGTTCTCTGGGTTTCTCAATAGTGACTGTCATTTTGTGGAACCTGAACAGCATTTCATTGTTGGCATAACTGCACTTTAAAAGAAAGCAGGGCACAAAGAGTAGTTCAAAAGTATTTTCTTTGATTAAAGACTAGCATGTAGGTACCAAGAAAAACATATTAAGGAAAGCATTTCTAATTTTAACAAATGTTTCATGACTTTGGTTCTGGTTTGGTCCTTGTAACGCAAAGAAAGATTAATAAAAGCTGTTTACAGACTCCCAAATGAAAGCCCTTCGAAATCACAAAAAAAAATTTGATCATTAAGAACTCCAGCTTGTCCTACTGAACATTTATTAACTTGAATTTTAACTTGAAACAGAGGCCATGCAGGATAGGTATAAAAGTCCCCTTCCACCTGCATCCTATAAGTTTCAATTTGCCCTTGCCTGCTTAAACACAGGACCAACTTCAGTCCTGCCTTCAGCATTAAAAATTATGTCCTGCTCTGCAAAGTGTAAAGTCCACTGAAACTCTTGTCAGAATGTGTGTCGTTAAGTGTCAATCAAATGCTGTGTACATTCAATAAAGCCTATGACAGAAATTGTGGAATGTGTTTAAATATTATAAAAAAATTAAAACATACTTTTTAATGTCATGTGACAATTGTGTTAATTTCTGGCAATTTCAGACTTAGACACGAGGTTCCTGATATAGGATTATCACATGCTAAAACATTTAAACATCCATCATTACAAAAAAACGGCAGCTAGTTTTCTTTCTCATCAGCAGCTGGGAAAAATGATTCTCCCCATTCATAATATCCTTTGCTTTTGCATATTTTACACAATCTTTAAACAAAATCTATTATTAGTTAAAGGGAACCAACCTTCTATTTTTGCTTTTGGTTATTGTCCTTCTGCATAAGCCAATTATATTTCAGCATCTGTCCACAGACATGACCAGACATTCTCCTTAAGAATATAATTTCTGGTAAAATGCAGAATATATGGTTCCTTCATGACATGTCTTCCAGATCCTGAGGCAGCTAAGCATTCCAACGCCATCACACTACCATCCCCATGGCTTTATTGTAGAAAGGATGTTCTTAATGTTGTTGTGGCCTGCATTATCTTTACACCAGACATAGTGGAACCTGCATCATCCAAAGAGTTCTGGTTTTGGCTCATCTATCCATACAAATTTATTTCAAGTCTTTAAGACTGTCAATGTGTTTCTATGCAAATGCAAGATGAGTACTGATGTTACTCTTAGACAGCAGAAATCTCTGCCTTGTTACTCTCACAAGAAACCAATTTTTTTTACTTAGTCTATTTCTTATCATAGAGTTAGAGGTGGGAGGTACATTGATGGAAACAAGACACTGGGAGAAACTTGACAACCAGTAGAAATTTTCAGATATCATTTCTACCATAGTTGAGCACATCAGGAAGCCACCATTGCTATTTGTGCTTATGGCCTGGCACAGAATATGCTGGTAAAACCTGCTACAGCTAAATTTGAATATTTACAGGCAAATAAGTAGCATATAGTCTATATGTCCTAAAAGTGACAGTGCGTTTACTTCACTAATTCAATTTACTGTATATAAACATGTGTGTATAAGAGAAAATGCATGCTATAAGCATAATTGTGGACAGCAGAATCAGATAGTAGTAGAGCTCTGGTTACTTTTGTTAAAATTGGAATTTTGTGTTGTTATTGTACCGATTCGATCTGTTAGAGAAGGGGCAGATGAGTCACCACAGGGGGAGGATGAAGCTATGCGAGCTGAAGGAGCTTTAAAAGATGTGTGACAAACAGCATGGCAGGTCAGACAGTCTGACTCAGATTCAGTAAAGTACTATTAAACAGCTGACTGCGTCTTTGTGTCAGTCCTTCCTCTCCATACCTCGGGTTGTTACATTATATTTCGTATTCTGCATGACATGATTAAACTACATTACATTTTTTTTTTGTCAAAACGTAAAACTATTGCTGTTTAAAGGGGTTAAATTCATGCAGTTATTGCACTTTCTGTAGAATGTTCACATATACATTTTACAAACGTTAAGCGATTGAGCAGATAATGCAGAGATGCAAAAAATTAAAAGTTCTACAAAACAAATGACAGTTATTCTGTGCTGCCAAAAGTAAACAAATCTGTGATGTGATTTAATGTTGGCATGCAGATACTTTCACAGTTCATGATAATAACAGCAAGGTAGCCCTACATTAACCATTAAGCAAAATAAGCACACGTTTAGGGCACCAAGAGAAAGGGGGTAGGACAGAGTTTTTAAAAAAGTAAAGATATAATTAAAGCTATATGCAGGCAACAATAAAATTTATATTTACACCTTTTTATCCATGTGTGTTGAAATGTTGTATATCTTCAAGGTTAGAAAGCAATGTAATGGAAGATACTTTCTTTGGTACAAATAAGGATATTTTTTCATTAGAAAACTTTTAAAAATCTTTTTCATCAACATCGTTGCCTGTAGAGAGAAGATTTTAAAAAATGAAAAGCATGCTCTCAAGATCACCTAATTTCAGTAGTGTGACAAGTGTGAATGTTGTCTTTAGTAGCCTACATGTAGGTCTTGTTCCAATAGCCTCTTCTATCACAACTGTGCTGTACCCCGAAACCTGAAAGGGTCCCATCAAATTGTTAGAAGTTAAGTAATTAGTGAGTTGGGAAGCTACAACACACTCAAGAACTTTTGACAAGAAAGGTAAGCCTGAAATAGACCAAGAATTGTTAAGATTGTCAGCATCAAGATCAGACTTTAACATTGGGGGTTGCAGAAGTGATTTTAAAAGTGGCTGTCACAAAACCAGTGTCAAGGGATGCATTTATTATTGTTATAACATTTGGGATTATGGCATGAAGGTAGGATTTAAGAAGTGTGGTGGGAATGGGGTCCAGCACACAGGCAGTGGGCCTCATCTCTTGTTTTTGATTTTTTATAATTTTTCTGAACTGTAGCTGTGATATCTTTCACTTGGATGTTATAGGCTGCATTGAGTAAGTAAAGCTGGGAAGAAATATTTTTGTGTGTGTTATCATTTAAGGCTGTAAAGCAAAAAATATGGGAATATTTTGAAGGGGTGATTCTTTTCTATACCCACTGTATATCCAACTCACCCATCTCAAGCTTTACACTATATTGTAGATGTGCTTCAGATGGAGACATGGTTCACATAGAGACAAAACACAAACCAGCAAATAAATTTATGTGGCAGTGCTACAAAATCAGTGGCCTTTTTGCTTATAAAACCCATAAATATTATGAAAAAATCTGGATGAGAGACTGCTCAGGAAGATACTAGGCAATAATAATAAATATTAGCAGAAATGTCCTGTTCAATATCAAAATTGAAAGCACTAAGGTATCCGTTTTGCTATAACTGAAAAGGGTCACATATGATGTGTTTTATATGAATACTGTATATTAAATTAAAACTGGAAGGTATTTGAGTTCATTTCACACAGGAAAAAAAACATCTGTCTATTAATTAAGCATTTTCAAAACAGGATCATGAAAGCCAAAACAAACCTGAAAGGAAAAACTGTAAACTTTACATAAATGGAACTGTATTTGAATATATTTTTATTGTTCTCAGCTAATTTTAAACTTTTGATAAACACATAGACACAGGCTCCAACTTTAAATTTTAGGCAAATTAAACCAACAACAAATAATAATAATCAATATGTAAACAAAAATAAAAGCATTGTAATGCAAGTTTCAACGAAAGAGAAATATATACATGCAAAGAGCACAGTTAACTCAGAAACGTAGTATGAACAGACAACCACCCATTCTGCTTGTACAAATTTACTCAATACCTTGTCAGCTTGGCAAAGTTTCTTTTCAGAGAGCTGCTGTATAATCTGAATTAAGTATTAGCAGGCGGAGTAAGAAGCCCCATTAGCCCATCGTAGACTAGTAGACATTTAATTACCTTTGCCAGTTGTGGCATTGCTAAATTATGTGTGTTATATTTAGTATTTTCATATCCATTTCCCTCTGCCCCTAACTATGACTGGTCTGATTATTTCTATACTTACTCATTACATGCAGACTTTAAAGCAAGGGAGCAGGCAATGAATGAATTTGGTCACAGAAAAGTATAGTGCAACAACACCCTATCTTATAGGATATGGAGTACATTTAAAGTGTTTTTCAACTTTGCTTACACCAAGGGGGGGCATATGACTTGACATTGGTTATTTGTTTAATGTTGATTTTGCCTCTTAATAGCTCATCACTAAGCTTCTGTCCAATTTATGTAAATTATGTCAGTTTTCAGAATACCTAGTGCCAACTCAGACAAGATTAGGGTAGATTTCCATGGGCACTGAGGAATTGGCAAAATGCACACATCATCACCAGTTTGCAGGCTATATGAAGAAGAAAACAGTACTAAATCAACTGCAAGTGATGTTCTGGAAAAGTCAAAAACAGAATTAGGGAAGCATACATCAGAAGGTGGGGCTGGAATATTTTGCACCAATAAAGATCTGCTAACAATTGCCAGTGATATACATATTTTGTTAAAAGACAGAAATCTTGATCGATAGATAGATAGATAGACATCTTGTTTCTCTCCTTTCATAACTGGTGTTATTTATTACAAGGGGTTGTTGATACACTTACCCTGAGGAGCCTGTGCTTTTACATATACCAAGGAGTGGTCTCTTTTCAGCATAGCTGTCTGCTTTCAAAGAAGCTGCAGTTTGAGAGAAAAAGATAATTAATGACACCCAAAACAAACAGTAATATTCAGTAACACGTAAACAATAGTCTGTCAGCACATTGTCTCCCTATACTGGTTTAGTAAACTTGTCTAGTTATAGGAAGTACATTACTTATACTGTATTATATAGCCAGTACTATGTAATAAGATTGTACACTAAAAAATAAAAGGAAATGTAACAAAAAACCAAAACTAGAACCATTTTTTCTAATTGAACTAGGGATGGATCATTTTAAGTCACAGAAGTATGCAATCCACTTAAAAAAACAGAATCAAAGTAAACTACAGATATTAAATGTTTCTTAGAAGAGATTCACAAATGAACTCCTTACTGAGCTTTAATAATTTTAAAAGTTCTCAAAGGGATGTACGATATGTTTATTCCTCCCACTTGTGTTACAATATATTTTTATTGGGTAATACTGGGGTGGGTACTGCTTCTGTCAGATGCTAGTCATTTTTATACTGCTAAATATAGATATAATAGTGTGCTATGGGAATGCTTTTCATGCTTTGGAACAGGGAATCCTGTCAGAGTTGAAAAGAAAATGGATGGACAAAAATACTGTATAATACTGCAGAAGAACTTGTTAAAGTCCACTATGAACCAACAGCTTGGAAGAAGATTCATCTTTCAGGATGATAGTGACCATAAGCATAAGGCCAAAGCGACACTGGAATGGTTCAAAAACAGGTGAATGTCTTGTAGTAGCCAAATCAAAGCCCTGATCTTAACCCTATTGAGAATCTGTGGCACTATTTAAAAACTGCTTTCCAAAGGCACCACCCCAGCAACTTACAGGATCTCGATAAATTCTGCCAAGAAAAATGGAGAAGAATCACTCCTGAACAATGTGCAAAATTGGTACATACTTATCCCAAAAGAATTAAGGCTGTTATTGCAGTAAAAAGGTTTCTCGACAAAGTATTAATGTGTAAGGCTTAAATACTTATGCAAACACTAACTTTTGAGTTTTTCTTCTTCAGTTAAATATCTACAGAAAATGGTCTATTTTGACTTTGGAAAAGTATTGTTATAGCCCAAGAATTCACATTAAAAATATTGAATGGATAAATGTGTGTACAAATCTTTTATCATGCAGAAAATGATGACTTTCAAAGGAATTGAATAGTCTTCCAAGTCACTGTATTTCCATAATATTTTTTTTTTTAATCTTACAGTTTATTTGGTTTTCATTTATGAATAAAAACACAACTTAAGAGTAGCACTTTAGTTTAAGATGTGTTAGAAAACATTAGCATGCTATACAAAAATAAAGTAAATTTAATTAATGCAATTCAATCCCTTGACCAATTGTCTAATTTTCATAAATAACAATTCTTGTGCTAAATTAACTTTCTAGTGTGGCTGTTTTAAGTTAGAAAGTAATCATAAGATGAAATATGCTGTTTGCATAATTATTCAATTTCTTTGTTATTGGTGCTGAGGTGTCGTCTGTTGCACGGCTACACTCGGGATCCAATCTGAGATCCTGAGTTGGTTGGTCATGTGGTGGGTGCGGCAATGCGCGTTATCAGCGTGTGCTCCTAACCTCTTTGTTATACAGGCTCTAAGTTTCCAGAGTTGAAAAAATGATTGTCCAAAAAGGACATAAATGACTTACATTTGGCTTTCACCAATGAATAATAAAAGCAATAATCCCACACTACAACAAATAAAAACTCCACACTACAACAATATGTGAAAGTACAACTGTACTTTGCCAGTTGTGATATGGGAAAAGGTTTTGTAACGTAAAAAGACCTTTTTGACCAAAGTTTGAAGAGATGTTTATGGCTCACATGTATCATTGCCCACACCATAAAAATGCCATATATGCAATGAGGTATGATGGTGCATTAATGCTTTTTGTCATCAGGCACTTGGTATCAGGTTGTAAGAGAAGTAAGAATGGATGGCAGAAAATACACCTAAATACTGTAAGAGAAAAGATGTATGTATGCTAATAACTGAAGCTTCAGTGAAAGTTTATTTTCTAGAAGGACCATGTTCCCAAAGACAAAGCCAAAGTAACCTCAGAGTGGCACAAGGAAGAAAAGGTGGAATATCCTTACAATGCAACAGTCAAATCCCTGATCTTAATTAAACTGAGAATCGGTGGCACTATTTAAAAACTGCAGTGCACAAGAGTCTCCCCACTAACATAAACAATCTGGGGAAAGCCTGTCTGAAAGAAAGGGCCCAAAGCATACCCGAATAGTAAGCAAAGCTGGTACATACAGGGCTTACCTTAAAAGACTTAAGGCTATTAGAGAGGCAAAATGTTACTCTACAAAATGTTAAGCCTAATGCCTTTTTCCCTTCTTAAAGGACAGTTTGGTATTTTTCAAGTCAAAGTTATTTCTTCACAAACATAGTATAATATGCATTTACCACATGGATCAATGCTCGATAACTGTCTTGGCTTGAAAAATGAATGTATTTTGTATGTTTTTAAACTTTTCCCTCACTCCTCATACCCTCCATTGTACAGCACCAGTGCAAGCAAGGTATGTTTTTAAATTCATAGAAAGTGATTAACTTTAGAAGATATATTCACATGGCAGATGCATACATAGCATGTCTGTGAAGAAATAACTCACACTTGAAAAATACCAAACTCATTAACACTTTTTCTGACATAAAACAATTCCACATTAAAAAATGAATTCTGAGGTACAGTGCTTTAAAATAAAAATCTCACAGTGGGAAAAAAAATCAGTGTTAGATTTGTATTCAGTAAAATTAGAGAAGGGTCAGTATACTTTTGCAAGGCACTCTAAATTATATGCGAGTGATACGTACAGCATATGCTGTATACCCAAGCCAAAATGAATGCAGATAAAAGAACATTCATTGGCATTTACAAATAACCTAATCTTGCAGTTAATATACCCTTATTCAAATATAAACCTGTTTTTATCATCTGGAGTTACACTTTTCCAAAAAAAAAAATTATGACATAGTTTCAAACCAAGATCAGTGTAAGTTCAAAACAAATCCAGACACATTTGGACTAGATAAAATATTTTGCCACTTCTGGCAAAATTATTGAAAACTCAAACCAAAACTGAAAGCTTTACTGTTTCTGAGGATCATCAGTCATCTATGCTCTTATGCTGGATGTGCTGTTTGTAAAATACAGTTGATGTAGAACATAACTGACCTGGCCAAAAGCATGGGGGATGTTGACTAAAATTTAACCCGGCTGTTTCTTCTTTTCATATTAAACAAAATTCACTGGCTGGTTGTCCCTAGCACTCCTGGGAGTCAGCAAACAAGAGATATACAAAACACAGTGGTATTCAGCTGACAGTATTCTGTTGTGGCAAGATACTATGCCCAAGACTAATCCAGAAAACTGGTCTGCAAAATTAATTTAAATGTAATAAAACAACCATTTTTATTGTGCCAAAAGCCACACATTGACAAGTTTTTTGTTTTTTTTTTCAACAAATAATTTCTATAAAAATATAAAACAGATCCTTCCAAGCTTAAATACTGTATATACAGGTATCTACTGCAAGACTCATTTAGCATGTATTTAAAAAATAGCACAGAAAAATACACATTTATTAAAACTTACAATTGTCTGTTTTGATTAAATTATGCATTTACAAACCTCGGTTCACCACATATGCCTTATATACCACTTTCTTATTCATCAGACAGTCCCATTCTTTTGAGGACTCTGGATGACATTGTTACAATGAAACTCTTATTGCATGTTTCCTCAGGACAGCTAACAACAATACAATACCAACAAAAGATATTCACACGAACAAACTTAGTAGCCACTTTGACCACTGGTTGCCAAAAATGTTAAACGTTTGTGAGGCAGCTCTTTTTTGGTAGTAAATTGGAAATGGTAAATTTCTGTTCATCTTATATATAAATGTCTATGCGTGTAAGTGTGTGTGTGTGTGTGTGTGTGTGTCTGTCCGGCCTGGAAGAGAGAGGTGGAGACAGGGTAAGGGCTCCACCTCCAAGAAAACAGAAAACTCACTTAGCCGCTAATAACACAAGTGGGACCAGCATGTCAGCAAAATAAAACCTCAGAAGAAAGACAAAGTCGCTTAGCCACTAACATCAGCAAAACGGTATCCCTTTTACTTTTCCTCCTAGGACAGAGATGCCCAGAGTAGTTCCTTTCAATTACCTGACATCTCTACATTTCATTTTTTTTCCGACAATTGCAATAGTTTCTTGGACCCCGAGCTTTTTACAGCACGGACTTACACAGCTAGTTATATATAAAATTGGCAGATGTTTGTTGTGTAGCTTGCCAATCTCTAGTCGATTTTATGGTTAAAATAAAATGTGAGCTGTGCACATACATGCTGCACTTCTTGGCTTTCCATTATGCAGGTAAAGCAAGCTAAAAACAGTGTAATGAATGGCTGCTATGCAAGCATACGTGAAGGAAAGGGGATGAAAAATGCCACACAACCTGTGGCCTCTAAAATGTCTACTGTGTGGAAGTATGTGGAGGCACACAGAAAGGTATACTAACTGCAGCATCTGCTGGGAAAAAGTAATCCAGGATGGCACTAAAGCTAAGTTATTTGGAGCTGCAAATTTGATAAGACAGCAGAATACAACAACATACTGTACAAGTAAAAACTGCATTCTTTTAACACATTTGTTTCCTTCTTTTTCATTGTTTCTTCAAAGTAGCCTACTGCAATGTAAATAAAAATCATAAAATAATATATTTTAGTAGTAATAATTGTTTCTTTTTATTTACATACAAGACACAAGGATGATTAACATTTTAAAAACCCAATAAAGGAACATGCAAGATAAATGCTATTCAACATTTTAGGAAAAAAAGAATGTAAAACAGAAGGTGAGCAGGCAGAGAAAACAAGCACAAGCATGTGCTGTTAGATTTATTTTACATTAAAGTATGGGCAGGATTGTTAACATATTATCAAGTTTAAGTAAGTCATAAATTTTGATATTATATACTAGGTTTACCCATTATTCCCTCAGAACAATGGTGTAAGCTCAGGACCCCCTTCCATCTAAGTCCGTGCCCCTGACCGTTGTAATCAGAGGGTTTATGCCAAAAGTACGAAAACTAACACTTTGTTGGGTTCGGGGATATCGGAGATCTGGTAGTTTAGTCTTGTTTAAACAGGTCATTTTTAGGTGTGTTCACATAAAATTCACAGAGCAGTTATTGCAAAAGACTATTTACGTCTGTTTGTCCATCTGTCCACATTAAACAACTCAGTCCCTCATAGACTAGTTTTCTTGAAATGTGTCACACAAATCTTCATAGAAACTTGTCGAAACAGTTCAGTTGTCATTCAGATTTCTCAAATAAATCGTGCTATAAGAAATTTTAAATTTTTGAACTGGTAAATTTGTAAACTCGTCCATGTTAAAACAGAGAAACGGTCTGTGTGACTCTGAGTTGCTTTACTGTTTAAATGTCAATTTGACAGCAGTTGCTTGAAGTTGTATATTTTGCTTATTTTCCTTTTTTAATTGTCTGACAGCCTCTCAGATGTGGAATGCACATTAATCAGACACCGAGTGTGTACCCAAATAGCTCACACAGCAGCACCCTTCTCCTGCTGCTTTGGGTAAGTTTAATAAGAGTACAAAAAGTTACTTCTCTGGAAATAAATGGAAGGAGACAGCAATTGTGCAAGCATCTAAAAGAATGAATTAAACAATATTATCTGAGGATTATTATTGTAAAGAACCAACACCATCAACCTGCAGTTAAATGATTGTTAAACTAATTAATAATACAGGAAAAGTGCATTTGCCCAAACTGATATAAACACAGAACAGGTTTAGAAATGGACAGTGGTGTTGGGAGGATAGAGGCTTTAGAAATTCATGCACCTGATCTCCAGCGCCCAGCCCCTAATCTTTCAGAACTAGATATACACAAACAATTGCTGTCCCTGATCTTCCAACCTATCGCTTATCATTCACATTCCCATTATACAATAAATCATTTCCTTTCCAAGTTCTTACTTATTCATATAATTTTACAGTAAATGATTACTGTTTTTTTAACTAATATTAATAGACAGATGGGGGACTTATTTCAGTTCCTTATATCCTTTCATTGGATAATATTGATACTGATTTTATGCTAGAATTGGTCATTTTGCAATAATAGATATTTTTCAGTTGCTAACAATTAGGCACTACTCTATTGGGTATACTCATAAAAATGTTATCGTAATCAAAACTGAACAATATTTAGTCAAAAGACCATCCATCACTAACATACATTAATCAATGTCATTTTAAAATCACTTGAATTGCAATCTGCTACGTATGAATGCTATTGCACCACCATAAACTTATTTGTGCTCTATTTTAAACTGTATTGTAAAATGCTGTTAAAAAGCACAAACTTAATGTTGTCTACTAACACATGTAATTGCATTCTACTAGAACATTACATCAATCTGGATGTGAACAGGCCATTCAGCCCAACAAAGCTTGCCAGTCCTATCCAATTAATTCTCCTAAAAAACAGTCTAGTTTTGAAAGTCAATAAAGTCTTACTGTCTACCATATTACCCGCCGCCAGAAAACCCAAGCAGACATGGGGGGAACATGCAAACTCCACGCAGGGAAGACCCGGGAAGCGAACCCAGGTTTATTTTAATTTATTTTTAAAGTTGTGTTTTTTTTGTTATGTTCTTTTCAATTAAAAAAACACAAAAACTTTAGTTTCCTCCTGGGCAATGCTGGGTATTTCAGCTAGTATCCATATACAGTGGAACCTCGGTTCACGAACGTCTCTGAACACGTACAAATCGGGTTATGACCAAAAAGTTCGCCAAACTTTTGCATCTGTTCATGACCATACATTCGGTTGACGAACAAGCCAGTTTCCCTTCTGGTTCGTACACCCCGATGATTTCCGCACGTGTTCAGTCTCTCCCTGTGCATTCGCTGTGAACGCTTTGTGCTCTGTTTCGTTCCCCTTCCGGTTCGTACACGCCAATGATTTCTGCACGTGTTCAGTCTCTCCCTGCACTGTACATTGGTCTCGGTACATCACACAGAGGGACTCTCCCTCAAACCTGTAACCTCCTCTCAAACCAGCCTCCTCCTGTGGTTTAGCAGGTCCACAGCTCCCATCAAAAAGGCCAGTTTTAATAAATAATCACTGCACTCTGGGCTTAGCAAGGGGGCGTGGTGATGTGTGGCCGAAGCAGTTCCTGAGGAGTTCAAGATGTGGGTGTTTCTCACCTAAATGCACAGGTGAGAAGCGGTCCGCATCTGTAATTGTTCCCAGGAGCTGCCAATTGCCGCGACTGCCACGCCCCCTCTTGATAAATAGAAGCGCAAGACGGAGAAGGCAGGAAGCAGGAGGAGAAAGCCGGTGCAGGAGAGAGAGAGAGAGAGAGAGTGAGTGAGTGTGAGCGAGCGAGCGAGCGAAAGCGCAGGCTCGCGTGCAGCTGAGAGTGAGTGAGCAGCTGAGGAGGGACCCTGGGCGTTTGTTTCAGTGTTATTCAATGTTTTTACATTTAGTTTACTATTACACTGTGCATTCTATGGTATAATTAACTATTTTTGTGCTTAAAATCTTTAAAGAAAATATATTTACATACAGTTTGTACGGTCTGGAACGGATTAATTGTATTTACATAAAACCTATGGGGGAAATTACTTCGAGTCACAACCAAATCAGTTACGACCAGAGTTTTGGAACAAATTATGGTTGTGACCCGAGGTTCCACTGTACTTTTAAACCCCTGGGGGGGGGGGGGTTGGGGGGGGGGCTATGCAGAAAAAGGCTATCATTTCTAAACGGCTCATACAGTATTTTTGGTAAACCTCTTAAATTAAAGCTGAGAGTCCACATTTCAATTGCATAATGACTGCTTAATTTCAGACTTATTGTGGTGGTGTACAGAGCCAAAATTATGAAAATTGTGTCACTGTCCAAATATTTATGGACCTGACTATGTTATTACGTGCACATCTTTGCATGTGGGTGAAAATTTGATTACTGTAAAGCAGTTTCTCAATCATTGTGGGGTCACAACCCAGTTTTTTCCAATTGAAATGTATCCGTAACCCAGTTTGGTCCCCCTTGGTAAAATTTGGAGCAATCCGATTTTTATAATGAGCAGTGGGGGAATTTAGCAATATCATCAGACTATTTCCTATGGGTGAACAGAGTGCAATTGTCAGAGCAGCAACGCAGCATGACACACAACTAGGCCCATTTCGCACCCACCACCATTATAAATACTGGCAAGTCGTGACCATCTGGCAGAATCCCTCAACCCTCCATTTTGGTTGAGAAACATTGCTATAGAAAGCAACCAAGAACTTAATGGAGAAATTCACCTCTAATTAAAGAGTAAATAAATCCTCAAATACATCTTTCAGTCGGAGTTTAGATATTGTAGATCCTTGGCATTTACCGACTGCTCCAACTGAAAGAGATGCTTAACAAATCACCATATATTTAAAAAGTAAAAAGCTACTCTTTCTCACTAGACAGAAGGTTATCCGTTTCATTGATGACAATATTCAAACAAAATACAAAATTCAAACAAAAATACAAGCAGGTTCTTAAAAGATGGTGATCTGAAGAAAACTTCCTTAAATGCTCAACTCTTTATGGAGACTTCTGAATTTCATAATGAACATCTCATAATATTCAAAGCGTTACTACTTTACTATCAGTCTTAGTACTGATATATGACAAATGCATTATTAGAGATCATGATATTCAAAAATAATGGTAACAAAATGGTTTTACTAATTGACAGCTAGAGATTATGCTGAAGTGTCTGAATAGCTGTTTTACTTGTAGAAATTAATTTGACAAATTAGACAGATCAAGACAGAACTTACATAAACTGATACACAATAAATAGTGCCTTTAACATTAATGGTTCATTTGCTAAGCCTATACTGTAATTAACAAAAAGTAGAAGATTAAGGGGTGAATTTTTGTTTAATACCTCTTGTTAGCAGAAATACTTATAGTACATACATATAATATTGTAGAATGCCTAGGAAAGGATGATTAACCAGCTAGACTAGGTCACTAGAATAATGACTGATATTTGACTGTAATTTTGTCATATTAGAGCCAAACAAAGACCCTCCCAACCACCATCCCTCCCCCCAGTTTATTTTCTCCTGGAATGCTGGTAACTGGAATCTTTATTTTCCTCCAACCATATTTCAATTATAATACTAATGGAGTAACCGTACATTGTCATGATTTCTTTTTGATGATGAAGAGGCAATTGTTCTGTTTTACTATGTGGTCAAACCAATATATGTGTTTATGTATGTAAATGTTAATTACATATAATAAAATGTGTTAATTAATTGTTACTGCTGTACAGATGGAAACTTAAAAATTAAACTAATTGAATTAAACAAAATTTATTAGCTTGCATTCATAGTACGTTATGATTTTAAAAAATGTTACTAGCATAAAATGTTTTCTTTCCTTTTTTGAATAATATAAAGCCAATATTATTCTTTTGAGAGGATACTTAATAGGTACTACTTTACCCATTTATATATTTTTTCAACATTTTCTAATAATAATTATTATTATCTATACTAATAAACAGCAAAGCCCTCACTGACTGACTGACTGACTGACTGACTGACTGACTGACTGACTCATCACTAATTCTCCAACTTCCCGTGTAGGTAGAAGGCTGAAATTTGGCAGGCTCATTCCTTACAGCTTCCTTACAAAAGTTGGGCAGGTTTCATTTCGAAATTCTACGCGTAATGGTCATAACTGGAAGTTGTTTTTCTCCATTTACTGTAATGGAGTTAAGCTGGAGGGGCGGAGTTTCATATGACATCATCACGCCTCTCACGTAATCACGCATTACGTAGAAAGCCAGGAAGAGCTACAAAACGCGCTTTAGAAAACATGCATTATATAATTAAGAAGGCAGCGAAACAATTAGAAGCGAGCGAGTGACATATAAAACCATATTCAGCGGCTCACGTGAACTGACGCAGTGCGCAGACAAAAAGTAACAGTTCCAAAGAGTGCTGAACAAAAACCGAATTACACTGCTATGCTCAAATAGATAAACCACACGCAGTGGCGCGATAGTAAAGCATTCGCCTGTAGCGCCCACTTCCGAGGTTCAATTCCCGAGAGGGGATGCACTAAGTATGTACGCGCGCTTCTCGATTTATTTTAACCTCGCATCCCCTTAGTTTGAGACGTATGAAGACGCATGCGGTTAACGCAGAAAGACAGATCACCTATTCACCTATTGAAGCTTCATGAATAATGGATACTTTATTCGCTATCAATGATTGTTTTGGTAAAGCCATACTCAGTGTATTCATTAGATGAACGGTAAAAAAGTAAGAGCGAGGGGAC
>JANRMT010062814.1:87391429-87408836 GCA_026402145.1 Polypterus bichir lapradei | reverse complement strand
CACACACACACACACACGGGTGAGAGACAGACAGACACACACACACACAGGCGAGAGACAACACACGCGAGACACACACACACACACACACGCGACAGACAGACAGACAGACACACAGGTGAGAGACAGACAGACACACACACACAGACACAGAGGCGTGCGCTTAAGAGACACACGCGAGAGACACACACAAAGGCGCGCAAGAGAGAGACACACACACAGGCGCGCACGTGCATTGTTGCAATGTTACTTTTCTTGGTTGTTTATTAAATTACAGATTTTTCAAATGTTCATTTTTTCCCCTGTGCTTAAAATTCATTAAAAAAAAAGAGTTTTTAGCGAGCGGGTCATAAGGCTATAGCGCAAATTCTTGCAGTGTTAGTTTTCTCTGTTGTTCAAGGTTTTCTTAGTGTTATTCAATGTTTTTACATTTACTTTACTATTACGCTGTGCTTTCTATGGTATAGTTAATTATATTTGTGCTTAAAAACTTAAAAAAATATATATTTACATACAGTTCATACGGTCTGGAATGGATTAATTGTATTTACATACAATCCTATGGGGGAAATTACTTCGGTTCACGACCAAATCGGGTTACAACCAGAGTTTTGGAACGAATTATGGTCATAAAACAAGGTTCCACTGTATTACTGTCAGACAAAATTACAGGCATTTCACGGAAATACAAACCAGTATTACTGAGAGAGAAAATTAAAGGCACACAATACAGTGACACACATTACAGCCACATACAAGGTCCCTTGCCATTTAATATAGACTGTTCATACAAATGTTTATGCACTACTGTTCTAGCGCCCGTTATTTCAACGGGCTTAATGTCTAGTCTGACATAAAGGCCAAAACAGAAAATGTAAACCATAAGGCTAGTAGTTCATCCTTTTATTTCACTCACTTGAGTAACTTCAGCATGTCATCTAACCTGAAATAAAACCTCACAACAACAAAAAAAAAAATTCTTTTTTACCACAATAAATTGGTACAAACGCTTGCAGATTATTATTATGTAAGGCTCTATAACCCACTGTCTTCTGCTAATATACAATTAACCGAAGTGGCTGGATTGATAGTTGGCCATCAGTGAGCTAGTCAGATGCTACTTGTAAATTAAAAAATAAATTAGTAATATACTATATTGGCAAAAATTAAGGGGAAATAATGATTTGTTCTGGGGGGCTATTTAAATTTGTTAGTAGTTATCAGTTGCTATAAATCTTAATTACATCCCATCTATATGAGAATTGAATGGGGAATAAGGAGAACACTAGAAAATTGCAAGGCAGTTACAATTACAGTAACATATGCAGCATAAATATAGGTCTTAATTTATGTGAAACAGTGAATGCTAACTTGGAATATCTGATATACATTAAGGATATCAGTTTCTACGTAAAAACTAGCAATCTGAGAATAAATATCCAGTCCATATACAACTAACCCTATTCCAGGTTTTGTAAATTTAAACAACCAGAAAATAGTTCTTTTTTCTTAGAATGTGAGGCAATTTTGTAAGTGTCTTTATAAAACAACAGAGGGGTATTTTTAGAAAAAAGAAATCATACATTTTGGCTTCATTTTGAATGCCTGCTTGTCCTCATTTAATTTTAATAAAAACACCCTTGAAACACCTCACATCAAAGTCCATCTTTCCTCCAACACCTCATAGTTCCAGTACACTTTCAATTAGCAGCAACTAATCTTACCGCTATCTTCGATTTAAAGCAGACACCTCCACAGCCAAAGATCTTACTCCAAGGAAATGTTAATGCAAACCCACTCAGACTAAATAGAACCCCAAATTCTCCTGGGCCACAAAAGACGTGTTTTCAAGTCAATGCAACACCATTAGTGAGGGTGTTAGTTTAGGAACTGTCATGAGCACTTCACAATCACTCATACCCAAAACCTTTACAGCTTTCAGCACATAGCCTTAAAAAGTGCAAAATGAGCCACTGCCATAGTGTAAAGGATAAACCATTGACAAAATCTCTATATGACTAAATAATATTAATATAACTTGTGTCCCTTATTCCAGTAACCCATTTAATGGTAGAAATCATTTGGCGAGGGCTTGGAAAAACAGCTTAACCAATCAGCAACTGCCTTGATAATGTTATCAAAGAAAGATGCCCCATGTCTCAATTACAAAATAAAAAATATTCAGGTACTGTAATATAGTATCACTTTATAAAGAAGGTAATTTGCTAAATATTGTTAAACTTTAGGGATAAGACTAAATGTAAATGTAACCTGATGTATAAAGAATACATTTTCAGATGTCCAATGATATTTACTCACAACAAGAACAACAACTACACACAAATATTAATCAAAAAAAACTTTACCTTGTTAGCATTTATCTTTTAATGACTTTCACATGAAAAAACATGTATAAATTAAGAAAAGCAAACAGTTAAGACAGATCTCAAGTGATGAGTATACATTGCCCACAGGCAGTCATATTCAGCACCTGAAAGGATGAAATAGGCTAATGAAACAACTTATTCTATTACATTGTTCATCTTATTCTTAAATACAGCTTTTCTATTAGCAATCCCAGAGTGCTACAAGCTTTGACAAATAAGTATCTTTCAAACCAAATGCTGAGCACAAAAATATTTTGCAGTATACACAGAAATAAATATATACACAAATCCATACTGTGTATGTTAAGTTTTCTAATAAGTTTTGTAATTCAGAAATATTTATAAATACATTTCAATTTATGAATAGTTTTATTCAAGACCCATCTAATGGAAGCAAAAAAGAACAACAAAATTTCAATTTGTAAAAATTTGCCTAACTTAACATCCAGCACATACTAGGAGGAATAAGCTAATCAAAAGAGAAGCAACCCCTAGCAACACAACAAGACAGTAACAAGAGGAAATAAAATCTATTTACAGCTTGGGTTTTCTAAAATAATATATCTCATCAGCCTTGTTTTTAATGCTGAAATCAATCAAGCATGTCTACTATTGGCAGGTACGTAATTCCACATTTTGGAAACTCTTCAGTCATAGGCTGCAGGAACTTTAAGAATACCTGCACAGTGTATTATATTAGACAAAACTGGCATGTTTGTAATAATCAGTTTTATTATAAAACAGTAACTTAACATAAACAGATGATAATTAAGTAGAGTTTTTCAGAAATCTATCAATATTCATAGCGCTAACAATTGTCACTATCAGCATGTATTCTTTTTAAGACAGGTTTGTGCAACTGAATCAAACTGCTATCAAAATAGACAACAGTTGACCCACAAAAAGCAGCTATTAATGCAACCATTTCAAAGGTGTTGTCCATAATCATTCAATAGTCAGTCAGATAATGAACAAATGGAGAAAACTTAACTCAATTGCTACTAATTCCAGATGTGACCTTTCAAAAAAAAAATTAAAACATTTGTAATGATTAAGAATCTGCATCTCTTTCTAACAATGGCAAAGTCAGTGCTCAAGAGCCCAGAATACTGCAAAAAATGTGCCACACGAGTGGGGAAAAAAATAATTTTGCTTGTCTCAAGATTACTACTGACCATATGTATTAAAGAAAAGTTAAATGAATAAGCTAGATAAAAGAGGATAAGTCTAGCAAAGAAGAAACATGCAATCCCAGTAAATAAGTAGCATGCACTCAATGAAAAACAACAAATTCTGTGATGTGAAATGCTTGTTTCAGGTGGTTTACTATCAATGTTATAATAAAGATCTATTTACATGACATTTAACAAAAGTCAATAAGTGCTTCACATAAAAAGATCGATAAAATCACCAAGAAAAAGTTAGGAGAGTAATAGATAAAGCATCTCAAATACATAAAGTGTAATTTTTAAAAAGTAAATAAAATAAATATAAATACAAAAACAAGCCAAATAAGACTCAGGTTAATACGACATAACAAGAAGAAATATAAAGAGAACACCTTGTAAAACACAGATCAGGTTATAGTAAAATGAAACAAGTACATTTTAAGAAGGGATTTAAATGAAAGTACAGACTAGGCAAACAAGTCTTTCCATAGTTTGAGGTGCTCTGATCACAAAAGCATGGTCTCCTTTAATCTTTAACCTAGCTCTCTGAATAACCACCAGGTTGTTGCCATAGGATCTCTGGTTAAATACAAGTATATTTTTAACATTTTTTAAAAGGTCAAATATGTTCTTTTGTTAAAATGAAACTTAAATGGCTGTGCAAATAAATTGTATACCAATTTGCCTAAAATACCTTAGTAAAAAGAAGGAAAACCTTACTTAATGAAAAACAATGAATCTTTTAAAATATCACTGAGGGACTTCGCCCCCAGATTGCTTTGCTCGCCAACCCCTCCCCCCCACCAAGCGCTATGCCCTGTTATGAAAAAGGGGGCTGAATGCACCCCAAGGAGACGCGGATACTCCCCTGAAACCCCTCTTAAACAGTGATACAATGGGGAAACAGATTCCTTTTTTTTTTTTTTTTACCTCCTCTTTGCTCGATTAGATGCTGGCTGTAGTTTTTTTGCTGCTGCCGTGTCACGTGATCTGCACTTCGCTCGCCTACCCCACCAGTGCTACGTACCGTGAAGAGTGGGGCTGAACGCACCCCAAGGAGACATGATCACTCCTCCGAAACCCCTCTTTAATGGTGATACAATGGGAATCAAATAACAGTTTTTTTTTTTTTACCTCCTCTTTACTCAATCAGCTGCTGGATTGCTGCTGCTCCTGTGAGGCGTGATCTACATTTCGTGCAGCACTACAAACATTTTAAAGTCACTGCATTGTCTCTCTTCAGAGACATCCTCAAATACTATTCGATCTCTTTTCGCTGTTCCGTTATTTAACCAGTAATATTTTCCGTTTGTTTGCGCTAATGTGATCTTTACTCTACAGCTACGCACCACTGGCTGACCAGACCCAAAGAGACACGTTCGCGTCCCCAAAACCCCTCTTAAACGGTGATACAATGAGAAACAAATAACCGTTTCTTTGCGCTAATGTGATCTTTACTCTCATTTTTTGAGACTCTCGAATTTTCCTACTTCCATTATCTCTAACCTGCTCTGCATGTGTATCACGGGACTTGCTTCCAAAGGTTGTAAGTATGTGAAAGTGTCTCTGTCTCTCTTCAAAAGATCTCTCTTCCAAAGATCATATCTCGTCGCAGTCTCGTCCCAAGTTTTTTTTTTTTTTTTATAAGAGAGAGATTTATGAAAAAAAATTATGTTGAATATTTTATAGTTTTTATAGTTTGCTCCTCTTTCCAATGTTAACCTTGCTGAAAGAATATAGGAAATGAATAGGAGGTTTGAGAACTTAAGAAACCTCAGTGCCTATCTTCTTGAGCAGTAGAGAACTGACATACAGCAGGCAGGAGATAATCCTGATGGTCCACTGAAAAGCCAGGGAATGAAGCCAGCCCAAACTGGCCAGTTAGCAAGAAAAATGAATGCCTCCTTCAGGTCATTGACCTCAGGAAGATATAAAATGCAACTAAGAAGAGCAAAGTTCAGTTCAACCTTGCCTTCATTAATAGACAAAACTTCAAAGAAGTTGTATCAAGCTGAAAACATAGTCATTCAGTAATCACCACTCTGTTAAATCATGTATAGGTGGAATTTGAAGGAAAGTTTGTTGTGAACATTCTAATTTATGCTGCAGTATGTCCCCTCTCTGTTTATGAAAAAAAGAAACTGTTCTAAAGAGGGAACTAAGGATATTTAGGTGGACACATTTCTTGGCTGATACAGAACTTTTACAGTACATATTGTTAAAATGTTTCAAAACCCCCGCCCCACCCCACCTTTTAATAGGTAAAGACCATTCAGCTCGGCAGTCATCTGCCCTTCACTCTTCAATTCACTACTGTAACATCAGTCTGAACTCAGCTGGCTATAATATGTGAATAGGAGAAAATATAATAATGTTCACAAAGACCTGGGAAGGCATCGTAGCGATTAACTGCAAAAAGTATATGAAAGAATTAGAAATCCCAATAAACAATTAAGTGTACATCCAATCTCGGATACACATATGATTTGACCGGAGACGTAATCTCGTCCAACAGAATGACTCTGAGGAAGATGTAGATTATGCTGTTAAGAGGTTAAACACAACAGAGATGTGCGACAGACCACCTGAATCACATATAGCTAAAGAAATATCTAAATGAAAAATAATATTAACCAATAAATAAAATATTTATCTGTACCAAAGTATTATCAAATAATATGTTAAGACATGAAAATCTGAATGAGTCTATTGTTCTGGGAAGAGCTGCAGCCAGGCAGTCAAACAGTCGCACGTGAACCATGAGCCACAGGTTGCCAAGCCCTACCTTAGACACTTAATGAAGATGTGTGGACTTCATACGGATTCAAACAGTGCATTGCTAAAGAACAACTGGATAAATACAAAGTCATATGTAAGATGTGCAGCTCTGAAGTTAAGTATTGTTGTAACACAAAAAATTAGAGAAATCATTTATCCCGACATCACCCATTAACATAACCTCAGTCAACATCCAAACGAGTAGATCCTAAAAAATCTACACTGCAGACAGCAGGTAGCTCCAACTTTCTATTTAATTCACCATATGCCCAAAAAATAACAATCTATAGTAGTTTTTATCTGTAAAAATATGAGAACCTATACCTTTGTTGAAAATGAGGGCATTCAACAAAGGATACTGGTTTTCAAACTGCGATATGTTGTACCAACCAGAAAGCAAATGAATGAAGTTATTGTAACTAGGCTTTATGAAGATATTAAGCAAAACATTGCTACGTCTCTCAGGTCGGCAGAGAGAGTAGCCTTAATTTGCTACAGCTGAACATCCAGGGCAGCAGATTCTTACACGACGAATCACATGTCACTACGTTAGAAATGACGGGGAAAACGTGGAGATTATGTCACAGACAAAAACACCGCATGACAGTCATACCAGGAGCAACCTCTCTGTCTATACAGTATGCAGAGGTACTGAAATGGCTGACTGGCTGACTGTTGTTCCAAAAACCATTGACCACATCAATAACAAGTTGGTGTACTGGCAAGTCCAATAAACGTTGCTTCTCTTTAAGCATATGGCTAGCTGTACTGATACGGTGGAAAAAGTTTGCAACAGGTCTCACCTGGCCAAGCCAATGGGCAATTGTTGGAATTTTCAGAGCAGCCTGCAATAGCAAAGTGAGCGTGTACACAAAGCACTTTTTGTGAAGCAGCATCGTACAAATCATATTAGCAGAGTTGTCAGTCACAATAGCTAGTTCTTTTTCTTTTATGTTCCATTCATCTAACATTGCCATCAACAAGATCCATCCATCCATTATCCAACCTACTATATCCTAACTACAGGGTCATGAGGGTCTGCTGGAGCCAATCCCAGCCAACACAGGGCGCAAGGCAGAAAACAAACCCTGGGCAGGGCGCAAGCCCATCACAGGGCACACACACACACCCACACCAAGCACACTCTAGGGACAATTTAGAATCACCAATGCACCTAACTTGCATGTCTTTTGACTGTGGAAGGAAACCCACGCAGACACGGGGAGAACCCGGTCTCCTAACTGCGAGGCTACACGTGAGCAACTAAAGATATGTGTAACTTGTAGAATTATAGAAATACGTGAGTCTTCTCACTGCATCTTTAATTTCAACTAATTCAAGATTATTTTAAATGTCCAATACTGTACAGGAAAAATTTGGCTAACAATTTAGTTGAAGAGCAAGATTCAGAATACATGAATAGGTAATTATATAACATTTATTATTTAAGAAGCAAAACTTGATTATTTTATAATAATATTTCACAGGATGATATAGATGTTTTATAAAGAAGAAGCCATTGCATTGTATTAAAACAAGGAGTCTCCCATAATATGTATGGACTCTGAAGCAGTAATACATATGTTATTCAAAATTCACCATAATTTAACTGAGTGCAGTACCATGAATTTTTTTTTTTTTTTTTTAAAGAGCAATGATATTTTGTGCCACATCTTTTAAATACTAATGTTAACTGTTCATTACTAATCCAAGTATTTATTCTTAAATGTCACTCCATGATTATGCATATGCTATGAAGTCACTATTTAGACACAAAAAAAGTGTTACTAAATTTGTCACACTATATTACTGCTCTCTGTGCATGGTTAAGTAATCTCTAAAAAAGCCACCACTTCAAATATATAAGTCTATGCTAATTCTGTCAAGATAAAATCTATCTTGAATCAAATTGGGGCATTGTGAATCGGAATGGAATCAAATTGGGACATCAGTGCCAATACCCAGCACCTAGTGACCAGGATAGAGTGTTCCTTTGCTCAACTGATATTAATTAAAAATTACTTGTACTTAATGAGTTAATAAGAAACACCAAACAGTCTTGCAGTCTTATCCATTCAATAGGAACTGCATATCAAGAGAATTTTGCAAGTGTTAACTTTGCAACTGCAGTCGTTCAGCTGTGATTTCTATGGAAAACAGTGCAGTAAGGTAGGACCTATTACTTGCTATCTTTGTTTTCGGTTATATTAAAAGAATAATTTGTTGGGTTTGGGTTGTATTGTTACAAAATACACATTGTTATTCCATTTGGCTTAAGGTGTAAAAAAAATAAAAAAATAAAAATACTCACTGGTCATATTTTGCATTTGGGTTGAAAGTTTACACATTTACACAATTCCCTTTATTTAAATCTTGGCTGCTTTCAAAGGAATGTAACTGTGTATTTCAGTACTTGAGTTTTCACATCTCTGTTACTACACACAGCCAAATAGAGCATTTGTGAGGTCAGGTACTGATGTTGGCCAAGAAAACCTGGCACTGTATCACCATTCCAATTCATCCCAAAGGTATTCAGTAATGTTGAGGTCACAGCTCTGTGCAAGCCACTCTAGTTCCTCCACACCAGACTCATCAAATCATGCAATTATGGACCTGGATTTATAATAAAAAAAAAAAAGGGTCTTCCCCTAACCGTTGCCATAAAGATGGAAGAGAAAGATGTCTTAAAGCTGTGCCATTAAGCTGTGCCATTAACAGTACCCTTCACTGAAACCAAGGGGCCAAGCCCAAACCTTGAATACTATCTGCAGACCATTATCCCTGCTAAACCAAACGTTTGTATGCTGTGCCATTAACAGTACCCTTCACTGAAACCAAAGGGCCAAGTGCAAACCTTGAACACCAACCACAAACCATTATCTTTCCTCAACTAAACTTTATAGTAGGCACAATGCAGTCAAAAATGTAGCATTCTCCTGGCATCTGCCAAACCCAAATTCATACATCAAATTTCCACATAGTGAAACATGTTTCATCACTCCAGGGAACATGTTTCCACTGCTCCACAGTCCACTGGTGAACAGCATCCTTTACACCACTCCAGCTGATGCTTGGTACTGCACATAGTGATCTTCGGCTTGTGTGCAAATGCTCAACCATGAAATCCTGTTTCAGGAAGCCCTCAATATACAGTTACTGTTCTGACATAGTTTCTCGAGGTAGTTTGAGACTCTGTTGTCAGCAATGCAACAGAGGATAGGTGATTTTTACACTCTGTGCTCTTCAGCACTCTTCCAACTTGACTCTGCGAGTTTGCATAGTCTACTATTTTGTGGTTGAGTTTGTTACTCCTAGACACTTCCACTTCTGAATAATAGCACTTACAGTTGTCTGGGGCATATTTAGCAGAACAGAAATAATAACATACTAACTTATGACAAAGGTGAGTTTCTATGACAGTGCCACGTATAAAGTCACTGCACTCTTCAGTATGACACTTTCTACTGCTAGTGTTTGTCAATGGAGATTGCACCCTTTAACAACGGACGTGGCTAAAAACACCTGATCTAAAAAATCTGGAGGGGTGTCCACATACATTTGGCAATTTAGTGCAATTAAAAGCAGAATGGTGATGCAGTTTAATGCTGCTATCTTACAGGTTCCAAGCCCCAAAACTTTATTTATACCCAGTGCACAGGAACAACATGTATGGTTCACAATTTCCATCTTTATTCTAGGAAAAAACACCATGCAATCTGGTAATCCAGCTACAAAGTAATACCAGTTAAAATAAAAGGCAAATCTGAAATGGCCACTTCAAGTCTGTGAAAGTGTGTGCCCAACAATGCATAACTGCCTATTGGTTTCCAAAACAGGCACTGGCTTCATGTAACTTAAACTGAATAAGCAAGTTAGAAAATGATTAAATGGACATGTCACTGAGAACAGTCTCAGAACGCCTGCACAAATTTTCAGCTCAAATGCTACAAATCAGGTCTCATTTATATTAATATACAAATAAGTTAGGCTGAACACACAGTAAAAGAGTTTCAATCTGATTAACATTATAACAGAGATACTGCTAGTTGACAGTGGATAAAATGAGAACAATAGTTGATCTTCAGCCTAGATTTAAATGCTGAGATGATGAAGGATCCTTTATACAGGCAGGAAGCTTGTTCCAGAGTTTTGTTGCAATGTAGCTAAAGAATTGAGCATCACAATGAATTTTAGTAATCCTTGAATCTTTATTACAAAGACATCATAAGATCAGAATGAACATTCTGGCATGTGTGTACTGACAAATTCAGGTAAGTAAAAAGAGCCTAGCCTATTTAAAAGTTTATATATATGATTAAGGATTTTGAAATCAGCTCTAGATTTATCTTGGAGGCAGTGTACAGACATAAGAACACAAGTTATGTGGTCATACTTTCTACTTTAGCAATGACTACTGCAGCAGCGCTTTCAGTTACCTGAAAGCTATAAAAAGAACAATTTGGACAGTCAGGAAAACAAATTATGTTAGTAAATTCTACCAGAAATAAATGAAGGAATCAACTTCTCTGTATTGTCCATAATTATAAAATGCCTTGTTAATTTTCCCTTACTTTCATGCTGGTTAAAGCGAGTTTAGATAATGTTGTAATCTATTTCATAAAAAAAGATTGGCAGGTGACAAAAAATATGCCTAAGTTGCCTAATAAAAGCATTAATGTTGTTTAAGGTGGTGACAAAATGTACATATGGTCATAGGCATGCTACATTTCTAAGGTACAAGCATGCCATCTTAAATATGTATGCTTTGCTTAAACTTCAAAATTAGGTTGTAGATCAAACAAAAGCAATAGTGAGATGGAAGTATTTTAGAAACTGATATTCTGTAAATCAGTTATTTGGGATTATTGACAAGAAAAATAGACCACAAAGTGTAAGAAGTTGTTACAGCTGGGGTTGCGTTGTAAACAGTGCCCAGTGTTACATGGAAAAATTGTCAATTGTCAAAGCATCATATGTAGTGTTAAAGAATGCAGAGAATTAAAAAAGTATACTACATTGTTAAAAACAAAATCAGAACTCTATAATAGCATAGTATGTCTGAATACAAACTGACTTGTACATTAATTATATAAAACGTTGGCAAGGAATACTTTGTTTAACATTCTACAGGAAAAATAACTGAATTGAGTATTGAGCCTAGGTGTGGCTTCCCATGTTTGGTAAGGCAGATGAGAAAGTTGTCTAAGATTTTGTTTGGTATGATGCTCCTTGTCAATAAAAATTCAAAAGTGCTATTCCTGTCAATGTGAACAGCCACACACAATCAGTTGAAGATCAGGTGATGAAAAGGTAAAATGGCTGAATATTATAATATTGATTGTAACTACAGATAATGAGAACATGCTGCAATAAACCATAACTGATGCCACATTGCAATTTTCATAATATTTTACTCCACTTGTTGAATCTTTACATTTTTTTTGCTGTGTTGGTAGATTAACTTTGGTAGTATAAATGTAAACTACATATAATTTAGAAGTTCAAGAAAAGGCAAATACAGATCATTTTTGAAATATTAACTTTTAAACAGGCATTTTATTTATTATGATATTCAATAATATTAGTAATTCTTTCCAGTTACTACTTTAATAGCATGTTTTATAATTGCCCATTGAGAATGGACTTAAATGCCTGTCGAATTCATACCTGTATAATGTTTGTACATTCATTATACAAGCAGTTTGTTCACCCTCCTACATCCCAAAGAACAGTACATTATACTAATAAAATTAAATTAGATCATTATGAGTAAGTCTGGGTATGTGAGTGAATGTGCTCTTCATTGGATGGGCATGTTTCAATCCTGTGTCTGGTGCATTAAAATAGTACCTACGAAAGAGGCACAGAACAGCACAGGTATGGAACAATAACCAGTGAAGGTTAAAAAAGGTATTACTTCATTTATCAGAAGACCATATAAATTCTATACAAATTCAGTATTTAGCGTAATGTATTGAAATCTGGTGACACCCAGAGTTTTAAACAGGTAGTGCATTAGTAAAAACTAAGCAAAGGCAAAGTATTACAATATTACAAATACAAAAATGTTTTTCATTTGTTGAAACTAGATGTTTGATTTTTATTTCTGCACCATCATGTACTGTGCATTTAAAAGAAAAAGGTACAAACTTAAAAGAAAACTTTTCCAAAGTAAATAGTTATAATAAACAATTTAATATCTTTCATGTAATATTATTTGGGCAACCTAACAAAACTACACTGACAGTATGTTTTGGATGGTAAAAACTTACAAAAAAAGAAAAATAGAATGACATTAATGCAAGAGTAGAAAGAAAGCAGTGGGTCTTCCTTGGACACTTTAAAAGGACTGTGGCAGTACTTCTTTGACATCGCGCACAAAAGCAAGGGAACGATGGGAGCACCAGAACTCTGCTCACATCATGTTGCTTCGTACCGCAAGCGGTAAGTAGTAAGTCTGTGATAAGCGGAATACCGCTACGCTTTCCACTCACGGGACGGAAGGACAATCCTGACCGCTTTTATATAGTAAGAAAGAAGAAGAAGATATCGCACAGTCTGGAGTAGAAAATCATCTTTTACCTGGAAAAACGAAACTACAAATCCCATCGTGCATTGCAAAATGGACGGGGCGTGTGTGAAACTCTGTGCTCCTCGCACAGTCTGGAGTAGAAAATCATCTTTTACCTGGAAAAAAAAAACTACAAATCCCATCATGCATTGCAAAATGGACGGGGCGTGTGTGAAACTCCGCGCCTGCGTAGCACTCACGGGACGGAAGGACAATCCCGACAGCTTTTATATAGAAGGATTCCTTAAAGTCTGGTAAAAGAAACTTGTAATTTGTTCTTTTGATTAAAAGAGATATGAGGATGTTAAAAAATAGATGTGTAAAATTCCAATGTAGCAGAAACAAAGGTGATATGGTAAGGGAAGAAAATTACATTTGTTTTGTTTACAAATGTACTGGAGTCAAAGTTTAAAAAAAAAAAAAAAAAAAAAAAAAAAAAATAGTTGTTGCCAAAATCTACTCTGAAACACAATTCTTAACCAGAAATTTACCAAAGTACGTGTAACGGAGTATACATTATGCATTGCTTCAAACCTCTGCTTATTTGTTACTAATGTGGGTTGTCCTTTGTTACCTAAAATACACTGCGATTTTAAACTAGAGTAGCTGCTGTTTCAATTTAAATAGCTCATAGTGTATATATTTTCCTGGAGAGTGGGTGACTACATAATTTATTTAGTGTTTAGATGTTTATTAATGTATTTTGCCAAATGATGATCATTGATCCAGTGCCAATCAAGAACCGTGTTTACATAGTAGCTCAATGTAAAAAAAAAAATAAAAATAAAAAAAATAAAAAAAAAGTAGGTGGTTCACATACAAAGACTTGCATAAATCAATGTTCTTCTTAAAAGTCAATGACATATTATACGACCTCTAGTTGAAATGGATGTCAAACTTGACTTTTGCAGTTGCTGATCTCATCACCCGAGTATGTCAGATTATATGACCAGAGATTGCACAACATGTCAAATTTGATGACTGAGTGACAACCTTCCAGTCAGTCTCACCTGTCCAAAGTATCAGAAGCTTATCCCTTTTTCTGACATCTAATAACGTTGTGCCTGACAGTGCCTGTGCGTAGGCTTTACAGGTATGGAAAGTGCAGTCAGTCTTGGCCCTTTTTTTCCCCCTCAATTCAGATGTGTCTCTCTTATGTTTGTCAAGTCCAAAACACCTGTGTTCCTTATTCCTCATAGATGCATCATATGTATTGTACTTCCACGTGAGAGCTCATAGTTTGTCAACATTCACACGCACGCAAGTCCACCCCCATGATCTAAGCCAAAATCAAGCCACAAACTGGTTGAACTCAATCCCTGAAAATATCAGACTGCATTACTGTTGGTCACAAGAGCATGCTGCCATGCTCTGGCTCACTATGATAATGTAAATGAAGTCTACAACTGAAAATCACTACAAAAGTCATGTAATGTAGCATGGCCTTAAGATAACATTACAGCTGCAAAGTTTCAGTGAATAAACTGGCAACTACAGAGACTCACAGGGAGAAAGTGTCACAAAAATTAAGTTTATTATTATTTTTTTAATTTTGGTTTTAGTTATCTTTTTTGTAAATTACATCATTCATTTTTGTTTTTGTTATCTAAGTAAACTCTGACTTAGATGATTCTTCCTTTGCCCTCAAACAACATGGCCAGCCAAGGCCTTAGTACTCACCTCTCTTTATTATTATTACTTACTATTCAGCTGACACCGTACAGTAGTTACATTCCTTTTGTTTTTCCAATTGAACCACAGGCAGGTGAACTGACTTACTTATGGTCACACAGTGTTAGCAGCAGGATTTGAACACACAACTGCAGGGTATGAAGTCCAAAAGCTGTAACAACTATGCCGCCCTGCCTGCCTTGATATGTCAGACATGCTGTACTTAATTTCATAATCTTACTAGGGGCTTTGCCCCCCTGTTCGCTTCGCTCACCAAAACTGGCCTCCAATATGCGCCAGTGTCAGTGCCGTTCGCGTTGTGAAGAGGGGGACTAACAGCACCGCAAAGAGACGCGGTCGCTCCTCCAAAACCCCTTCTTAAACGGTGATACAAATGGGAAAGAAATAGGTTTTTTTTTTTTTACCTCCTCTTTGTTCGATCAGCTGCTGGCTTGCATCTGCATCTCGCGCAGCGCTTCAAACATTTAAAAGCCTGTACAGCAGCTGTCCTTTTGTCTCACTGCCTTGTCTCTCTTCTCCCCTGACATCCTGTGCTCCTGTTGGAGGTCCTGCTCCCAAGGCACGCCCCTACAAAGGGGAAGATATTCTATTCTTTTAATTGAGATACAGAACTGTTTCTTCCGACTACACAAGGAGCCTGACTCACTCCTGAAAGAGACTTATGTTTGTTTGAGGTGTTTGAATAACGTTTCTGTCTCTAAAATCTCCTATGTATCTGTGCAACTCTGTGACCCAAGCGTGACAGCATATGTGGATTTCACTTTCACCAAACAACAAATCTTTTAATTCTTGCAGATACGCCTCTTCATTGGGAAGAAACACTACTTTTCCCTGATGGCATCATGAATTAGACGATCTACCAGTCTCCGATTTAAAGTTTAAATCTGAAAAATATACTCAATCTCTTTTGCTGTTCTGTTATTTCTCCGAGTAATAATTTCCATTTGTTTGCACTAATGCAATCTTTACTATAATTTTTTTGAGACTTTCAAATTTTTATACTTCCATTATCTCTAACCTACTCTGCATTTGTATCACACCCAACGTTTTAGAATTCTTTATGATGTTCTACTTTGCATCTGCTCTTTGTCTTATTTTCAGCCGTGGGCGTGGTTAAATCTCTTGGCACAAAGTCTCGTCTTGCGGGACGTGAAGGTGTCTCTCTGAGAAAAATCACGTCTCGTCTCCTTCTAAGATTTTTTTTTTTTTATAATAGAGAGATATGAAAAAAGAGTTTTACATTGAACAACAAAATAACTTTTAAAAGACAGAAATAATAAGTTTTAAAATCTAAGGAAAAACATTAAACAGCACAAAGCCAGAGACATTATAAATCACTATTAATTCATATTCTGTTGCTGGCAGACAAAAACATTCTTGGTTATTAGGACGTTTCAACTACTGCCTTTACTAGAACCATGTAAGCTTTTACATTTCATAAAAGGAAGAACAGAAGGATTAACTAAAAACATTATCTTCATATATTTAGCAGAAGACTATATTTAAAGTGACTTATAAAAGGTTGAAACAAACAAGACATCTGAATGGATGGCAAGAAAATACAAAGTTAATAAATGCTAAAGAATAAATGCTGAAAATGTAGGACAGGAAACTTAGCACTAGAGATATTCTTAAGGTTTGATGACACTAGCAGTCTTCTAGAACATTAACTGATTAAGAACTGATAAGAGTCAGTACAGATGCAAAACCAGATTAAATTGTTATATTAATTTTATTTAATTTTTCTACATTTTATTATGGTAAAAACTGTGTTATCATTTATTATTTCCACTTATTGCTGCAATTCCGTTTTTTAGAACATTAGAACATTCCAGACGAGAACAGGCCATTCAGCCCAACAAAGCTCGCCAGTCCTATCCACTTGTTTCCTCCAAGAAAACATCAAGTCGAGTTTTGAAAGTCCCTAACGTCTTACTGTCTACCACACTACTTGGTAGCTTATTCCAAGTGTCTATCGTTCTTTGTGTAAAGAAAAACTTCCTAATGTTTGTGCGAAATTTACCCTTAACAAGTTTCCAACTGTGTCCCCGTGTTCTTGATGAACTCATTTTAAAATACAAGTCTCGATCCACTGTACTAATTCCCTTCATAATTTTAAACACTTCAATCATGTCACCTCTTAATCTTCTTTTGCTTAAACTGTACAGGCTCAGCTCTTTTAATCTTTCCTCATAATTCAACCCCTGTAGTCCTGGAATCAGCCTTGTCGCTCTTCTCTGGACCTTTTCTAGTGCTGCTATGTCCTTTTTGTAGCCTGGAGACCAAAACTGCACACAGTACTCAAGATGAGGCCTAACCAGTGCATTATAAAGGTTGAGCATAACCTCCTTGGACTTGTACTCCACACATCGTGCTATATATCCTAACATTCTATTAGCCGCCTTAATGGCTTCTGAACACTGTCGGGAAGTTGATAGCTTAGAATCCACTATGACTCCTAAATCCTTCTCATAAGGTGTACTCTCGATTTTCCGACCGCCCATTGTGTATTCAAACCCAATATTTTTACTTCCTATGTGTAATACTTTACATTTACTGACATTAAATTTCATCTGCCACAAATCTGCCCAAGCCTGTATGCTATCCAAGTCCTTCTGTAATGATATAACAGATTCCAAATTATCTGCTAATCCACCTATCTTGGTATCATCTGCAAACTTAACCAGCTTGTTACTTGTATTCCTATCTAAATCATTTATATATATTAAAAATAGCAGCGGCCCTAGCACTGACCCCTGTGGAACACCACTCTTAACATCGGCCAGTTCTGATGAGGTTCCTCGCACCAT
>JANRMT010062814.1:87190582-87371429 GCA_026402145.1 Polypterus bichir lapradei | reverse complement strand
ATATATATATATATACACACACACACACACACACACACACACACACACACACACATACATACAGTGGAACCTCGGTTCACGACCAAAAAGTTCGCCAAACTTTTGCCTCGGTTCACGACCACACACTCGGTATACGAACAAGCCAGTTTCCCTTTCGGTCTGTGCGCGCCGATGATTTCCGCACGTGCCTGCTGGGGAGGGGGAGATTGCTGCACGTGTTTGCCTGCCTGTCTGCCTTTGCCGGGGTTGGGGTTGGGGAATGGTTTGCGTGCACGTACTGCCTGCCTTCTGCTGAGGGGGAGGGGGGGTACAGCTGAGAGAAAGAGAGAGAGAGAGAGAGAGAGAGAGCGAGAGAGCGAGCCTGCACTGCTTGTCTGCCTGGCTGGTTCATTTAAGCAGAGCCGCTCCCTGTTCATTGTTCTCAGTCAGACGTGCGTGCTTTACCTGCGCTCTCTTTGTGCTCTACAGTATTTCGTGTGCTTTTGCAGTTAACTATGGCTTCTAAGCAAGTGAAGAGTGGTGAGAAGAAAGTTTTGAAGAAAACTGAAATCGAAGTAAAGAAAGAAATTATTGAAAAGTTTGAACGTGGCGTTCGTGTTACTGATCTTGCCGCCAAGTACAAGAAGTCAAAATCTACTATTCTAAAGCAGAAAGAATCTATTAAAGCAGCTGATATTGCAAAAGGAGTTACAGCGTTAACCAGGCAGAGGCTTCAAGTGCTGGAAGAGGTGGAAAAACTGTTTACCAGTTTACTCATTTACCAATTTGAGAAGCCTCGTGCTTTCAAGCAGCACAATGTAAACAAAGCCAAACTGCCAGTAATGTGAAGGGCAAACACGAAGGGTTGGGTCACAAGGACTTTGTTTTTGGAATGGCTGCATGAGGATTTCGCTCCCACCAGCTAAACAGCTAAAAACACCAGAAACCCAAGAAATCACAAGAGAGAAAACACCTCAAGGAAAACATTCCTCCATTGTGGAGCCAGACTCCTCCTCCTCACTTCATGCCAGAACTCGACTCATGCAAGGTTAGTTTTCTTGGTGGTTTTTGTATTACTGATTTTTCAAAAGTTAATTTTTCAGTTTGTAGCGTGAATTGTTGCAATGTTACTTTTCTCTTTTTTCAAATGTTCACTTTTTTCCCTGTGCTTAAAACTCATTAAAGTGTTTACAGATTGAGTTGTTCATAGCGTGATTAGTTGCCATGTTACTTTTCTCTTTTTTCAAATGTTCCTTTTTTTCCGCTGTACTTAAAACTCATTTTAAAAAAAAAGTGTTTACAGCGATCGGGCTGTAAGGCTAAAATAGTGTGATCTTGTTACTTTTTTGGTTGCTTATGGTTGGTTTTTAAATTAAAGTTCGGATTTGTTCAAATGTTCCCCTCTGTTCAGAGAGAGAGAGAGAGACTGAGAGAGAGAGAGCCTGCTCGTGTAGCTGAGCAGGGAGCCTGGGTGTTTTGTGTCAGTGTTATTCAATGTTTTTACATTAGTTTACTATTACACTGTGCATTCTATGGTGTAGTTAACTATATTTGTGCTTAATCTTTACATATATTTACATACAGTGCGTACAGTCTGGAACGGATTAATTGTATTTACATACAATCCTATGGGGGAAATTGCTTCGGTTTACGACCAGAGTTTTGGAACGAATTATGGTCGTGAACCGAGGTTCCACTGTATATTGTCAGAGACAGCTGGCAGCAGAAACAAAAGTGAAATCTTAATTTATTTCATGAATGTTTAGTTATGTTATTAATGACCTCTACTCACGCATAATGCAATATGATTGTGTCTTTAACTTCATCCATCATTAACCTTCCTTAACAGATTCAATGTATTTGAACAACATAAGGTGCATTGCAGAAAAGTCTTCCAAACAGGCACAAGCAAAATGGTCATTGGAACCATTTATGAATTCTCTTTTGAGAGAGAGAGAGAAATTGAGAAATTTCTGAGAATGTGGTGATAGAGCGTTGCTGCACCTACCACATGACGAACCACCTGGATTGAGGCCCAAGTGCAGCTGTGCAACGGCCGACCACTCAGCACCATACTGGAACAGTGTGAGGTTTTCTACAGTGGCTGGAGTGCCAATTCTGCCACCAACCCCCAAATTTTCCCTGTAAGTTGGAGGACCTGATTGCAGTGCTACATGCAGGATAACGTCACCCCCAAGGTCAAGCAATAGCAGGTCAAGGGCTTTGCTCAAGTGCCCAGACCCAGAGACTTGGGGCTTCATATATAACGCCGTGCGTAGAATTCACACTATAACATGGCGTACGGACAAAAGTGGAAATGTGCTTACACACAAAAAAATACAGATGCATAAATCTATGCGTACGCCAACTTTCACGTTCTTCCGCTACATAAATCCTGGTCAGCGTGAAAAGTAACGCACGTGCACACGCCTGCTGTTTCGCCCCAACTCCTCAACGAATTCGCCTCTTTGAATATGTAAATCAATATAAATAGCCCTTAAGCTCAGCCTTCTGTGAAAAGGCAATGGCAAAAGCAAGAGGGAAAATAGAAGAATTTCAGCGAATACCAAGTGGCAGCAAAGAAAAATGTACTATTTGTTGGTTTAAACAGTGGTATAAACAACAAAAGGAAGTTGATCGAGTGACATAGTGTGTTGGAGAAACTCGAAAGCTCACGTTCACAAAGTCGCACAGTGCCTGAAATAAAAAAGAAGCTGTCAGATATCAAAGTCGCCATGAAAAGGCGAGTCATAGCCCACCGTCTGAGTGTCATATGAAAGCTTATTAGGGTACAGAGGAAAAAAAAGGCACACAGTGGGGAAAAAGCATGAAATGTCAACTTTACTCTCTAAATTTCCACTTTAATGCATCCATCCATTATCTAACCTGCTATATCCTAATTACAGGGTCACGGGGGGTCTGCTGGAGCCAATCCCTGCCAACACAGGGCACAAGGTAGGAAACAAACCCTGGGCAGGGCGCCAGCCTACCACAGGGCACACACACACACACACACACACACACACACCAAGCACACACTAGGGACAATTTAGAATCATCAATGCACCTAACCTGCATGTCTTTGGACTGTGGGAGGAAGCAGTAGTACCCGGAGGAAACTCATGCAGAGACAGGGAGAACATGCAAACTCCACGCAGGAAGGACCAGGGGAGCGAACCCAGGTCTCCTAACTGCAAGGCAGCAGCACTACCCACTGCGCCACCGTCCCGCCCCTCCACTTTAATCACGTAGTTTATTTTGTCATTAAAGTAGAAAATCATAAACTTAATCTTAAAATCATTTAATTTACTACTTTCTCAATCCCATCGTAACTAAAGTAGCACGTTCAATACTTTGTTTTGTATTTGATCTTCTATGTGCTCAGTGTGTGCTTCCGGGCTTTCTCTTCATCCGACATTACACAGAATCCATTACATTCATGATATTACAGCTCTCTGAATAATTAAAACACTAAGGTATATACGTGATATCATTTTCATGATGATAGGAGTTAAAGCATGTTATTAAACATGGGAACACGGCGCAGTGATTGTTAATGTCTCACGCAAGATGCTTGCTGCGTGTGCTACCTTTGATGAAATACTTTATTGTAGCAGTACTGTCTCTCTCAAAACGTACTAACCTCCAATTCCTGTCCTTACTTTTCTTTCTCCAAAAACCCAATCGCCACACAATCAGCTCAGTAATAGTCATTAAGCCATCTGTAAGCTTAAAACGCTGATTCTTCAAAACTTTTAAGGAACATCAAAATATCTTCGTAGTATGTTTTTAATTACTCTATCCATCTATCCTTCCAGTGTCGCGTCAGCACCAGCAAGAATACAGCGCGAGGCAGGAACAATCCGTGAACAGTGTGCCAGCGGCACGCTAGTGCTGCGGCACCGTGTAGTTAAAGTTAAATATAATAAACATATTCTGCTGCATTTCATCTTAAAAATGATATTGTCATCATATGTAAATACTTGCTTTATAAAGTGGCTCAGGTTGTGCAATATTATAATTGTAGTGCAAGTTTACAATGAGGTGATTGTGCTAATAAGTTCAAACAGTTCTACAAGGAGCACTTGATGGACTGATTGAGTGAGTTTAGAGTTCTTGGGATGAAACTGTTTCTGAACCACGTGGTCCGTACAGGAAAGGCTCTGAAGCGTTTGCCATATGAGAGCAGTTCAATAGACAGCATGGCTGAGGCAGTGTGTGCTTGATGCTGTATACCAATAATTCTCTTTCCGATCAGCTGCTGTACAGCTGTGATTCACATTCAGATACAGTGATATAAATACTCTGAGTTAGTGCAGTGAGAGTAATATGGAAAAAGATCCGATGTGGGATCCAAGGTGCAGTAAGAGTAACAACGCCAAAGAAGTTATGGTATTTGGAATAGTTTGACCATTCTGTGGACCATTATATTGTTACAGGTTAATTACAATCAGATGCATTAAACTAATAAACAATATGCAGTTAATTTCAGTGTATTTATAAAGCCGCATCAGGGATGTGGACCTAAAAAAGATAGGATAACCACAGAGGAACAGTAGCACTGCTTTGACGCTGGGTGCTGCCTGTCTGCAAAACCGAGCAGAGAACTTGCGTACGACAGGGTATGAGCCATCGTGGAAATGTGCATAGCTTTACGCCAAGTTTAGGTTTTATACATTGCGATTTAAACGTGGAAACATTCTTACGCAACATTTTTGTGCGTACGCACTGTTTATACATGAGGCCCCTGGACTAATGTCCTGTTGTCAGCCTCAGGAAACACCAGGCAAAATACTTCGACCTCCTCAGGAGAACTGAAATTTTTATGAGGTCACCTCACCATGCTACCTGTTTTTTTCAATCTTATAAGCAAAATCTACTGTGTTTCTGCCACTGCAGCACATAAGCAAGCAGCAAATGAATTTGTTTAACAGTCCTCTCAACCAGAACTTTGAATGCTTAGTTCTGTCTTCAAAATGGTCACTACTAGAAATTTCCATTCCTTTTACAATATTATAGAACACTGTCTGCTTTACCAGAACTACAATACACAATTTTTAATTGGACTATAGATATTACAGAAACGCATATTATTAATTATGAAGATAAATGTTCAAGTCTTTACAGATGGTCTAATTACTGCCTATATAGAGCTTGCTCCTTCACTCGGAGTTCACATGTAATTTTTTAGGATACTCTAGTTTCCTACCAAATCCTAAAGACATGCATGCTAAGCTAACTGAAAACTTTAAGTTTGCCTTCTGTGTGTATGCGAGTGTCCCCTGACAGGTACTGGAATCTCGTTCAGGGTTAACCTTACATCAACAGAAGCACAAATTCATAGAAAAAGTAGAAACAATAAGATTTATCTTGATAAATTAGGTAAATTTACACATTTCAGAATAACAGAAACATGGAATTATTGAAATTCACAGATTCCATGTGTTCCTTACTAAATTCAATTCTCACTGTTTCACTTTGATTATTGTTTTTCTACTAAGTACCATTTAAGAAAGTAGGGCTCTGTTAGTAATGTGCTTGTTCATTTTCATTTCCAAAACTTCAGTGTTTCATTTTATAGCAAACATTCACATTGCAAAAGATATTGAAACACTAAAATGTTTTTTATAGAATTATCTATTATATATACACTTCTCTCTATCATGAGAGAATATAGTATAATACCTAGGCTTTAATGGCAATATGCAGTTCTTATATTTAGCTAAGTTTCACCAACCAATATTCTTTTAATAATATGAACGCAACACTGAAGGGACAAATTAGACAGATTGAAAGGCATAGCTCAAAATGTCTGGAAGTAGTTAACAAAAAAAATTAACAACAGGGAGCAAATAAAAAAACACTGTAATACTATTAGGATGCCAGGCACACAAATAGCATTGCATCCTTATAAAGCAGTCACTCACAGAAATACTCCAAATCTGCAAGCCATCCGCATAGCCAATCATGAGTAGCAGAGGAGGGTCACTGCCAGTGCTTTGTGTTTCAAAGAACTCAGGAGACCTTGCAATGTCTATGAAGAAGAAAACCAATTAATATCAATATAGCTTACTACACAGTCAAACAACCCTTAAAACATTAATTAAATCAACTACACTAAAAATACCTTTACACACATGCATGGGTTGAGACATCAGTTAAAAGAAAATTACCTCTTAATAAACCATGTTTTCCAATAGTATCATGTTAATCAAAAAATACATCATTTTTACCATTAGCATCAGATTTTTCAAAGCGAACCCAGATAATTTTTTCCTTCTCTTCAGTGGATTGAGTGCCAGTATAAGCCTGAAAAAAGGAAGAACAGGTATTAATATGTTTTTAACAGCTTGGTATAACATGTGACCAAGGCAGAAGTAGCATAGGACATATATTATGGAGGGCAGGAACTATGTGAGCTGCAGACTTTTAGGGACGCTAATTAATCAGGAACTAGCACTAGGGTAATGTCTGAAAGCCACTCCCTACTGGTACTCATATTAGATTAGAGATCAAGTATACACCGAGGCACTCAAGTGACAGGGTTGTAGTATTTGGAAAGCAACTGTAGGTGGAGTGGGGCAATACTGTGTTGGTTTTGACAGCAGGGTGAAAACCATCATGACTGTTACAGTGGTAAGGGTTTTTTTTTTTTTTTAAATTGTTTTCAAATTTTGCAGTCTCCATTTTCAACATCCCCATCCCCATGCATTTTGTTTAATAAGGAAAACTATTTTTGATACTGTATACCTTCTGCATTTAGTTCATATGTCTTGTATCACATTTCATTAACTAATATAATGCCCTCACCTGTGGAACAACATCCTGTAAGAAGGTAACAACACTTTCCATGTAGGATTGCTCCCTAAAAAGCAGTAAACAAAGTCACAGTTAATGTAATACATAAGAACAGAAAATGAATAACCCCAGTCTGGCAAATGTTTATAAAATATGTAGAAAGAGGTCACTTTATGCACTCATTAAAATGTTCAATGTTTAGTAAAATAAACATATTAAAACTAAAAATATGTTAATATTTTGGTAGTTTCCTAAACCCAAGAAATGTTAAAGTGAGGTACTGTTGAGCTATAAGTGCATTATACAGCTGTAATAAGCCCCTGTAGACCCACACTCAAATTACAACATGAATGCATAAACATTATTTTGTCAAACACGCATTTTAACCTAAATGGCCACCTAATGGAAAAATTATGAACAGTGTCTTCTAACAGGCACTGCGAAACAAAAGCAAAACCAACTGGCCATGAAATGTTCATGGAAAAAAGGTCACAAGTGTATATAAATAAGGCAGGTTTGAGTGTTATTATAATTTGATTCTTTCCATGTGTGACTAACACCCCAGCACAGTAGATGGCAATAATGCACTTTTATGAAGGAAGCAAGCCACAATTAATTGAAGGAAGGAGAAGAGAAAGCTGTCTGGCAATCCCGATGCAAAAGTGGACAGACTCATCAAAAGAAAATGAGGAAGCACAAGCAGGGCTTGGGGTGTTGACAAGATGCCAATAGTACCTACGTTCGCCTTATCTGCTGGCTTTCTATTTTCAAATTGGAAAATAAACAGAATACCTCCCAAGTCCTAAACCCTTTATTGCTGGCCCTGCAGCACTTGTTAATAATATAAATGTACACTAGCTGTGTTTGATTACCAAAATAAACATTTTCAATGTATCTAGTCAATCTCAGTCCATTTTTATACCATAATGTACCAAGTCTATTTGGCAATAAAAAAATGTTTTTACTGCAGAATTTTTAAAAAATGCAAAAAGAAAACATTATAAGCTACAAAATACTATTGTAAACACTGTGGTCTTTGACAATACCTTCATTTTTGTGTACAATTAAAAATATAGGAATTGTTTTAAGATAAAAAAAACTGGAAACAAAAACATCTACACAGTAATAAAAAGCATACTGTCCGTTTTTTTTCCCACAACGACCTACAGCAGGGCAACCTATTTATGAAAGCCCCAAATTTTGTCTTGTTTCATAAAACCATAAAAATCTTACGTGGCAGCCTGTGCTCGAACAACCACTCCACCGGTACTTCGACTGGGTCGACGTGGTGAATCAGTTGACATGGTAAACACAAACAAGATCCTGTGAGGACAGTAAAAATAAAGCCAATGTCTACAACTGTGCAACAATACATATGCATTTGTAAAAGTCCTTTGTGCTATACAATGAATTCAAAATTAATAAAAATTAATAAGATGAAAGATAAAAAGAGAACTTAGTATTTAGCTGATGTAATCATTGTGGTTTTCATTTCTTATTATTATATATCTTTTTTTTGTGCAACTGCATTCACTCTCAAACTCTAAATTATCATAATTGTCAATTTGTGTTGCTGGATTGCAGTTTAATATATTTGGTTTTTTTATTGTTAAAATGTGGTTTAGAAGCAAGAAAAATGTTTTTAAAAACCTACTAGTATCTTACTTACTAGCGTGACTAATTGACGTGCAACATTGCTTGTCACATTCTTTTTATGAATGATTAGAACCTTCCAGCGAAGTACTGAAAATAACTTAGAAAAATGTGCAATACAACCGAAGAGGTCTCAGGCACAAACATTCACTATGTCTGACTAATGTTTAATATCAGAGTAAAAGGATTAACTTTACTCTGAACAAACAAAAACGAGTTGTCACGGCTAGGACTAACAAATAAAAGTACTAATTGACCTTCCCTGACTATCTAATTCCATATCCTAGACATAAACATTATTACAGTCATTAGTTAATACTTCTGACTGTGTAAGTTGCCCTTTCGTTTATTGAATTTGCACTAAATATCAAAAAGAACAATTCAACTCCAGTTATAGCTAAAATTCTGTCAAAAGTCATTGAGTCTTCTGTCACGAGAACAAGTATTATGCCTTTTACAGATAAGTCCCCTACTGACAGTCAACCTAAGAAAGCTTGACACTGATGACATGTACCCTTTCATTTTTTTTCTGCCCCATCTATCTTGTTCTTTTGTATCCTTCAACTACTTCATTCCCGAGGACTGAATATACTGCTCTCTAGTCTGCTCTTTCAGTTAAGAGTAAACGTATCAAGCTCTAGGATACGAAATTTTCGCCTATAGAACATCCAGATATTTATGAATGAGTACCGTCACATTTTGAAATTACACTGCAATATAAAAAAATCTAATGACTTTTCTTTGACAGAAAAATTAAAAAATCATACAATACCGCGCCGCTTGCGTTACTTTGTTTTCACCATCCAACTCAGCTGTGATGTTATACAACGCGACTATTACTTTGGCCAATCAGATAAGAGGTGAAAGAAGAATTAACCAATAATATGAGCCAGGGGCGGGATATATTTCTTGGCAAACCAATCTGAAGGAACTTTAATATTAATTGTCAAGCAATAAAAAGGCCTGCAAAATGCCTTAGTTTGCTTTATTGTACCAACCACCAGTTCCTCGCTGTCGTCTATTGGGACACCTTGAACTGTATGTGACTATTAAAGTAGGCCCTTTAATTTATGTCATGCCAGATATCTTAGTAAATTATTTTTCCCCGACATGTTTGTTTACATCAAATATCTCGCGATACAATGGATTCTCGTTTGCACGTGGAGAAATCGGTGGCATTTTATTTCCCTGCAATAAATGTTTTTGTTGCGAATGCGGTGTTTTTTTCTGATTTGGTTATGTATAATATAATGTATAAAACTGGCTATATGGGAAATTACCGAAACTGAAAGCTTTTAAGATATTCTCATCTAAGATCATTAACAGCAACATGACATTGCACGTTTTGAATCCTTGTATTTGAAAAATGTGTAGGTGTTGTCGGTTTGGAACTTGTTACTGGCCTTTTAATACAATAAAATGTAATATATCAAAACATTAGATAGCTAGCTCAAAAACGTGCATTAGATGAATGGGCAGTGCCAAATTGTTGCTATATGAGTGTGGCGCCCCATCCAGGGTTTATTTGTACCTCGCGTCCAAATCTGCTGGGAAAGTTTCTAACCCTGAACTTTTTATTGGGTTGGTGAATATTTAAGTGCGATTTTAACTTTAACGGGATGATTAAAGTTTTTAATTGCTTTAGTCTTGACAATAAGTCTTCTTTTTACAATGGAGCATTAGGTTTTATGTGGTACAATGAAGATCTCACCAAGTAAACGCAAGGAATATTTAATTGTGCATTGTTTATCAGGAGTTGTTTTTTCAAGCAACAATAATCGCCTTTAATTAGTCATTTAATAAAAATAGTGTTTATTTTATACAAAGTATAGATCTGTATTATTTTGTGGAGGATGCAACAATAAATCAGGCTTGTCTACTGATGTCAGGTACATTTGGACAATTAAAATATACTGTTATGAACTGTAAGATCTTTCAGCCTCATTTCTTCTTAGAAGCTGATTAGTAAGGTATAATAAACAACATTCCCAAAACGGCTTTGTCCAATTCAGGGTCACAGAAGGGCAGAGCCTACCCTAGCTGCAGTAAGATCAAGTCAAGAAACAGCCCTGGACAGGGTGCCAGTCCATGTTTTGCTGGATATGGGAAGAAAACCCACACAGACTAGTGCAGTGTTTAAGGGTGATACTGTTGATAGATATGTGAATGCCATCTGGATATCCTGTAGGTGTGGGAACAGTTCACTGGATTTGTACCATGACATTACTTGTCACTACAGAATCCTTATTAAGGTTTACTATTTCTTAATTACTTGAGTTGCTTTTTGTCTTAAATCAACCACCAGGCATATTTGTATTTTTAAGACAATATGCGGCTGTGTTAAAATGCATTTAATATTAAAATGTTAAGTTTCAGTTTGGAATTCTTCTTCTTGTGTTTGTTTGCATTTCTCCAGGTACTCTGGTTACCTCCTATAGTTCAAGTCTTCGAGTGAGTGAGTGACTGTGGCTGTTTTTGTGAGGATACACAATGATGTTCTTCCATAACCTTCACATACAGTCATCTCCTTGACCTATGACAAACACTCCATTATGTATGCCCTTGCACAATCACAGTTCCATAGCTGTTACTTTCTCTCATCATGAACTGTCTGAAACATGCCTGTTTATATGTTATTTATTTATTTTTAATTTGATAGTCTTGCTTTTATTATTATCATTTGTTTGCATAGTAATTTGTGATTCTTGCTTCATTCTATCATGTGTCATATTGTCTGTATTTTTTCTGCACTAGTGAAATTAGCAACAAATAATATTCATTGTACAATAAAGTATAATACAAATACATTAAATTATTTTTACCATTGTTTAGTTTTATAAATTATATTAATCATATAGTCTTAAAAAATGCTGTGTCCTAATGACTGTGTTATATTGTGAATTAAGGTTATTTAACAGATAACAACTAACATGTTTTTATTAACAACACATTTTCTAAAGAGTTTCTTAAAAGCAAGTATCTTGTTATGTTTTGATTTGTTACTTTTATCATTTTCAGTTCAGACAAAGGAAATAAAAATCAATTTATTCTCTTATTTTTAAAGTATTCATATGCAGTAATTGTAGAATTGCTTACTAATGATTATAGGAAAGGGGTATATAATTTATTTGAGCAGATAAGAAATTTGGAAATGCAGTGTCAATGATGTGTGTGGCATATCAATTTGGTTAAAACTTCAAGGAATAGTAAAAAAGAACATTAACATTTCATAGAGAACATCAAATGATAAAGGGTATTTAATAGGAATATTGAGTTGTAATGGCAGAAAGAGCCAAAACCTTTTAGGGATGGTCTGTGAATAGTTAATAGAAAGCTTATTTACATTTAACATTAAGTTTGGTATTACATACAGTGTTAAGAGTGGGACAAAATTGTCAGTACTTGTCAACACTGCTAATAAAATAACCTGGTAATCAAAGAAAAGGGTTCATTAACTTTATTATACCGTAGTCCTTTGGAGAAATTACAATATTGCTGATGATCACTGTTTTACCACAAGATGGCATTTATTATGCCTGACTGGAAAAATACATTTAAGAAATATTTTGTTCCTTATTATTTCTAAAGTATATTAGTTATAGTTTAGGATTAGTAGAAGAAAAGAATCAATATATTGGCAGAATTTATTAATTTTAATCACTTACATGTTAAGCTGGTTTATGACTGGACTCTTTTCTTTTTTAATGTATGCAAGCCTCAATGTGGTTACAAGTCACGGCGAGGAATACTATGAATCTTCTTTATGCATATGCACCAAATAGCTGTTTGGAGTATTCAGGCTCTTTACAAAAGGTGCTTGAGGAGCTTGAAAGGGTGCCATCCACTGACTCAGTAGTCTTACTGGGTGAATTCAATGCTCATGTAGGCAATGACAGAGATAGTTGGAGGGATGTCATTGGGAGGAAGGGACTCCTGTGTCTGAACCAGAATGGTGAATTGTTATTGGAATTTTGTGCTAGTCATGGACTGTCTATAACAAACACCATGTTTGAATACAAGGAGGCTCATAAATGAGCCTGGTACCAGAGCACTGTAGGCCAAAGGCCAATAATAGACTTTGTAGTTGTGTCATCCGACCTTATGTTTAGACACTTGGGTGAGGAGAGGGGCAGAGCTGTCAACTGATCTCAACTTGGCAGTGAGTTAGATTCAAGGTGAGGGGCATAGGCCAGACAGAAAGGGGAAGCCTAGATAAATAATTATGGTTTCCTTGGACTGTCTGGCTTAGGCTTCTTCTATACGTAATGTACAGAGTGAGGTCGGAAGCATTGACTTCAAAAGGACCCTGTTGAAAACCTTAGTTGTGGAAGTGACTGCTAAAAGCTGTGATCTTAAGGCAGTCAGAGCATCTCATGGTGAAAACCCTAGAACTTGATGCTTCACACTAGAGGTGAGGAAAGCTGTCAAATTGAAGAACGTGTTAAGCAGGGATGGACAGATACTGACCTCCACAGGAAAAAAACCATCAAGAAGTGAAAGAAACACTTTTAGGAATTCTCTGTTAGAAGGCAATGTTGGACACATCTAGTGGAAGGCATCGATCCCATCACTATTGCTGAAGTTACTATGATATTCTGGGGATCACCATAAGGCTGGTGGTAAGGCTGCAGGGGTGGAGGAGTTCTGATTAGAAATGTGGAAAACCCTGGCCATTGTTTCGATCATGTGGTAATGAGTCAATTCAATTTCACTGGATGGTGGGTAAAGTACATTTGAAATGGTGTGGTTCTTATATTTAAGAATGGTGCCCATAGGGTGTGTTCCAACTAGAGAGGGATCACAGTCCTCAACCACTGAAGTAACGCCTATTTTAAGATGCTGGAGGGGAGGGTACTTTGATGGTTGTGCATAAGATTACAGGAAAAACAATGCAGAATTTGTCCTGGGTAGGTTACAATAGACCAGCTCTTCTCCATTTTACAGTTGCTTATGGGTGCATGAGAGTATAATAACCCAGTTAACGTGTTTTGTAGATTTGGAAAAAGCATATGAACGTGTCCCTCTGCATATGTTCTTGGACATGCTGCAGGAATTTGGGTTAACAGGGCCACTCTTATGTGTTATTCGTTCCCTACGTAAATGCAGGGAGAGCTGAGAGCCCAGAATACTTAACATTAAGTAGAATTTGATCATTGTGGGTGTCTGACTTACCCACAATGGTGGTCTGAGCATATTGTAAGGATGCCCATCCAAGTGGCGCACCCTGGAGCTGCTTCAGGCACACCCCACTGAGCGGAGACCCTCTGAAGGACACTCTGGAGGGATTATATCTCTTGGCTGGCTTGGGAAACACCTGAGATTTCCCCAATAAGAGCTGGAATCTGTGGCAGGGCACGGGAGAATCTTGGCATGCTGTATCCCCCGATCTTCACCAGGAAAACAGGCTGAGATGACACAATTATGAGATGAGATCCATCCACCCACCTTTCAAACCCACTTGTCCAGAGCAAGGTCATGAGAAAGCTGGAACCTAACCCAAACAGCATCAGGCACAAGGGCGGAACAATCCTTAGACAAGGCCCCAGTCCATCACAGATGAGCTGTTAAAACAAATTACGGCAGAACAGTGGTACATTGGATAGTACTGCTGTGACATGGCCTAGTGTATTGCATTTGAATTCCGTGCCTAGATGATGTTTGTGTGGAGTTTGCATGTTTTTCCATTGTCAGTTTGGATTTTTCTATACATATTTCAGCTTTCCTCCCTAATCCCCAAAGACTTGCAGATTAGGCCAATTGTCAATTTCAAGAGCCCCAGTGGTAGTGTGAGTGGGCCCAACAATGGACTAGCACCCTGTTTACAAATATTTCCTGCCTTGCACCCACTGATTACGGTATAGGTTTTCATTCCAACACCTCACAACCTCTCACTGGATGAAGCAGATTTGAGGGAGAAGCATTTAGAAGGATAGTTTAGTTTATTTTAACAATATTATCCCAGCTAATTTAAGAGGAAAGTGTGACAAGTTAATATTTAGTTTCACATATTCTTTTTAATTTACATTTGAGTTAGATTTTTAAAACATTGTGCACTTATGATTTTTTGGAATATGAACAGTCAATATATTTTGCCATGTCTCTAAACATTCCTATCAAGTTAGTAAACTAAAGAATAAAATAAATTACAATAGCAGCCAAGGCACAACTACCACTGTAGCCTTTGAATTTGAAATGAATATGCAATGAAATATTACATTTTTCCATCCCACCAAAAGGTTATATATGGGTCTTTCCTGCCAGAAGCATAAACCATGAAATAGAAGGCAAATGTAAAAATTCGTTAACAGAAGGAGAAAAGCTATGGACTGAAAAATATGAATGATACTAAGTATGGTACAATGAAAAAGGAAAATAAAACACATTTTTTGCAGTGTCAGCTGATTCTATTTCAAACCAGCTTTTTCCAGTTGATGTCATCACTTTTAATCTAAATTTCTGTTTAAATAGATACCATCTCTGAGCTATCAGTTTGTAATTGGGGAAATTATGAATATATGCAAGATTTGTTAGGTACAGTTTGGTGTAGAACTAAGTTGTGTTTATAATTTTCTTTCTTAGATCTAATGTCTTTAAACTGGGCTGCAGAGCCTGCTCCCTGTGTTGGCCTGTGTTTTCTCTCCATATCCCAACATGCAGGTTTGGCTGATTAACAAGTTGGATAATTAGTTAATTAAACTTGGAGGTGTGAGTGTGTGTCTCTTGATGGATTGGTGCCCTTTACAGTGTTGGTCTCTGCTTTAGCTCTAATCACTCCAGAATAGGTCTTAGCCGTCACCACCTTACAAATGGATGATGTAGGTTTAAAATTACACAGGTGGATGTCACTAAATCTTACCAGCAGCAAAAGTAATGGATGTTGAGGTCTGATATTAAGCCACAAATTGGATTAATGATCTGCTCCTCATTTTTAACAGCTGTGGTAGTTAGCCACAGACACAGACAGACAGACACCGAATGTTCCAGAATACACATGGTTTATTTACAACAGTCCGGCACACAACACAGTGCTCTTGCACCAAACAGCTTCATAAGAGTCCTTTTCTCTCCCTCCGGACGTCTCCTGCCACCTTTCCTCCACTCCTTCCAAGTGTTGCCTTCTTCCTCCCGACTCAGGCTCTCTCACTCGAGGGAGGCTGCCTCTTTTATAATCACCCTGAAGTGCTCCAGGTGCTCTCTGACGCCCTTTCGGCGACACTTCCTGGTGTGGCAGAAGAGCCACATGAGCACCCGGAAGAACTCCGGGTGTCCCTGGTATTCCTTCCGGCAGAACTTCCGGGTGTGGCAGAAGTGCTGACATCCAGGGCTCCTCAATCCTCCAGGTGCTCCCTTGTGGTGGCCATGGGCCCCAATAGGGTTGAGCTTCCATGCTCGGTTCCCGTGGCCCCCATACAGACCAGGGCAGTCTAGTAATACACTACATTTGTCATTCCACCAGATGGCATTATCACTTATGTTTGTGATGCACAATCTGTTGGAACGTCAAATATAATTCATTACTACATGCATTGCATAATACATTCCAAATAGATGGCACACTGCGTATGTTAATGATGTGGTCTACGTTGATTACTTGGATTGAAAACAGTCTTCAATGAGTAGCGTAGATAGTGTTAAAGATATTTTAACAGACATGTCTTCATGTAAAGTATATATTTCATTTCTAAACAACAACTTAATTTACTGTACTGTTAGCGGATTTGATACAGTGAAACACTTGTTGACAGATGATTGCAAGTGTAGACACTGTGGGAGTGGGCTGGGTGAAAACATGGCATTCCATTAAATTTTCCTTGCACAAATGGAAATGGCTGCAATATCTGACAGCTGCTTTATTGTAAACTTTCATCTCCTTTTGTAGTAAAGTGGATTAATTTGAGTATTAGTTACTTGTATCCATTTCTAGTGTAAGGGTAACAAAAAATAATTTAGTTTCAGACTACAATCACAGCAAGATTTTAGCCACCTCCTGGTAATGAGTTCTGTAAGGAAATGTGGATTTTGTTTATTCAATTACAGGATACACCAATACTGTGTATCAAGTAGAGTCAACAAAATCCTGATTTGCACATCTTTGGATGTAGGTGGAAAATCCAAGCAAACTGCAGTTTCAACAGCAGTCAGTAATTTAATCAGAAATACATAAATGCTAAAAATAAAATAACCATGACATCTGAAATAACAACACCTATCTGCCCCAGGGTTATACCAGCAATAAACACAGGAGGATACATTTTTATTCTTCAAAGATTACTGTATTTTAAACATTTATGGTTCCATTCAAAATCTATTTTACAAACTTTGTAAAACCCCCAAGGGTTGCTTTTCTAATACTGTTTCTCCTGGCTTCTCTCCCAATAATCCTATTGGTTTTCACATTCTGCCATCAGTGTATTTTCATAGATGCTCGTTGGTCATGGCACTAGAGCATATATGAATGTGGAGCATGCTAATAAACCTCATGCAATTTCGATGATGCAGAAGTGTTTATAAGAGGAAAACCATAGAGACACAGCGGTAAAATATTAAAAGCACAAAGACAATGACTGGGCACAAGATTTTTAACCAAGGGTGATGGATGAATGAAGGGAAGCACTACTAACTGCAGCATGTAGCAAAAACACAAAAGTATATCCCTCTGTTTGTTTGTGTAACAAAGATGTACTATAAGTAAAAAAAAAAAAAAATCTATACTTAAGAATTTATAATTACAAAGCTTCATTTTAGAAATAAATGTGTGTGTGTCAAAGACTTTTAGTATGTTTAACGAATTTGGTGCATTAGATTTTAAGACATTAGTTATGTTACAAGAGCATACTATGTATATGTATGGTGATCAGGATATATTGAAATGATTTAAATAGGATATGTAAATGAATCTGATGTATTGAAGATATTTGTTTTTTCCTTTAAGTCAATCTCCCATGCTGTTCTGGACAATAGAGCAAGCACATGGTTGCTGCACCACCTTGGTGTAAATAAAGGACATCCATTTTTGGCTCAAGTCTGTTCTTTATTTTCAAAGTATTTCCCTAACAGGCACCAAAAGGATTTTAACCTCCTTAGAGTTAGATTTTTTCCCTCAAAAAAAACATGTAAACCACATTGCACTTTTGGCTTGAAAAATTACGTTTTGTTAAATCTCATCTTTCTACTGTAAAACGTGCAAAACACAATCTGAAAAAAAAAAACCATACAAATAATGATTACTATTAATAATAATATGATTGGCATCACTTTCATATTCACCAGAATCACTTTGTTTCACCGACTGCTTCAATTTTACTGCCTGAAGACCGATTCACTTTAGTCATCACTGCTGATAAGAGGCATTTCTTACAAGATGCCATAATGAGGCTAGGAGAAGATGTGTCTACATCATTGCCCGGGTAATGCTCAGGCCTGACCCTTATTGCAAGACATGCCTATACCGTTACCCAAGTAGCTTTTACGGTCTAAGTAATCCTCAGGCAATGGTATAGATTCATCTCGCACAAGACCCAAGTGTATTTGGGACTAATGCTTTAACACCATTTTTTACACCTCGAGTGACACTCTGGTCTAACGCTAAGGAGGTTAAAGTAAGCCATTTCAAAAACTCTTTAACAAGGGTTCACAGATTTTGAAGACTTTCTTTCAGTGTGGGATAGGTTTCATAATTTCCATATATGTACAATATATACAGTTTTACCATACATAAATAAAACGCATCACTTGCTCCTGAGTGCTGTGTTTGAATCATGTCAGGCAATATATGTTCTTCCATTGTCAAAGACCCCAGTATTAGGTTAACTGGTGACTCTAAACTGGCTCTGAAGTATCTGTGTGGATGGATGGGAGAGTGCGTCCTGACCAGTGATAACTTGTCCAGTCTTGGGTTCCACCTCACACCTAACGGGTCCCTGTATACCAGACACAGAGGAAAATCATTGGGAAAAGGGCAGGTTTGAGAATTGGCAATAACTTGTTCACTTAAAAGTACAGTATTCACTTTATTTAAATAGGAATATTAAAAAATGCTAAAAAAAAATGCATGAGAAGTAAAACATAAAAATAAAAAAAAAAAAGATAACATCTCCAGTAAGTCAGCCCAACAAGGTTCCAAAGAAATTCAGTCTGGCTAGCTTACAGCAGGTTGAGGAAACTACTAGTCTGATGACATTTAAGGGGTTGACAAAAAAAACAAAAAAAAAAAACAAAAAACACAACTTTCCATTAAAATATTCACTTAATGTATTAAATACAATGTATATAGGTAGTATTAAAGCACTACTTGTATATTTGTGTTTCACATTAGTACACATAAAACATCAACAATCAGGGTGCAGGTTTTAATATGGTCCAAAATGTGCAAAATATTTGTGCATTATTATAGTTAGATCCAACCCTTACTGAGCTGCAGTGAGCGACATAACAATTACAACCCTATCAGCAATTAAAATGGAGCAGTTTAAGCCACTCCCAGATAAAGGGACAGTTTGGTGAGCACATAAAAGTAGCTATGAAAGCACTCAACTACATCAGTGGTTTCATATTTAATAGGTGATCTCTAAGGATGAACATAGATATGAAAATAAAAATAAAAACAAGGATGAGAATACTTGTAATTTGTACAGAATTAATGATCTAATAAAGTAAACTTCTAGTATTATAAAAAGTGTTCTACATTAACTGGCACATGTCTATGAAGTGGCACATTCGTTTTGTAGATTGTAGAAGTATACTGACAATATACTAATCTGACTATGTGATTAAGTAGTATGGCATATGGCAGTGTTTACTTTCATCCTAGAGCTTGGTGTCTGTGTGTTTTCAGCTATAAGTTACTGTACCTTGGGTACAAAAACGTGGACGGCAGCATGCGGAGTGGTCTTTTCTTGTTATAAAATAACACCAAACAAAGTGCAGATGTCATTACATTCACAACAAAAAATGGTAAACCATCTTGAAGTTATAACTGTTGTTTTATAGCTCACAAGTCATCAGACTACAGAAACCATGAACAGAAGATGTCACAATGCATGTCATGAAAATAACTTGTACCAGCAATACGAGTTTGTATTGTCTATATATATATATATATATATATATATATATATATATATATATATATATATATATATATATATATATATTTATTATACACATATACAGTATATATACATACTACTACAAACAGACAAAACATTTCTGAGGGCCAGTTAATTTTTCATGCATATCTTTGATTAATTTAAATGTCTCAGAGAGCTGCAAATGAACAAAACAAATTAATCATGATTCAGCAACAGAATTAAAATCTACCAATCATATAACATTACTGTCTGCTCAGTGTTCCTAACTTATCTGTTGCTATTTTCCATTAAAGAAAAAGTCTTCATGTTTCTTCCATTCTTCAAATGGCATCTATTTGATATAAGGTATACGTATTTTTAACTAAGCCTTTCGACTACTTTAAGCAACAATAATACAGATGTTTTTATTAACAAACATTTAACTTGGAATAAAATTATTAGATTAAATTCCCTATTAAATAAAAAAAAAAAAAACCAAAAACATAAGTTCACCCAACCACAAAGTCTGTCCTGACTTTATTATGCAGCACTCAAAAAAAAAACAAAAAAAAAAACTCAAATTTATGTCCTGGTGTTTTATATACTTTTAGACCGTACATAAAAAAGTCCCTCTAGGTCGAAAAACACTGCAAAATGTTGAAATAGAAATTAAATAAAAACACTACCAAATAATGCTACCTTACTAGTCTTTTTTCCTTAGAAAAAAACCTAACATCTCATCTTTCATTAGCTTATTTCAAATTAAAAAATAATGTGCAAAACTAAACATTTTTAAATAAAAGTAAGCAAGGAATGAATGTAAGCCTTTTTATGTATTTTTTAAACTAAATTTGATGATTTGTGTGACAGTGGAAGAATGTCTCACAATTACTAATTATAAAGGCAATGCTTTCATGTTCCCTCATCTTAATGTATTAGTCCAAAAAGTTTTTTTTTTCAAAAACCAAAATCCATTTATTAAAAATAGTCATCAAATGCAGTGTTAAGCCTGCATAACATAAAAGGTTAGCGTTTTCCCAATTCACCTTTTACTATGCATTTCTCACTTAAATGACCAAAGTCTTTAATGAAATAACAGCAGTCACATTAATTAATAAATTAGAGAGCAAGAGAGAGACATAATTAAACAAAATGAAAGACATGTATTTCATCAAACCTTTTGATCTTTTCAAAGTTCTTATTTGGGGGGTGTTCTTTTTTTGAGTGTTCGACAAATAGAAACAATTACAATTTTACATCTTGCATGATGGTTCACCTACAATAAAACACTACAGCAGAATTTCCCTGGAAATTACTGCATCCAACTCTCAGACATCGAATGTAAAATTCTGGCTAATACATCAAACAGATCTGTTAATGGAAATGATTAGAAATCAAAACTTTGCAGTACCCTTTTGTAATGCGGAGGAAATTCATTGTATCCATCCCAAACGAATTAGTTGATTTGAAAATGGGTTGCATACATTAGAGAAGATATTACAATACATTTACCTTTTTTAAATAACTATACTGAAAACATAATAAAACTTAAAATGCAACAAATAGCTGTATCCCTTTTTCGGAAATATTGATTTAGCCGACGTTATAAAAATATATTACACTCTGATTCACGGAATAGTTAAAACTAGTATTTTCATAAATTCTACAATTACTGAATTGTGAACTATTTACACCAAAATTAACATGAGCTGATGTTAGCTGTTAGCCTTCCGAGTAAGAAAAAAAAAGGATACAGTATATTGTACTATTAAAAATATTAAAGGTGTACTTTTCTAAAAGATCACATGATATAAAACATCCAGCTTTAGTGCTGGAGGTATCACAACAAGATTTATAAACATTCATCTAAACTAGAAAAAAAAAAAAAAAAAATGAAAAACGTGGGGAAAAAAAATTCAGCAAAAAAAGGCATAATTCTGTTTAATGTCCTCTTTCTGCACACACTCTTAAGTTTATGTCCATGTTTGCTGCATTAGTTCTTCAAATTCCCATCTCAACATACGCAGATGGTTTTTCGGTGCTGTTGCAACAAAGCAGGCATCCGAGGCCGCCTCTGTCCTCTTAAGCTACGACGCATAGACAGCCTATCAGAATTCTTGCGTTTCAGACTGCTCGGAAGACTCAACGATGATCCTTCTGCTGGGCGCGGAATACTACGGCGGAATCTTTTGCTGGCTGGAACAGAATTTGACTCTTCTAATGTCCTTTTAAAGCTTGGCTGCAGATGCACTGAAGAGGACTTCACTGAACCAGAGTTGCTGCTACTGCTATGTAACCGGACAGCATAAGAGTCCACATGGGTGACAGAGGTAGGTGGTGTCAGTTGGGAACAGAAGCTGCTATTTTCTTCTTTGGTTCTTACTGACAAACATCTTTCTGGAGATTCAGGCACAACTCCTGTTTTCTGATTAAAAATAAAGGGGCTGCACTTTCCAGAAAATGGACTACAGCCACTGGTTATTACGTCTAACTTGCAATTTGAAAGAAATTCCATTTTGGATTCCATACTTAATCCGCAAATTGCATTTCGTCTCTCCAGTGGAGGCAGATCATCACATAATGAGGATATATCTGTAGAGTCCGATTCAGTATTCTGCATAGGAAGAAAATGGATAAATTAAAAACACAGAGCCTGGCAAAATATGTTTCCCCCCCCCCCCTTTCCCAAAACAAGGTAACTAAAACAAAAGCCTCAGCATTGACTTGAAACAAACACCACCATATGTACATCAACACATCAAAAGGTGATCACCACTAATCAGCAATGCTACCCACAAAAAACAAAAACTACTTCATCCTTCTTTTTTCTATAGCAGCACTCCATTTCTAATCATAGCTTTCTTTCGTATTCTTTTTATTCTGCTCTATATAACATGGAGAGAAAACTGGCACACATGAAAGCACAAGCACTTTTGCAAAGTGGTTGATTAGAACCGCCTACTACCATTCTCAGCACTCTTTACCATTGTAAACACCAAATAATATGCACCCTAAAAAGGAGCTCCTTGTAATATTACAGGAGGGAAAAAAAAACAAACAATCTAAAAAAACATACAATTGTCTTTGAAGAGCTTTCCTCAGTAAACCATCATATTTTTAACAAAGCTGCACAATCTTAAGTAAGCTTTTACTAAAATTGTAGTAGCAGACGAAAAACACCACAAGTGTTTTGCTATCTGTACTTCAATGGTAATTTGTAAGGATGTGCAATCTGCCTGCTAGCCATTTTCCTCTCTCTCAACTACAATGGTGCAAACACTTGATTTATCAAGAGAACACTGTGTTATGGTATTTAAGACATTGTGGGAGACTACACCCATTATCAGGATCTTCATGGCCGAGGGAAGAATAAAAAAAATAAAATTAAAAATAGAACAAAAAAAAAAAAAAAACAACATTAAAACAAATTTGGTAACTAGTAACAAAACAACATTGACTATGAATAACAACTTTTTTTTATTTTTGCCGTCACCCGGTTTCTTTTCAGATTTCACATTATTTTTCATGAGTGCCTTGAGAACAAGGCAAGTTGAAAAATTACAAGAGGGCTTACATCATTTTTTTTTTCTCTGAATTCAAAGCGAAAATAAAATTTTACAGACTACCTTAAAGTGATATACTTCCTTACTAATCTAACTTCTCAAACGGAGCACACACCTTTTTAAAAGGCTGGACTAAGATTTTTTTATTTATTTATTTTTTTTTAAACAGAAAATAAGAAAATGTTAAAAAGAATCTACTGCAATTCTTAATTTAGTAATAAATAATAATGAACCCAAACAAAAAATATCCAACACAAATAATATGGGTAATGCAATCTGTTATGTCACCAATTAAAAGTCAATGTATTTTGATAACCATAAATAGTCTAGTCAATTAAAAATTATGTTTTGCAAATAGAAAAGATTTTGGAAATTCATGTTCAGCTAAACCTTCAGCATAACATCTGTTGAAAGATAAGACCACAATAAGGCATGCTCCATTACTAACTGTACAATAACAATATATTTTATTAAAGCTGCCAACCATGTTTTTATTTCAAAATCTGGTTTTATGAACAGGTAAAGAATTATAATCCATTTACTTTACATCATCACTTGCTTAGATATATACCACGATCCTGAATAAATAAGTCTAATATTAAATATTTGTTCAAGAACAATTTTCATTTACTGTATTTAAACAAATAACCCACTACCTTAAAAAAATCTTTGATTTGATCGTTTTAGGTTTGAAACTGACTTTACACTTAAAAGTTCTATATTTGTTAACACAGACAAAATTAACTTCTAATTAACAGATTTACATATTATGAAATAAATCCAAGTCAAAGATTTATACAAACTGCCCCACAATAATTCAAACACTTATCAGAAAAAGAAAACAATTAAAACTTGACAATACACTAAGGGCTCAAAGCAGTGATCTGATACAATGGTTATGTACCTTGATGAGTGGGGTGGAAGCTCGGGACCCCAGGTTCTGGCAGGAGCTGTCATTCAAATTCAGCAGCATCTCTTCTTTACGGATTGATGCATTTTTTTCAAGTGGAGGTGAAATGGCAATAACGATGGCACTGGTGTTGTCTGCACGCAGCATGCGCTGCCTCCACCTTAGCAAAGAGTGACTGACCAACTGTCTTGCACTGGACATGCTAAACTGCCCCTAAGTAAAAGGTAACAAAAACAAACGCAGTCAGTGAAAAGCTATAGATCATGTCAATCCCTTCAAAGGAAAATGTAATCTGAAAATTTGTATGCTATACAAACTTAAGATGCTTCTTACAGAATGCTAGAAGGCTACTTAAACATCTCCATGTATTATCCCATAGACTCACCATCACGTCATTCTCATGGTCCTGGCACATAGAGATTGCTTCTTGGGGTGGAATCATATTCCAGAGACCATCACTGCCCAAAATGATGTAGCGATGTTTTTGCGGGTCAATTACATGCACACTTGTGTCTGGCTCAGGTGAAACTACAAATTCTCCACTGTAGAAATCATAGCTCCAAAGGTCCCCTACAGAAAAAAAGAGTTGAAGGTGGAATATGTCACAATTTGCTTGGTAACAAAGCTGTAAACTGTAAGGTCCAGCAAAATGTGTAGGCATTTGTCTCAAATCTAATCACAATTTAAAAGAAAGAGATGAATGCTGCAGTGTTTAAACAGCATTTTAAACATCTAATGTATTCTTTAAAGAAAAAAACGTACATATACAGAGGCGTGCAAAAATATTCAATCCCCTTGAAACTTATCATAACTTCCTCCATGACAAACTATTTGTACCCATGTTTATCTATTAAGTATTTCAATGTGAACTCTTACGCTGTAACAATAGTCAAATAGTCAAAAGTCAAAATAAACCATTTTCTGTAGATATTTAACTAAAGAAGAAACACTCAAATGTTACTGTTTGCAATATTCCCAGCCCCAGCACATGAAAAGGATCCCCATAGCCCAGGGGTCCTCAATCAGAGTCCTGGAGAGCCGCAGTGGCTGCAGGTTTTTGTTTTAACCTGGTTGCTTAATTAGAAAGCAATTCTTGCCAATAATTTAATTTCATGGCTTGTTAGTGCTTTAACTCCGCTATGTTAGGTAATTCTCGTATCCTAGATTTTCTTCTCCTTTCTAAGGATATCATCCAAATGATTTGAAGGCTAAAATGGATGAGTAATTCTCAGTCCTTCATTTTTTTCTCTTTACTTTCCTTCCAAGTATTTAATTAAACCCAATAGTACATGATAAATGCACACAGGTGTAAATGGTAACAAGCTAAATGGAGAAATGCTTGTCTCTTTTGTTGTTTGCATGTTATTGCTAATTAGGAGCAATTAAAAACCAAGAATACAGCTGTTTAAGACTTAAATAAGCAATAAGGGTTCACAATCTTAACGAGTGGGACAACTAAAGTGAAGCAGAAGTGTTACTTGAGCAATAAGGGCTTCTTATTAGGCAATTGGGTTGGAGCAAAAACCTGTAGCCACTGCGGCTCTCCAGGACCGTGATTGAGGACCCCTGCCATAGCCTGATGCTGCCATCGCCATATTTCACTGTAGGTATGGTGTTTCTTGAGGCACTGCCAGTGTTAGTTTTATGCCATGCATACCTCTTTGCAGTCTAGCCAAAAAGTTAGATTTTGGTCTTCCGACTATAAAACTTGCTCCCACATCTTAACTGAGTCTTTCTCGTGCTTTGTAGCAAATGCTATACAAGCTTTCATGTGGACCTTCTTAAGGAATGGCTTTTTTCTTAATACCCTCCTGTAGAGGCATTTATTTTTTGTGGAGAGCTCTTGAAATTCTGGAACCAGGCACCTTCACTCCAGTTTTAGCCAAAGAGCATTGCAGACTTCTGAGAGTGACCGTTTGATTTTTAGTAGCCTCTCTCACCAGTCAATGTCTTGCTGATGTTTAGGTTTTAGCAACAATCTGTAAATGTCTGGGAACTGAGGAGACCAGTTGCCGGACTTCTGGGTGAAGAATGTTGTCCCATTCTTGTCTGATATAGGATTCTACCTGCTCAATAGTCCTGGGTCGTGTTTGTCATATGTTTCATTTCAGGATGTGCTAAATGTTTTCAATTGGTTAAAAAAGGTCTATACTGCAGACAATCCAGTTCAGCACCCAGACTCTTCTGCTATGAAGCCATGATGTTGTAACAGATGCAGTATTTGGTTTAGCATTGTCTTGTTGAAATAAGCAAGGCTTTCCCTGACAAAGACATAATGTGGATGGGAGCATATGTTGCTCTAAAACCTGAATATACCTTTAAGCATTGATGTTGCCTTTCCAGATGCGCAAGCTGCCAATTTCATAGGCACTAATGCACCCCCATACAATCTGAGATGCAGGCTTTTCAACTGAGCACTGATAAGCTGGATCGTTACTTTCCTCTTTAGTCTGGAGAATGTGGCGTTGGTGTTTTCCAAAAAGAATTTCAAATTTCGATTAGTCTGACCACAGAACAGTTTTTCACTTTGCCTCAGTCCAAGCTTTGGCCCAAAGAAGATCATGTTCACATATGGCTTCTTCTTTGCATGACATTTTTGGATGGCACAGTAAACTGTGTTCACAGACAGTGATTTCTGGAAGCCTTCCTGAGCCCATGCAGTGATTTCCATGACAGAATCATGCCCACTTTCAATGCAATGCCTACTGTGGGCCCGAAAATCACTGGCCTCCAATACTGATTTTCATCCTTGACCCTTGTGCACAGAGATTTCTCCAGATTCTCAGAATCTTTTGAGGATATTATGAACTGTAGATGATGGGATATTCCAAGTCTCCACAATTTTACATTAAGGAACATTCTGAAATTGCTCCACAATTGGTGCTCAGTTTTTTGCAGATTGGTGAACCTCTTCCCATCTCTCTTGTGAGAGACTCTGCCTCTCTAAGATGCTCTTTTCATACCCAGTCATGTAACTGACCTGTTGCCAGTTGACCTAACTAGCAGCAAAATGTTCCTCCAGCTGTTTCTTTTTAGTACCACATACTTTTCCAGCCTTTTGTTGCCCCCATCCTAACTTGTTTGAGACATATTGCTGTCATCAAGTTCAAAATGAGTTACTATTTTTTCATGAAATTGTAAAAATGTCTCATTTTTAACATTTAATATGTTCTATTATGAATAAAATATGGGGTTGATGAGATTTGCAAATCATTGCATTCTGTTTGTACTTACATTTTACACAGCATCCCAACTTTTTTTGTAATTGGGGTTGTATATCATCATAGATACATTTAGTGGTGTAGAAATGTATATTGAACAAAAGAACCCATAGTCTGGTTAATATTTGATTTGATATCTGTACATTTAACAATGGAATAGATAGGAAAAAAAAAAAGATGAGCACAAATATTATTTAAACCTAACAGAAGTTACATGTGAAAAATGCCCATTATATACAATGTTAAGTCCCAGGGAAGATTAGCATCCTGCCCGGGAGAAAAGGGGGACCCTTGCCAAAAGTGGAAACCAGAATGGTAGGACAGCAATGGAACAAAGGAGTCCTAGTCAATAGGAAGGAAGGCAATTCTCACTGGAGAGAAGTAACCAGAGAAGAGAAGAGAAAAGAAGAGAAAGGAAGGAAGGTAGGAAGGAATAATTTTGCTTGTGCAGCATTTGGAGAAAACCTTTTGAGAGGTATTTTTATAATAAAAACCTTGGCTTTAAATCCGTGAGTGTATCCGTGTTGGTTGTGTCCAGGGTTTGGAGCTCAGGGCTGCCCCCCCTCTGTCACAACAAAAAACAATAAGCAGCTTCTTTGTTCACTCTATACAAAAGACATAACACAACATGGCAGCACAGTGCTTAACACTGCTGCCTTACAGATGCAAAATCCTGGGTTGATATACCATACCTAGTCATCATCCATGTGCAGTCTGTAGCCCATCAACAACCACCTTCCCATGTCTGCATAGGCCTTCTTCCAGTTTTTATCTGACACTCCAACTGGCAACTCTAAAAATTGGTGCTGTGTGATTGTAAGCATAAGTGTGTGTGTATATAAGGAGAAAATGCAATGGACTAGAAGCATTCCACAGCAGTTTATTGCCTTGTACCCAAGTACTACTAGGAAAAGCTAAACACAAATAATGGCCCCTTTTCAACATAATAAAAGATTTTTTGACAAATGCACTAAATGTGTTTTTTGTTGAGTGAGAGTGGGTGAGGTTTATTGCTCGAGTGCTTATTCATGAAGATCTACTTTTATGTCTGTCAGTATAACATGAACATTTGCCGATTCTTCCCCATTCAAAAATTAGAATCCAGAGCTGCATAAATGTTATTTTGCCTCAGTGCATTATCTTTAGTTTTGTTTGAAGAGTGAACTTATATTTTGTGAGGGTGGATGTTAAATGGATCAAAGTGCATAAATATTTTCAAACTGCAGAGATTAAGTCATGCTGTAAATGACTTTTCAAAGGGTCAGAAGCATTTTTCGGCTTTGACCAAGCGTTTTATGGCAGTCCATTGTCCCCAGTATTAACTGTCTGTGGGAACTCAAGTCACAAGATGGATGTTCAATCCACTGATTAAGTCAAGTGGCTGTATAACATGTTGTGTTACAATCAGGCTGTAAGAAAGTTTTAAGGTGTAGTTAAAAATTACAGTTTTACTTTCAAACTTAGATTAAGAAACTAAAAGGAGTGAAATTACAACCAAATGCCACAAGATGGCATAATAACACTTTTACATTATGAAGGGCTGCAATAAATTTCTTTAAGGAGAAATGAGGAAGTAATATTTAAGAAAGTTTCAGGCAAGTATACTTTTATATGTGTATAGTATTTTAAATTTCAATTCTAAGCGGTCTCTGAATACTTAGTTTAGAATGAAAGCATAACATAGCTGCATCTTGTGTTTTTATTTTCATTTGCTGTCCTAATAAAGGTACTGAGCAGCGTGCACATTTTATACTGAAATGTTCTCATTCATGTGCATGCCCATGAGCACAAAGGGTCAGGGTAAAGAATATAGGGGACAGGTTAGATCAGTTTTTGCTGTAAACTGTGGTTTTGACATTAGCTTCATTAAAATGACAAACTGTATGAAACTACGAGTGATGACCCAAAAATTACCGGAACTGGTCAATGGCACAGGAGTAGGGTGCAGTTATCCACTATGGCGCTAGGCTTCGTCTACTTATAGACTTGATAATTAGTCTGCCAATTGGCATTGTACCGAGTTGATCCATTGCATATTTCTGATATTTATTCTACAATTGTGTGTGAATGTGTGACTTTTCTGATTATTTTTTCTCCAAGCAAAAAAAAAAAAAAAAAAAAGAGCACACAAGGTCATACTAAAAACGTTTTATTAATGAAGAGGTTCCCCGTGAAGAGACTGTTAAATCAGCAGTGTTATACTGAACTGCTAAGGCCTCTGCAGGTTAGGGTGGGGGTTGGGGGAAAGAAACCCACGTCCAGAGTAGTGCCGCATGTAAAACTGCATTTTGCACCATGACGATACACTTGCACTAACCGCATTGTATGAGGTTTTTGACTAAGAACATTGTATTTGCTGCTTTGCACCCTGCAATTTTGCTAAAAGTCATTCCCTGTCACTTTTTTGTTCTTGAAATTAAAATTGAAACTAAAGGGAAGTTGACTTGCTACCATGGAAGAAATCCAGAAAAAATAAAATCTCAGTAGGCTCTAGACATGGTAACAAAATAGAAGTAGGGGAAATGTTCACAGGAATGGAAGAAGTGCTGGGACAGATGTACTGCATCTCAAGGGGAGTATTTTGACAGTATAATAAAGCTTTCTTTTCCCTTTTCTCATTTAAAAACTTTGGTGATTTTTGCCCAATCAGGATGGATGGACAGCTTAAATATAAAACCCACTCTGGATTGCTTTGGCCATCCTACAACATGCACACTCATTTGAACTAACTCTTACTTCTTACCTAGGGCCCTTGCGACAGCAAGAAAAGGGATCTGATCAATGACTGTGCTTCTTCTCACAGGACCATTGTGGGTTAGGCGTGGACGCTTCCAAACCACACGATTGACTCCAGACTTCTTGATTACACTGAAACAAAAAGAAGCTTATGAATAATGAAAATAATGAAAAGGCAGGCACCACTTGTGCCTGACAAACCCAGGCATGCTGCAGCTATAAGACATTCCCAGAACTGGAAATAAAGTGGGAAGCACATTTTACAGACTATTTAAAAGTGCAAACTGACAGAAAAGTTCTACACTAATAAAGTCTCAAATACTTCAGAAATATCTAGAATCTTAGGATTGTCCCAGAAGCTACCAATATGCATTTAAACTGTTAAACGTTTTAAAGTGCGATTTATATGACATACCTCTCCATAACCAATTTTATATCTATTGATTCTTTTTTAGCAATGCAACAAAAAACAAGGATACTTCTTGGTAGCACAATTATGTCTTCATCATTTTTCATATTTTCAGGAGACAGGTTGGATTTGCAACTTTACCTTTTATTTTTGATCTTAAGAAATGGGATGCACATTGCTAAGGTACAACCTGGTAAGATGGTCACTTTCCAATAGCAAACCTACACCGGAACCAATGCAATAATATCCTTAATTACTACATTGCTAAATACAAATAACATTGCTGTATGTCTGAGCTACTGAAATGTAACAGGGAAGAAAATGTAAACACTTAAAATTTTAGGACAGAAATGACTGCCATGGTTTCCTAAATTACAGTGCCTTGCAAATTAATTCAGGATATTTAAAAATGTTAAGTGGGTTGATTTTGAATGACTCTCGCACATGTTGTCCTAATTGAAATTTTACAGTATTACTGCATACTCAGAATAAAATTAAAAAAAAAAAAAAAGTATTTTAAAGATAAAAGTGGTTATTTGTCAGTAAATATATTAAAAGTGAAATATGCATCTTTCTGAAGTTTTTAGACCCCTTTGTTCATTTATCTACAATTCTTTATTGGAAAAGTTATACCAAAAATTATATGAATTGCCTTAACAATGAACCTGTGAGGAGTTGATGTTACTGTCACACAGCCAGCATATTTCGGAATCACTGGGAAAAAAACTGTAAATTTAAAGAAAAGGTATGAACACTAGAGTAACCAGTAAGATGCACCATTCATACTTTGGTATGCTGGTAAAAGGGAAGATCTACATTGCTGGTTCAATACTCTATTAATGGAAACTACATCACTTCACCCAGATACTGACTGGAAAAAAATGTCCAGCAAAATTCATCATTTGAACAAGATGGAGACATTTTAGAGAACTTCAGAGCAAACACACATCAGTTTGTAACACCTATAAGGTGTAGTGACTGAGACTGAAGAGGAAGTACATCTTTCAACTATATTAAAGGCTATACATAACATTGGCTTGTTTGGGAAGGATACAGGAGAGTAATCATTCCTGAAAAACCATGTTTTTAAACTCATTAGCCACAGGCAAAAGAGACTATGATGAGTTTTCTGGCTAAGATTCATAACACTATGCATGAAATAATGCTAACACTGACTATGCTCTACCTGCATTAGTATGACAGGAGTATAATGCTGTATGGATGTATCTTATAAGGGAGGACAAAGCAAAATACTAGAAAATATTGCAAAAATGAAGTCTCTTCAATCTGGTAGAATATTTTTTTAAAAACACATAAAACATTGGAGTAGCTCAAGTGCAATCAGTGGCCCAGTGTGAACATTGAGAATGTTCATAAAACAGAATAACTTGAAAGTGGTAGACCATAAGCAATGTCCTTTGAAACTGTAGGAACTAGAAAAAAAATATCCTAAAAGGATTTTTTTTTAAATCACTATCAGTAAACACCAAGAGACTTGTAACTGGCACAAGAAATTGCCAACATGAACATCAGTGAATTTAAGTTTTTAACCTTGTGCCAAAACAGGTATAGGCACCCTTTTACCAGAAACTTGATAAGTTGACACAAAGAATGTGTTAAGTTTCCTTCATAATCCAGCAACATGTAAAAGCTTTTAAATTTTAGTGTGTGACTGTTTCTGCTAGACATTGTAGTACTATTCATTGGGTTTCCATGAGGAGCAGAGAGCAGCTTAAATCCTGAATGTACTCTGCTTTATTAAGTTAATGTACTTGTTTATGAACAGCAACACATTTTGAGAAAATAAAAGCAAAACTCAGGAAAACCTACCTAAGCACTGCTGAGTAAACAAGCTGGTTACTCCCATTACACCCATCAGCAGCAGACAGCATCAGCTTAAGCAGCATTTACCAGATTAAAGTGTATAGATTTTACACAGTAGGTCAGTAGGACAAACAGCGAGACACATTTATGCTTGGTAAGTGGAACAGGAGGAATAACGTCACCATTTGCGACTGCCTAGAAGCAGCACAATCTAATGGTGGCAGCTAAGCCTCTATAACAAGGAAGACATAAATAAAAAAAAAAAAAAAAAGAAATGACATGATATCTGTAAAACAATTTGTAGGCTGTTGAAATAAATACAAGTATACAAGAACTGTGCCTTACTTAGCGCAGACCAAAGCGCTGAGACCTGCTTTCACGTCATTTTACAAGGCTAACACAAACAGTGCACTACTATCAAACTGTCCAAATATTAACACAAAAAATATACAAATAAGTGCTTGAGAGTAATTATCTGTAAAAGGGGAAAGTCAGTCCCCAAGAGTAACTTTCACCCAGTAGATTGAAATGCACAAAAAAAAAAAAAAAAGAAGAAGAAGATCAGTACAGCTTTTATCTAGCTATCAGCGTGCTGCCAAGACACATATTACGTGTTGTACAACATATAGTTGTGAAGTGGGGAAAGGTGAATGTTAAATTTACAATTGTAAATAAGCACACGCAAGTAAAGTTAATGCATCCTGTCATGCTATTTATTCAGTCAGCAGCAGGTGATCATGGTACACGGTACTCAGTTCTTAACAGTTAGGAATAATCGCAAAGCCCATTATAAGTAATCTATGCAAACTTCAATTTGCACAGATTGTGCATAACAGAATGACACTGTCACTATATTCTTCATTCTGTTACAATCAGGTCGGTCACAAATTATGTTGCTATGTTTAGCCTGAATGATTTTTTAAGCCAAAGGTTTGAGGGGGTACAACATTGACACAACTAAACAACATGGTAAATCTAATCTGGAAATCTTGCATACAAAATTTGCAGAATTAGCGGTCTCTGGCGTTACTCAATTTACCTTTTTACTCTGGCTCACCAAACATAAAGGGGACAATCAGAAAAAATCTGTCAATCCATCCATCCTGTAGGAACTTAGAAGGCAATCAATTGGTTTCTCCAGGTTGGCTAATTTCACAGACCAAGGAATCACAATTACTGTAGCTCAAAGGACACTTTCTTACCTGCCACCCAGTTCCTCAATTCTTTGCCTCTCACGAGGAAGCTCTGGCTTATGATCTTGTGTCACTTCAATGGCACGAATGAAATTTTCCTTTGGATCATCCTGCACTCCCAAAACGACAGCAGAGTCTCCAACATGTGCCACAAACATCTGGTCTCCCCTGATAAGCACCACACTGGCAGTTGTACCGGATGTACTGGGAAGCCCTGTGATGGTTTTTGGCCAGTCCGCTACATAAAAAAAAAAATAAATAAAAAATAAATAAATTTGAGAAAAATCACAATTTGGGATGTAAAAATGCATTCTCTTCAAGATTCGATTCACAATACTGGGTTCATGATTCAAAATCTCATAATTTTTTAAACAAAATCTCAATGAAGAAACCCTATAAATGAAAAGTTTGTGTTTATTATTATTTCTGAGGCAATTCCTCATCCGTGCATTTCAGAATCACCAATTGCATTTTCCTTGCCACTACTTAAACAATATGGTAATACTGAACGTCGTCTTCACTATATATACTCAGCAAAAAAAGAAATTTCCTCTGACTTTCAACTGTTTTTACTTTCAGTAGACTTAATGTGTAAATATTTGTATGAACACTAAAAGAGTCAACACCATAAGACAAACTAAAAATGTTTCACAATGTGTCCCTGAATGAAGGGAGGCTCAAAATCAAAAGTACCAGTCAGTATCTGGTGTGGCCACCAGCTGCTTGAAGTACTGCAGTGCATCTCCTCCTCATGGACTGGACCAGATTTGTCAGTTCTTGCTGTGAGATGTTACCCCACTCTTCCACCAAGGCACCTGCAAGTTCCTGGACATTTCTGGGGGGAATGGCCCTAGCCCTCACCCTGCGATCCAACAGGTCCCAGACGTGCTCAATGGGATTGAGATCTGGGCTCTTCGCTGGCCATGGCAGAACACTGACATTGCTGTCATGCAGAAACTCACTCACTTTTTGCCACTCCTGTCTGGTCCAGCGAAGGTGGGTTTGTGCCCATAGGCGGCGTTGTTGCTGGTGATGTCTGGTAAGGACCTGCCTTACAACAGGCCTGCAAGACCTCAGTCCAGCCTCTCTCAGCCGATTGCGGACAGTCTGAGCACTGATGGAGGGATTGTGTGTTCCTGGTGTGACTCGGGCAGTTGTTGTGGCCATCCTGTACCTGTCACGCAGGTGAGATATTCGGATGTACCGATCCTGTGCAGGTGTTGTTACATGTGGTCTTCCACTGCGAGGATGATCAGCTGTCCTTCCTGTCTCCCTGTAGCGCTGTCTTAGGCGTCTCACAGTGTGGACATGGCAATTTATTGCCCTAGCCACATCAGCAGTCCTCATGCCTCCCTGCAGCATGCCTAATGCACGTTCACGCAGATGAGCAGGGACCCTGGGCATCTTTCTTTGGGTGTTTTTCACAGTCGGTAGACAAGTCTCTTTAGTGTCCGGCGTTTTTAGAACTGTGACCTTAAATGCCTACTTTCTGTAAGCTGTTAAGGTCTTAACGACCATTCCACAGGTGCATGTTAATTAATTGATTATGGTTAATTGAACATGCATGGAAAACATTGTTTAAACAATTTACAATGAAGATCTGTAAAGTTATTTGGATTTTTAAAACATTATTGTTGAAATACACAGTCCTGAAAAAGGGACTTTTTTTTTTTTTGCTGAGTATATATATATAAAAAAAAAAACATACTTTTAATACTGTTTAATGTTCTACTTATTAAATACAACTAATGATTCTAAAAGTTTGTCTTTCCAGAAAAATTATAGTCCCAAAAATAGTCACTTGGCGGCTCTGCCGCTCGCGTATGGGGAAACACATGGACAATTTAAACAGATTGCTATTTTCCTGGGAATTGTTACATATACATAATAGACCTAACTATTTCACATTACAGCATGTAATTAACCATAGTAAAAAAAACAGTAAAACTTAATAAATTGAAAGAAAATGGTTTCATGTTGCATTAGAGGTATTCGTTGGATTATACGTTTTCGTTCTGTTTGGCTTTGAAATTTACAAATACTTTTTAAGCTTACACTTTTACTGTAAAACTTCAGTAAAAATAATTTTTTGAATTAACTTTTCGTCAATATTGCATTGAATTTTGATTCTGTATTTGGACTTGCATCGTGACAGCGCAACGTATAACTCCATTAGTGAATATCGTTTCTCTCTCTCTAATAAATAAACAGACTTTTTCAAATGTTTCTCCCTGTGATTTGTTAATTGTCATAGCAAAAGCTATTCTAACAGGAAACTGTAAACATTTTAATATGAATGCAATAACAAGATCTCCTTTAGTGTCGAATGTTATCCGCGGGAGATATACTACATTACCTTTTCTTTTGTCACCTGTTAAAATTTTACATGTCAGAATTCTTCCACCAATTTTGAATACAACTAATCTTGTCCTATTACATAGCCCATAACTCATACATAAATTACGCAATAATATTACAATACATCCTTCTTTCAACAGTAATTCGGCTGGTGGAAGACCAGACAGTGTTAACAGTTGTATTCAGTCTATAGGATATTGTAAGTTGATGTTTTCATCTTCCGCACAATCACCTCCAACTGTTTCAGCATAGGCTATTGATACACATGTAACTAATTTGCAGTGTAACCAATCAACAATTTTCGCGTTAATTCGTTTCATTTCATCGCTTCTCGGTGCTAGGATTGTCCATGTACTCATTTCTTCTGTTGATAATCCTTCGGTATGAAATTCTTCAATAAGATTTGGACATAAGTCTTCTTTAATTGGGAACTAAAAGTGAGGAAGATGTAAAAATTCATAAGAGCTGAGAGCGCAAGAACTGTGCCTGACAAAAGCATTCACACAAATGAGAGGACCGTGGGTGTGGGCCGTTAACTGTAAATGGTTGAGAGGAGGGCGGGACTTGAGAAAATCTCTTGGCAATAGTCTTCTCTCGTCATTTTCTTTTATAATAGAGAGATTATATCCAATAACTGGACTGAATATGAACACTAAAAATAAAGGTTAATCTCCTTTCTTCGTCTAGAATATCAACACATTTTTTAGAAACGCAAGCATATCCATATTTTCAGGTAGCAACTGCAACTGCAACAAAAAAACAAACACACACACACACACATACACACACATTCAGTTGGAACTGGAGTTGCTGAAACTGAGAGATGTGTTTTGGCCAGTAGGGAAAGCAGTGGGTACTTTGGAGAATTTTCTCTCCAGCACATGTCAACTTCTTGCTCTGTCACACTCATAGGCAATGCCACTGATTCAGTGAAATAATCTCCAAGCAGATCTTCCACAGACAAAATTTTAGGAGGTGGCTGTTCCAACTAAGCACCATGTTGTTCTGCTCCCCTATTCCCTCAATTTTCAATAGTTTTTTTAATATTAAATAAAGTTTTCTTACTATAAAAACGACTAATTGCATTTAAAATGCCTATAGGTAAACTCTGACTAGTGAGAAACAGTTTGGTTAGGTAGTCATGATATATGTCTAACATTTAAATATGTGACTAGCGTCAGCATTTGAACTGTCACTATTCTGCTTTCTATCTCAGATTTAATATGAGACTAGTGTCAGTATTTGAACTGTCACTATTCTGCTTTCTATCTCAGATGCTACTGTGAGTAGTACTACTTGCACTTTACAAAACTTACTTTTTACTGCTGAGCACAGACACAAATACACAGACACAGACCTGGCTGTGCTGTAACTGCTTGGCTTCCTCCTTCAGTCAGTTGAACACAGCATTGCATTGGCTAGGCTCCAGATATGGCAGAGCTCTAAATTTTGCATCCATCATTGTGCTCTCCACAAGAATTGCAGTCTTTATGCCTGACACAGTGGTTCAGTCTTTTTTGTTTGGTGCCATGCTTTGCTCAATCATGTGCTTCTTTGTCACGATGAGAGACACAATGGGGATATGTTCATCATATAACATTGTGGTGGGTTGGCTTGATGGGTTTATGCAGTTGTACAAAGTCCTCAGTGCCACTAACGTCACTGCCATCCAGCGTGTCGATTTCACATGCTTTTTGCTGCATCTCTGTGCTTATGAAGGCTACTGCTATCAGTGCTCAAGATAACAACCAAGAATTTCCAGCGTACTATTAGTGAAATAAGTGAAATTCAGAGTATGTGCAGAGCTCCTGATATGAGGGCAAAGCCCAGCCTCTCTGACTGCTACAGTCATGTTACGTGCATTATCATTAACAACAGTGAATTTGTGATTAGCCCTTTCAAGCTCCCACTCCAAAATTGCCGATTTTAGTACCTCAGCAATGTTGCGTCCAAAATGGGTTTCAAAAGCGGACTAGTTTGAGGCACAAAACTGACCATTTCCCAGTTGCTGGTGACAGCTTGGGTTGTGATTGTGACAGAACTTTGGTTCGCCCTGGAGGTCCATCTCTCAGCAATTATTCCAAAGCTCTTGGTGTCTTTCAGGGATACATTCACACTCATCATGGCCTCGTTGTACACAGCCAGCAATGCAGTGCCAGTAAAGTGCGTGTGTCAGGGAATGTTGTTCTTTCAACTGTAGGGTGTTCACGAGCAGCCAAAACCCCTTGTTCTCAATGACTGAAAACAGACCCATGTTCTTCGCAATTAAAACACCAACACACCTTGTTCTTTCTTTGTCCCTTGCAATCGACTATGGAAGCAGTGCTGCAAATACATTTGCCAGAGATGCTTGGACTTCAGGCAATTGCTTTTTTGCAGGTGGTGATTTGTATTTGTCACTAAGATGGTATTTATTGTACATTTTTCAGCATGTTGGAAGTGTTTGCTGTAACTTATATGAAAATTCTCTTGCAGAGCTTGCAAACAGTCCTCATCTTATCAACTTTTTTTTTTTTTAAACCATAAAAACAATAGGTTCCCAGACAGCAGACTTAAAAGAAAACAGGGACTTCTCAATTTCTACTTCTCCTGACTCCATTATCATTTAGGTTACTCCATGCTTAACTAGACACACTCAAACTAAGGCTAGAACTTGTTAATCCATGTATGATGCTGACTGCACCCACTTTTTTTTTTTTTTTTTTAAAAACAAAAGCATTTAAGAGAGAACGCATATCTTTTTGTTAGCATTTAGGAGAAACAGATTCTACATCATTGCAACAAACATCTACATATCCGTGAAGCATATTGTCCCATTTTGAATAACGTAATTTCATGGCACAAAATATTGTTAAGTTCCTAATTACAATAGTTCTTTTTATTATAATTACAGTATAAGAAACTGTATTCTGACAAAAAACAACATTTATGAAGTCCATTGTATTCACACAACAAGTTTTCATGAACACTCCTTACATTCTAGGTAGACTGTTCCATGTAGAGTTAGCTAATCTGGTAATGTTTTCCATACATTCCTTAAAGTTTCTTGTTTGAACAGTTATTTACCATTTTAGCTTAACAATAATAAACTTGTGAAACCAATTTCTTGGTCAACAATGCTACATTAATATTAAAAAAATGTTTAAAAGACAATTCATGCATCTTGCATAATGCTATCCAAGCAACTGTTACATCAGAACAAATCTGTGTAATATTTATTTGAGAAAAATTATAATTAGAGATGTACAGTACACAGTAGATTGCTTATAAATGTCATTGTCTGTTAAGATGTCTACTAGTTCAGCTCAGTAACTTTCAGGAAACAGGGTATAACATCTCCTCAGCTGTGGAATAACTCATTATACAGCCTGATATCTAAAGGTGAAAACAACCTTAAACAGAATTTCTTGGAGCAATGAAGTTGTCTCTTGTCTGCTAGTAAATGCACTCCTCTGTTTAGCCTGAAAAACAATGCCTATTAGTTGTAAGTGCCTTACAGGATGGACAGGCATCCCGACCATGTATAAACGGTGCGTATGCACAGAAATGTTGCGTAAGAATGTTTCCACGTTCAAATCGCGATATATAAATCCTAAAGTTGCCGTAAAGCCACGCACTCTTCCACGGTACCTCATACCCTGTCGTACGCAAGTTTTCCGCTCGGTTTTGCAGACTGGCGGCACCCAGCGTCAAAGCAGTGCTACTGTTCCTGTGTGGTTATCCTTTCTTTTCCTGACACGGCTTTACAAATACACTGAAATTAACCACATATTGTTTATTAGTTTAATGCAGCTTATTGTAATTAACCAGTAACAATATAATGGTCCACAGAATAGTCAAACTATTCTAAATGCCATAGCTGCTTTAGCGTTGTTACTCTCACTGCACCTCCTTCTTTCAGCTGCTCCCGTTAGGGGTTGCCACAGCGGTTCATCTTTTTCCATATTACTCTCACTGCACCACTTGGAGCAGCTGATCAGAAAGAGAATTATGCGTATACAGCATCAAGCACACACTGCCTCAGCCAGGTTTCCTATTTGAACTGTTTCTCACACAGCAAACGCTTCTAACCTTTCCTGTATGGACCTCGAGGTTCAGAAACCGGTTCAGCTCTAAACGCACTCAATCAAGTGCTCCTTGTAGAACTGTTTGTACTTTAAGCACAATCACCTCACTGTAAACTTGCACAACAGTTATAATATCGCACAACCTGAGCCACTTTAAAAAGAGTGTATTTACATATGATGACAATATCATTTTGAAGAAGAAATGCAGCAAAATATATTTATTATACAGATAAAACTAACTTCAATTAAATAATCTATATTGTTAATAATTAAAGGACACGGTGTCGCTACGTTAGCAAGGATCTGGCGCTCTGCTCACGGATTGTTCATGCAATAATCGTGCCTTGCACTGTACGTTTCACTGGGACTGGCGTGAAGGATAGAATAATTAAACATGTACGACGAAGATATTTCAATGTTCCTTAAAAGTTTTGAAGAATCGGCGTTCTAAGCTTACAGATGGCTTAACGTCTATTACACAGCTAAATGTGTGGCAATCGGTTACTTGGAGAAAGAAAATGAAGGACAGGAAATGGAGGTTAGTACGTTTGAAAGAGACAGTACTGCAGGGGCGGACTTGGGAATGTGCAAACTGTGCACCTGCACAGGGCCGCCAAGCCAATATATATTGAATATAAAACAGAAATAGAAAATAACGACACACCTAAAAACGCAGCAGCAAATTTCTGCAAAAGTTAAACACTTGTGTCATGAGCACGAGACGGCTATGCACTGTCCGCAACGGACGTGGCCATCTGCCGTGTGTAAGATACCATATTGACATTGGCAGGCGAAGGGGCCACCGATTCTCTCTCTGCCCAGGGCCGCCACAAGCCTAGAGCCGCCCACGAGTGAAATAAATAAATTATTTCATCGAAGGTCGCGCACAATCACTGCAGCACCATGTTCCCATGTTTAATAACGTGCTTTAACTCCTATCATCATGAAAATGATATCACGTATACATCTCAGTATTTTATACAGACAGCTGTAATATTATGAATGTAATGAAATCTGTGTCCTGTCGAAAGAGGAGAAAGCCTGGAAGCACGTAGTGATTCACACACATAGAGCACATAGAAGATCAAATACAAAACAAAGCATTTAACGTGCTACTTTAATTACGATGTGATTTGAGAAACTAGTTAAACGATTTTAAGATGAAGTTTATGTTCTACTTTAATGACAAAATAAACTACGTGATTAAAGTTGAAATTTCGAGATTAAAGTTGACATTTCGTGCTTTTTCCCCCCACTGTGTGCCTTTTTTTTCCCTCTGTACCCTAATAAGCTTTCATATGACACTCAGACAGTGGGCTACAACTTGCCTTTTCATAGCGACTTTGATATGTGACAACTTCTTTTTATTTCGGGCACTGTGGGACTTTGTGAACTTGAGCTTTCGAGTTTCTCTAATGCTATGTCACTCGATCAACTTCCTTTTGTTGTTTATACCACTGTTTAAACCAACAAATAGTACGTTTTTTTCTTTGCCTCCACTTGGTATTCGCTGAAATTCTTCCATTTTCTCTCTTGCTTTTCCCATTGCCTTTTCACACAGCACTGAGCTTAAGGGCTATTTATATTGATTTGCATATTCAAAGAGGCGTAATTCTGGCAGGAGTTGGGGCGGGACAGCAGGCACGTGCATGAGAGTTACTTTTCACGCCAACCGGGATTTATGTAGCGGAAGAACGCGGAAGTTGGCGAACGCACAGATTCCTGCATCTGGATTTTTCTGTGCACAAGCACATTTCGGCTTTTGTGCTTACGTCATGTTATAGTGCGAATTCTACACACGGCGTTATGCACGAAGCCCCAGGAGAGGGGACGCTTCCTTACCTGAATGGGAGGCCCCAAGTGTACAGACAGGCATCCCAGCCGAAAGAGAGAAAGGTACTTTACCCAAACGAGACTCTCCAGATGGATGGACAGACATTCCAGCTAAAAGAGAGAAAGGTTCCTTATCCGGACAGAAAGCCCCAGGCAGATGGACAGTTGTCCCAACCGGATATATATTTGTAGTACCGTCCCTGACCAGGATGGAGAGGAAGGAAGAACTGGCTTTAAAGGATGTTAGCTTCCCCCAGGATACTAGATGGCAGCAGCCCTGGGTAATCGGTGCTGGTTCGGACATCAGCAGGGAATACCAGAAATTATAGTCTTGTAGCGTAGCCCTGCTGGTGTCCAGAGGTGCCACAAGAGGGTGCTGCACGGAGATGCACTCCCTGTTATTTGGAATTTCTGCATGACCCGGAAGTGCTTCCAATAGTCCAGAGCCTTAGCACTGAAAGTACTCCTGGTTCCATAATAAAAAAGACTGCTCTGCCTTATCCAGGAAAGTTGGAGCTGGGAGGCAGGAAGGCAGCACTTAACTGGAGGAGAGCAATGTGGTAGTGAAAGGAGTGGAGGAGAAAGAAGAAGAAACTACTTGTTTTGTGCTCATTTAAACACCTTTTATTTGATCCTGGGACTGTATTGTGTGTTCATGTTTGGGGCTCTGTGGCACCCCCTAGCCTTTACATAGTCAAAACATTAAGAGTGAACAGGAGACTGCATTAAATGACAAATGTTGGTGTGGTAGGAACATTTTTACTTCAGTTATTTACTAAGAGAAATAGCTTACATATTTTTGATTAAGGGGCAACACAATAGTCAGCCTTATTGCCTCAGAGCTCTGTGGAGTCTAAACATTTTCCCTGCGTTCAGGTGGGTTTTTCATGGTGTACTGTTTTCTCTCCTCTCTCATCCTAAAGGAATGCAAAGTTGGAGGCAGAAGTTTGATTAAGAAGCCAGAATTTTAATTTAACCTCAGACCTATTTCAACCAAGATAAACTACAATCACGTATGAACTCTGGCTTCCACAACCTAAATATGCAAGCTGCGTTGCACGAAGACTTCAGGGAGTGGCAGTGCCACCCGTAATTAATTCTATGCAATTCTCACATTATGTGACAAAAAAAAAAAAGGCCAATCTTCAGAAATAACTATGTTAAAAGTGTGTGTAAAGATTTTACTTTTTGTTTTCCATTATAGGAAACTAGCCAGCCAGAACCCATAACAGCAGCGGTAATGGCAAGGCAGGAGCCAAAAACAATAAGGTATTATTACCACATCTAAAGTCCCCAATCAACCTTGTCAGCACGTGTTTGGACTGTAGTATGAAACTGAAGACCCAAGAGAAAACCCATAGAAGTATAAATAAAACACAGACTGTGGCTGGGAACCAATCTCACTCTACTGGAGATGTAAGGCAGAAAAAACTAAATTGTATCCCTGTGCCTTTACAATTAAAAAGAATAAGAAACCAGTAAATACAACCTCATACTAAATTTCCTTTTCTTCACAAGTAATAAACAAAACACAATGCTACATCTGTGCATGTTTCAGTGTGTGAAGTCTAAGCACATGGAAGCATTGTTTTATTCAGGTGAGTTTTTTTTTTTTTTTTTTTTTTTTAAATACACAGTATTAAAATTGCACAGTAATTAAAAGGTTTTTTTTCCTAACATTGTAATAGATGTTAAAAACTTGGAGTTTTTATCATCTATCAGTAAAACTATGATTCTGTTTTTACCGAAGTCAGAAACGATGTATTAAATAAATATTAATTTAAAAAAGATTACATTTTCTGGAGGGGAATACACTCTATTAAGCAGTGCAGTCAACACTGTTGTATAAGTATACAAAGATCCTTCCTATCTATGGGTTCCCTGTAGATTAGACAGACATGAAAATGGAAGGATAAATAAAAAAGTGAATCATTATAGCAAGCAATATTTGGATATTGTCAAAATTCTAAACCTTTTTGTTTTTCTAAGGTATGCTTAAAACTCTAATGTTTGCTTCTGCCTCCCTTCTTATCCTATCATCTCCATGCTAAAATATAAAACAGCAACTAGCTATCTGAAAAGATCATTTAAAAAAGTAAATTGAAGCTTTCAGACTATTGTATTGCAGTAATTTCTTTTTTGCTTAATTGTATACCATGTTGTTTTCTTGACATTTTTTTTTTAGTAAAAAGCAGAAGATGGCATAGCATGTGATGTAACAGTTGACACTTAAGCATGGCAGAGCAACACTGATCCTTCAGAGGCAGCAAACAAATAAACTTAGATGTAGGCAGTGCTGTCAAGCACCAGAGGGAGCTTCAATGGTGTGGATTGCTGCCTAACAAGCCTGGACATGACCAAGATGACTACATGCTGACCAGACAGGGTGGCACCTGAGCAAATCCAGTCAGAGTGAAAAGAAGAAAAAAAGAGAGGCAGTCAAGGAAACAGTGACATGTTGTGAAAGCAGACAAACCAGAAAGAACTGTTCCTCTTGACAGATACCCTTTGTGTATCAATTGATTGTAACCCACCCATGTGGGGAACTAAAATAACTAGGGTGTTGTACCATGTTAGCCATTAGGAATGTAGTGGCAAGACAAGTAAAATGACACCTTTTATTGGCTAACTAAAAAAAAAAAAAAAAAAGATTATGCGAGATGTAATATTAGGCCCCTTCTTCAAGCAAGATGTAATATTAGCTAGCCAATAAAAGGTGTCCTCACACACACACACACACACACACACACACACACATTAAGCCCGTTACAATAACTAGAAACAGTAGTGCATAAACATTAGTAGGAACAGTCTATATTAAATGGCAAGGGACCTTGTATGTGGCTCTAATATGTGTCACTGTATTGTGTGCCTTTAATTTTCTCTCTCAGCAATACTGGTTTGTATTTCCGCAAAATGCCTGTAATTTTGTCCAACAGTAATACAGTGGAACCTCGGTTCACGACCATAATTCATTCCAAAACTCTGGTTGTAACCCGAATTGGTCGTGAACCGAAGTAATTTCCCCCATAGGACTGTATGTAAATATAATTAATCCATTCAAGACTGTATGAACTGTATGTAAATATATATTTTTTTAAGTTTTTAAGCACAAAGATAGTTAATTATACCATTGAATGCACAGCGTAATAGTAAACTAAATGTAAAAACATTGAATAACATTAAGAAAACCTTGAACAACAGAGAAAACTAACACTGCAAGAGTTTGCGCTATAGCCTTACGAACCGCTCGATAAAAACACTTTTTTTTTTTTAAAAATGAGTTTTAAGCACAGGGGAAAAAAAAATGAACAATGGAAAAATCCGTAATTTAATAAAACAACCAAGAAAAGTAACATTGCAACAATGCACACCTGCGTGTGTGTCTATCTGTCTCTCTCGCCTGTGTGTGTGCATCTCTCTCTCTCTCTCTGCGCACAGGAAGAGACTGAACACGTGCCGTGTGGCCCCACGCATGCACACTTCACCAGAAGACACACACACGGACACACACAGAGGTTTTATTGAAGAGGATATATATTTATTGTCAGGTATGCCAGGGGCGACGACCCGGCCGGGACGCCTTCAGGGACCGGAAGAGGGTCTACGCCCGCCCTGGATCATGTGGGGGCTGCCACCCTGGTTGCTTTGGGGGCCACGGGTAGAGGACTTGGAAGCCCAACCCTGTAGGGGCCCGTGGTCACCACCAGGGGGCGCCCCAATGCCTTGGGGACCCTGGACCTCAGCACTTCTGCCACACTTCTGGGGGGGGGGGGGGGGGAAGAGGAGCAGGGACACCCAGAGAGCTTCCGAGAGAACAGCCGGCACTTACGCCACATTGGGGCATGTCCAGGGAGGAGTGCCAGGATACACCTGGAGCCCATACGGGATGAAATAAAAGGGGCCGTCTCCCTTCATTCGAGGCTGGAGTCGGGTGGAGGCAGGACAAGGCAAGAGAGAGAGAGTGGAGGCGGCCCAAAGAGAAGGCATTATGTGGCCAGGACTGTGTGGGGGTTTGTGTGCACTGAATTTATTCTGTGTGAATAGTATTGTAAATAAACGTGTGGTGGTGATGAACAACAACATGTCCACCTGTCTGTGTCCGGGCCGCGTCCACTCATATATATACACACACATACATACACACACACACACACGGTGTTTCTTCTCTTATTTTGCTCTATTGAAGTATCCTACACCACATTTTGCTCTGCATGGGTTTATGGACATGTAACATTTAAGAGGGGCAGGTTCATCTAGGAATTGTATAAAGTACTATATGATAGCATTTTTTTCAAAAATCCTTCTTTATTTTCAGACATCAGTGTAGCTGTAGCCCCTTTTCCTTGTCATTTTTTATATTTTTAAATCTTTCCTTTTCTTGGGGAATGAGGACATTAAATCATAATTGAGGTAGGGAAATTACTAAAACTAACAATGATGTACAATACAACTCAGAGACAAAGTCTTGTTAAAATGTAACAATATCTTAAATGTATACCAGTAGTTAAACAAGATTTCCCTTTTGAGGTTTCAACTGAACAGCTCTATTTTTCCTCATTTTTTATTTTAAATACAGTTAAAGTAGATGTGCAAATCAGCTGGGGGAAAAAAAAACCCTGTCTCCTCCTATTCCAGCATTGTTGCTGACCTACTAAGCTATTAACCATTAGCTTGAAATCTCCATGGCAGCAAGGGTATTCATGTTTAATGGACTGATTCAAATGAAAGAGTCACTCGTGCAAATACAAAAAAAAAAAAAGAAACAGATGGAGCCATCTAAATGAGGCTCTGTATATGTGTTTTGCAAATAAATAAATAAATACAGACACGTCGTCATGTGTGACACACACTCAAAAAATCGTGTGTAGATTCGGCATGCTCTCCCAGTTTTCAGTGGAGCTTCTTCTCAAATTTCAAATAACACTATGTTATAAGCTTAACAACTATAAATTGCCATATTGCAATTGGCTTTGTGCTTGGGTGGTCTTTGACAGCAAAAACTGTGATAGTTTCAAACAAGAAAGCTAGAAAGATTGTAATGTAGTGCTGCCAACTTCATATTCCTAGTTATCGCATCACTAAATGAAACCATAGGCACAAGTTTCCTTTACCTATTTTATTATATTATTAAATTAAAACACATACCAGCATTGACTCTCAGCCTAGGATCTAACGATTCCTCTTTTTTCCTGTTTGATTTTATAAGCAAGGGAGGAGTCAAGAGAAACCCATCAATAAAAATCCCCCATACATACCCCTAAATCTTACTACTCATCCATCTTCTATCCAAGTCAGGGTTACTAAGAGTTCCTCTGAATCTAGTGAATCATTAATGTATACAAACAAACATTGTGTATTTTGTATATATCCATCCACCTCTATACTTAGGCCACTTTATTCAAATTAAAATGGCACATAAAAGCACAGACTCAAGTGCAAGCACCACTCTTTGGTATCCAGAGAAAAACTAGGGTCTGCCATTGCTGCAACAACTTCTAAAAGCCCTGAAATAAGCAAGGATTCTGAGACACCCGTCATAAACTCTTAATAAATGTCACCGTGGTTCTTCAGAGCGATGCCATAGGGGAATCATTTTTGGTTTGCTAAAGACCCATTCACTTGAAGGTTCCAGAAAGAAATGTATTTATTTTTTTATTTAGATCCATAACAGACTCCATACAGTAAATTGCAATAAATAGATGGTAACATATTTATGAAATGCCCATAAGTCAGGATTTAAAAAGTACTCCATAATTTATTACTGTCCTGCTAGGTAGCCTAGCATACATTAAAGACTTCAGTTTTCTCTACATATAAGAAAGTGTTTCAAAGCACAAAGAACCAAGTTCAAGCATAACAAACACTTCTACAAGGAACCACACAAATCAATAAAGAATCATAAAGTACCACTCAAGAATTATTATTTTTAAAGGGTATACTACAGGTCTTTTGTAGTTGTAGCCTTCATTTTGATAAACTTGGTGAGTCAGATAGTTGTAACACAAACCTGATGTCAGTCATCTAGTGCAACATCCACAAGGATTCAAATATCAAAACTGTGAAACTGGGTGGGGCTCCAGTGTGTGCCACTGTCAACTAATGAGCGTTTACCCAAAAATCTAATACATATACCATGGAGGAAAACTGGTGTTTTGAACTTTGCGTTTTATCATGTTGCTCTACCACAACAGAAAAAAGAAAACGGGCTTAACTTGCCATACTTCTTTCGGTATCAGGCAGCGCATGTGATGAAAAGCTTTAAAAGCAATTGTGTAATTTGTCTTTGCCCTGCAATTCCTAGTTTTGTAATCTGACATCTACAATGCAGAGAGATCCAACATCTGCAGACGTTAAGACATACTCTCTTAAGTTAAGTTGTGAAGGGTGCCGCCATCCATATCTATTATAAAAAAAAAAAAACGTGGAAGGGAGACCAGGAAGACGAGACGTGATCGTCTCAGAAGACACTTAAGACCCGCGAGACGAAAGAGATTGGCCATGGAGAGTCTTGCGGGGACCTTAAACATGAGATACTTGGTGCCAAGAGAGATTGTCCCAGGACCATCGCACGGGGACGTGGAACATGAGATTCTTGCAAGTCACACACACTACTTACAACCAACCATTTTCAAATAAGACCACGGTCATCAAAACTCTCAGTTGTGTAAAAGGCTTTTAGCACACACAGATCCTATGCTCTCAGCACATATAAAGCGTATAAGGACAATACATTCTAGATGAAACGTCAACGACTAAGCAAAGAAGAAAGAGCAGCGCAGAGGGAAAAAAAAAAAAAAAAAAAAAAGAAACACAAAAGCGTTGGAGAGAAAAAAAAAAGGCAGATAAGAGATTACGAAATCAGTGGAATTCGAAAGACTCAAACAAACGATGGTGTGATACACATGCAGAGAAAGATAAAGAATACGAAAGCAGTAAAATTCGAAAGTATTGTAGTATCCCAGCCAGGCTGAAGCCTTTTTTGGTTTTAAGCGACTTTTAGGTCCGATTGAGGCAGGGCAGAGTATGGCACGGAGGACTGATAGCAGGGTATTGATTGATGTGGTGGGGGGGTGGGGGTGGCGAGACACAGGGGATGAGGGGTTGGAGAAGGTGCTAGAAAGTTGTGTATAGTATTACGAAGTCAGCGATTTTTCAAGGAAAACTTTTGTGACACTTTATTATGTCAGTCACTACAGTATCAAAAAAAAGACAGTAAAGATCGCATTAGCACAAACAAAAGGAAATTAATCATCAGGACCAGGTGTGACTGAAAAAAATAGCAGGACAAAGCGAGGTCAGAAATAAAAGGCAAAGAGTAGAAAACAAAGACTTTTCGCCTTCGCATCATTCAATGCACAAAACGAAAATTTACACAATAATGGACCATATGCTATGAGAATCTGTGGTCCCGCAACAGTTAAAGCAACAACAAGTTTAAATTTCAAAGAAACCACAATTCAGTCAGGTGTATATTTATGATCACGGAGAAGTCATCACAACACGAGCAGCAGAAACACAAAATGGCAAAAAGGACAGCGGCTATACAGGCTTTAAAATGATCGACGGGCAGCACCCCCTTCACAACGCGAGCAGCACTATACATCCTATGAGAAAGAGATTTAACCACACCCGGGGTCGAAAATAAAAGGACAAGTATTGTTTTTACAACGTCACGCGAGACAAGGCGTTCCATCATTTAAAACAAGTCAATGGACATCTAACCTAGCAGTTGCTGAATTGCTTTTGGCAGACACGCATCATGTGCTTCCAGCTCTTAAAATAATGACATGCGACAAGCAGAACAGGTAGCTAGCCAGCAGCAGAAAGACAGCAGATGATCAGACGGCATCTCCTTAGCGTGCGTTCAGCTGCCCCCCTTCACACCATGAGCAGCGTTATACATCCTGCAAGAAAGAGATGTAACCACGCCTGGGGCCGGAAATAAAGGACAAGTATTGTTTTTACAAAAATTTTTAAAGTAAAAGCGAAAATAATGCGTATGTAACAATTCCCATGAAAATAACAATCTCTTTAAATTGTATATCCAGTAAAATCAAACACGGGGGTGGGCGAATGAAGCGAGCGGGGAGGGGGGGGCGGAGCCCCCTAGTAACGTAAAAGATGAGCTAGATAACAGGTTAACACTGCATACTTTACACTTACAGTATGCCTGTGCTTGACTTCAGTGTTTTCATTAAATATACTTCAAACATGCACCTACAAATGCTGACTTGTACCCCAGTAACTAACACAGTATGGAGCATCAGATCCATCCATACTTCAGGCAAATAAAGTGCCCTCCATAATGTTTGGGACAAAAGACACATTTTCCCTTTGATTTATCCCCTGCTCCACAGTTTAAAGTTTAATCACAGGCGAATTGTTTGATATTTAAGTGCATATTGAAGACTTTCATTTAAGGGTACTGTATTTGCATACATTTTGGTCACAGCATGTAGAATTGACAAAACGTTTTCTACATGGTCTGCACATTTCAGGGCACCATAAGGTTTGGGACAAAGCAATGGCAGGTATTTTAAAGCAGACACATATGAGACTTTGTTGCATATGTGTTGCCTACAATGACTGCTTGAAGTCTGCAATTCATAGACATCACCAGCTGCCGAGAATCTTCTCTGGTGATGCTCTCCTAAGCCTATAATGCAGCCTTCTTCAGCTCCTGCTTATTTCAGTGGCTTGTCCCATAAAGTTTTCTCTTCAGCATATGGAAGGTACACTTCATTGGATTTAAATCGTGTGAATGGCTTGGCCATTCAATAATTTTCAGATTTTTTTAGCTTTGAAAAACCTTCTGTGTTGCCTTAGCAATATGTTCAGGATCATAAACTTGTTCCAGGATGAAGCACCATCAAATGAGTTTGAAGGCATTTACTGGAATTTGAGCAGATAAGGCTTTTTTTTTTTTGTACAGCTCAGAATTTAGTGTGCAACTGCCACCAGCACTTCCATCATGAATTAAGATAAGTTTACCGATACCCAAGGCATAACATCCCCACCATATGTTAAAAGATGAGGTGGTATGCTTCAGATCTTGGGCAGGTCCTTTTCGTCTTGTACAATCACTCTGATACAGGTTCATATTTTTCTCATCTGTCCACAAGACCCTCTCCCAGAATTCCGCAGGCTTGTTTAGGTACTTTTTCGCAAACTGCAATCTGACCATGCTGTTTTTAATGCTAACTGCTAGTCTGCATCTTGAAGTGTGGCCTCTGTATTTGTGTTCATGATGTTTTCTGAGGATAGTAGTCTGACACATCCACATTTGCCTCCTGAAGATTGTTTTTGATCTGTAGGACAGGCATTTGGGGATTTTTTCTTTACTATAGTGAGTATTCCTTTGTCATCAGCAGTGGAAGTCATTCTTTGGCCTACCTGTTCTTTGCAATTACTGAGCTCACCAGTGCATTCTTTCTTCTTAATAATATTACAGACAGTTGATTTTGGTAATCTTAAGCTTTTACAGATGTTTCTAATGGTTTTATTCTTGTTTTTTAGCCTCATAATGGCTTCTTCGACTTTCACTGGCACAGCTCTTGTGCTCTTGTTAAACAATAGCAACTACAAACTCCAAAAGGTAGTCTGCAGGTAGAAGCAAGCCTAGATATCTTATGAAACACACTTGGGTAATTACAAACACTTTTGACGCCAATTGTCCCAAGCTGCCAACGTACACCTGGGCAATGGCCTGCCTCAAGTGCCCCTCAGACAAGCTACGAACTTGAGAACCATTACACAAACTGCGATTATCACTGTATAAAGAGCCCCGTTACACCCTGTCAGAAGAGCTGCTTCACTGTAAACGAAATTGGGCGAAAGGGTGAATATCTGGAGCAAGAAGAAAGGTTATAAGCTTGTATGGAGATGAAAGAGGTGAAGATCCCATGCGAGGACTAAAGTAAGGTGGAAAAGATTCAGACCTGGGCGGACTATATTTAGAGTTAGGGTGAGCTGAGGTACTGTGATATTTGGGTCCTGCAGAGAATTGGCTTACACATCTTTTCAGTCCCTATTTTAATACTGGATGGATTTCATCAGGCTGAACGGAAAAAGGAGGAGGAGGAGGAATGGAGATTTTTGTGAATGTGCAGTGATGAAAAATGGAGCACAGTATAATTAAAACTAAATGTGTAAATCCATGTCACTGCCCGGAAAGTAAGTTGCATCACCCTGGCTGACTCAGTAACAGAAATGAATCATCTGTACCAATGTTTTTTTGATTAATCATTCTTAATGCTGATAACTTCAAAGAAGGAATCAAGGCCTATTAGGCTGGGTCTTTTCATGGACACTGCTATCCAAATACTAATGCCTTTAAATAAAAACCTGTGGCACAATCCAAGCAGGTCTGACCTCATCTTACTGCCACATACATACTGACAATAGCAGCTCTTTGCTATCCAATCCAGAAGTCTTTGCGTGTTTGGAGGGTGAATGTTTGTTTTTATAATTTTTTTGAGCTTCTGTAAAATTTGAATTTCCCCATTGGGTCAAATAATTTATAATCTATCATTATGTTGCCCTGAACTGGGGCAATCATGTAGAAAAAAAAAGTGTTGTAATTTCTACATGGTGTGATCAAAATGTATGCAAATACCCTCAGATGAAATTCTGCAATGTGCAATTTAACATTATAAATCAAAAATTTCAGACATGATTAATCTGTGGAGCAGAGGAGTAAAATCAAGCAAACAAAGCGTGTCTTTGTCTCAAACATTATGGAGGGCGCTGTACTTGAGCTTTTTTTTTTTATATATATATATATATAACAGAAATGAATTTCACAAGGAATAATGTAGCAATCCATCCACACGGAGTGATAATCACATGCAAGACATAAAATGACAAAAAGAAAAAAAATAAAGTCGACCTTAAAAATACTATATCACACACACATTTGAATGCACCTGCATGCCTAGATCATTAGACTTAACACTGTGGGAGAAAACACGTATTAACAAAATGAAAACATAAAAAGAACAAGGTAGATAATACTGTACTTCAAATAAATGTCCAAAGCATGCTGGCCAGAGCATCCTGCCAAGCACATGGGACTGCTAGAATAAGATTTAAATCCTCTTAGGCCTTAACAAGGAAAAGGCAATTCTTTAAAACACAACATTCCAGACATGTTTTTATTGTGCACGTTCTGTGATTGGAACAGCACACAAATTCAGGTGTGCGTCAGTAATGCTATACTAAATTTAAAAATATATAGGATTTATCTTTTCTGTAAAAATTAAGTGTTCAATACAAGATTAAAAGGTACACCAAGAAAATAGTAAAGTTATCTTGCAGCGCACGCACACACACACACCATACAATTGTCAAATTCATATTCATATTGAATTTCTGTCAAGTATATGCAATTCCTAGGAATAATTCTGAGACACCTGATAAATATGGCACTAGTTTCTGTTTAAATGTTAGGGGTAGAATGCATTTTAGTGGAGAAAGATGCTGCAGACAACTTTTCACAATCATTTATGAGACATTAACTGTTCATTTTGAAAACACACGGCTAAAACCATACATGACAAGATTACTAAATAACCTGGGTACACAGTATCTGTATGAAAATAAATTCCTTCTTTCTATAAAGATTAGAGATTGGGCAGGTTATAAATATTAAAAAATTCCAAATATATTTACACCTGTCAAAAATTATGAATAGCATATCCATTAAAACAAAAAATTTGCAATAATAGTATTAATAATAATAGGCTGAATTCACACCGTAGCCAACAGTGACTAGATTTCAATTTCAAACTCATCTGTTTTTTTTTTTTTTTAATAGTGATCCAAAAATTATACAAGTACATTTCATATCCATCCTGAAGATTTCAAAGTAAGGTCACATTCAAAGTGATCCAAAAATTATACAAGTACATTTCATATCCATCCTGAAGATTTCAAAGCAAGGTCACATTCAAGTCTCAAATGTATATATTAGATTAAGTACTACATAAAAAACAGTTATGATTCCATGTACTTTTTTGCTGTTTACATTTTTTTAAAGAAAAGGTCAGATAATTTTGTGATAAAAATGTGTGATGTCTGGCAAAAATATGAAGTGGAAAAAAACAAGCACATGAAAATTGAAAACAGTTGCAATAATTCATTAAAAAGGTTAAAAAAAACTGTTACAATTCCTCCCACTATCTGCCTTCCTAAACTACAAATACTTATTTTTATGCTTTCTGTCAGTTACACCTACTATGTTAACTCTAGCTGCCACGTGCAATTCCTTCATCTTTGGCTCGCTTCTGGCTACATTCCTCATTCTCCCCTCCACAATATACAATATCTATACCATCAAGACAATTACTCTAAGGAGGATATACAAGGTTCCCCAAACATATATAGTACAAGTTTCTTTTGAGCTCTAACAACATTACAAATCAAAAGAGTTGCAAACATGACAATAGAATATAGTCAAACTGTTTCATGGATGTAATTGAAATCACCAACACAAAGTGAAATACATTACTCCAGGATACGCTCAACTTCTTAAAACAGTGACCAGAAATTCAGTAACTGAATACACCTTCTTGAAAAACCAATATCACTTATGTAAAAGACCAAACCCCATATTTTACAATTCCTTGAAAACCAATATTGTAAAGTGACAAGGCATTTGCAAAACTGTGCCAATGAGACATTTTGAAAATGATTATTAAAAGAACTTGCCAGCTGACCAAAGTGTCAAATATTTCATATTCTTAATTAATTTGAACCCCAAATATTATTAAAATAAATACTATAAACAAAGACATTTGATAAAACACAGTGATACTGTCAAACAGCATAATAAACTTGACACCTAGTGTGTTGCTTTGTTTTCTGATGCTTGTCAGTGTCAATCAGGTCATCCATCCCCAGTTTCTAATTCCATGTACCATTACCCATATACTGTACAGTCTTTTCTTGCTACCTTTCACAAACACTATGCCATTAAATCAAGCTTCAGTCTTCTTCATCTTGCTGTAATTTCTGTTATTGTTTATATCTGGATTTTGTTCCAGTATGCAGTGTTTAAGCTTACTTTATTGTTTCCAAATATATTTCATTACTGCTATGAAGGTAGCAAGCAATCAGTTTTCCCCCTCTTAATGTCTGACATATTTTTGTTCTGTTTGGCTGTCCTGTAGAAATCACAGTTAAAAACAATCTGGTTAAGAGTGAAGATTATGGGCAGGAAGATGGCACGGATGTATAGCTAGCTGCATTTACACACAGGAAAAAACTTTGATGATGATGAGGATGATAATTAAATGCTCTGGTAACATCTAAACACTAACCGGCATTATTGTAAATGAAAAAGAAACTGGTTAGTGCAAAGTCTGAAATATGTTTTTTGTATTTTTTTATTCTTGTAATTGGAATTTTTCTTGAACTTCTTGTGAAACACTTATATAAAAGCAAGCTACATAAATAACTTTTTGAAATGTTAATTTAGTTAAATTTAAATGTTATGACCAATATATAAAAACAACAAATGGCTAACTGTAAAACTGTAATATGATTATATTGTATAGTCGCAGCAATTTGCATGTTCTCTTTGACAATACATGGGTTTTCTTTCCACAGCCCGATAAATATTTAAGTTAACTGGCAATTCTAAATTGCCCCAGTATGTGTGGGTCCTGTAATTGACTGGCACCATGCTAAAGAATGCTTGCTACTTTGTGTGTGATGCTGTCAAAACAGGCTACCTCTTTGGCCTTGAATTAGATTAAGCAGATCTGAGAAAATAAAATGTTAGCGAATGGCAGTATGATCTATTGTTGCACCAATGAAAACTGCTGTTTTTTTGCTCCAATGGCCACTGTGCCCTATGACGTACAAGGTCCTCCATTATATATGTCAATCCTATCACCATTGGAGTTATATATGAAACATTTCGATCTGAAAACATAAATGGCTTAGTAACTGCCAACATTACTGTCCCGTATGTGTCTAACAAGAAACTGTAAATCATTCCTAAAGCAAGACTTAGCAACTTCCCAGATATATTGTCAAAGAGTACCTGCACCTAAGCTCTGTCCCCACCAGACCCTTACCCAATTAGAGAAAGAATTCAATGTAGCCTCTTTGACAAAGTACAATTCAATTCTGTAAGTGTTATAAATAAGCAACCACTAACCATCTCAGGTAAAATGATTTTGGAAACCCTTTCTTATCTGCCCTTCTCATTTTGAGCACTTTAATGACATACACAGTCAGAAACTTAAAAAATACAGTAAGTGACCCAATGCTGGCAAATACAACTTTTGTAATGCAGGCATGAAAGCAACAGTGAGGCTATAGTAAGGTGACCAGAATTTTTTGGGCCAATCCGGGGACTTGGGGGGCGGGGCTAGAGGAGCGCAGACTACTCCCCTCGTGTTCCGTGATTGAAGTTCTCCCACCACCACCGATGGAAAACTTTGAGTCGCACACACTGCAGATCACAACAGAAGCATCTGGGGTCAGACGCAAATACGAAAATTCACTCTGAAGCCCACCATTGAACTGACACTTCCTTTTAGCACTCATGTTGAATCACAGGGATCACCGCTCCAAAATGCAGAAATAACAGGTGGAAGAAAAGAGCCGCCACGCTGCTCTCGCATCCAGAAGCATGTCACGTGTAGACATAGCCACAGGCTGAGGCAGAGTACGTCGTGCCTACCTTAAAATCTAACGATCACGAGTAGGGCCTCTAAACACTAAAGAGTACAAAGAGAAAGCTTATCACGTGATTTTGCGCCAAAGTTGCAGGATGCGGTAAAGCATAACCTCCGTTAAAACACCACACACGCGCCGAGTTCAAATTATCGTAGTGATGAGATACATTCAAAAAAGTGAACCAGCTGAAACCGGGGACGAAATCTTAAGCCATGGACAAAACGGGGTCATGTTTCTGAGTGGGGACAGTTGTCCGAAAAAGGGGACTGTCCCAGGAAAACGGGGACGGATGGTCACTTTAGCTATAGTGAAGCAGTGAGAGCAAAACAAGTACAGAGAAAGCATACTTTAGAAATAATAAGAAAGTGGAGTGTGTAGAATAGGCACACGAAAGCCTGGTTTATAGCCAACGCCTGAAGCCGGCGTGCAGACAGCATCACAAAGCGCACGCGCAGTGAGCAACCAAAACACATTTCTACTTGTTCAGTCCCGTTCGATCGGGGCATTGATATTCTTCAACTCACTAAGTGACAGTGTTTGGTCAGTGTTGCATAGCTCATAATATCACAGCCAAAGGCCTGGCTGATGAAAGAAGAAGTGTTGTGGTGAATGTTATTTACATTAAGAGGAAGGAAATGAAAAAGTACAGTGTCAGACACGTTGATCAGAAGCGGCAAAGGATGGGCGAGTGCTACCTGTCATGATGAGCTGATGTACCACAGATATTTATGCATATCTTCTTTGCGTTTTGACCACATATTGCATCATGTTCGGCCCTTTGTTCATCATTCTAGCACCCACCTAAGCATCCTCTCCTTGAAATTCACCATTTCTGATAGCCGCCACGACACACAAGAAAAAATTCTGCATACAAAGAGTGTCTTCAAATCGACATCATTTTTGCCGCCCGGCCCTCGCGTTCAGCGTGGACGCATCGAGTAGAAATTAGGCTTAAGAAAAGTCATCTTTCTCAGACACAGGACATATTATGGGGGAGCACAATAACCAATGTTTATCATCATACAGAACAGATGTCGACTACAGTGAGTTTTTGCTGCTTTAGCTGTTATAAGTATTTTATTAATGGTGTTATCTGTAGCTTGTCTGCGGTTTCTGCTTACAGGTATGCAGACCGTTATGTTGTTCAATATTTTAGCTTTTCTTAAAAAAAAAATAGTTTTTAAAATGTTGCTTTTAAAACTGAAGGGATGTGCTAATAAAGTTTTCTTAGCAAAGGAATTATCATCATTTGTAAATGTAGCCTTTCCTTATGCAGGTCAATTACTTCTTGTCATTTGGTGCATGGGAGGTGAACGTACATGCAGGTTAACTATTAACTGACATACTCTGTACTACATATATCGGTCTTATCTAGACGAATAAAGTCCACTCTGTCCACCAACATAATCATAAAAATGAATAAACTGCCAGCTTTTGTCATGCCAGTGGTCATTATTGAGTTATTTGACCTTTCAGTGTTCTGCAGAATACAGCAAAAATATAACTAAATCTGCCAATTTTGTGTTTGTCATTCAACACTAAGTTTATATTTCATTGTAAACGGTTACATGATGCAGATTCTTTATACAAAGCATTTACACAAATTTTCAGACTTTAAATATCCCTAAATACAATATTGAAATATTGCTCAGTCAGAAGACTGGTAGGTCTGCAGTACCAAACAGGGAGGGAGGCAGGCAGGCAGAAAACCTGACAGACGACAGACAGTGTTATTGACCCCAAAGGCAAAAAGAGACATTAGTAATGCTATCACGACTCTCATGCAGGAACCAGACTGTTTGTATAATCCAAAAATGTACTTATGGGTTTACAAATCTGCCCTAAATCTGAGAACTGACAGGTCAGAGCAAAGAGGTAAAGTAAATGCCTGGTTCTAACAAGTTTTTTGAAGCTGAAATGGAGGAGTTTGTGGGGTTTCACTTCTTACATCATACAACATTTACATCAACCAACATTTTATTTGACCTCCCGTGACAAATTTCACACAAAAGTGTCAGAGTCTAAAAATCAAGTCACATTTTTAAGCCTTTTCTTCAAATATAAACCACCAGTCAAATGTTTTATAACACCTCACTTCCCACCCCCCCCCAAATGTAATCAGTTTAAATATAATGAATTACCTAAAATGGTGAAAATATAAGCAGTAAACTGCCAGAGGTTTAAATTTAAAAGTTTAGTTTAGCAAAAACTGAAAAAAGGATATCAGAATATTACAATTAGACTTTCTTCAGGAAACAATTATTAGGTTACAACCTATAGATATTCTGCAGCAAATAAAGTAAATTAAGGCTTGCAAGTTGAAGCAAACAATTTGCTCAGGTGTCCCCACTCTGTTGTTTATTTAAAGACCATCTGTTCCAACACTGCTTTAAGACAGTGTTACTAACACCCTCTACATCCTAAAAAAATGTAAATTCCAGTGATAATGGCAAAAAAGGGCAATTAACAAATGAAATGAGACAAAGCATTATTACCCATAGAAGTGAAGATCTTTCATTTAGAATAACTTCAAAAAACTACAATACTGCTTCCTCAAACATGATCTGAATGGAAGAGAAGTTAGAAGAAAACCTTTCATATCATAGCAACATGCAACTTACACAAAAAAAAAAAAATCATTTGCATAAATCAAGACGCTTTGGGCAAATGAAACAAAATTTAAGCTCTCCAGAGACAGCTACAAAAAACAGGGAAGAGTCAGCCCAGTTAAGTATTAATTAAATCTGGAAGCAAATGCTTCACAGTCCTTTGGTAATTTTCAGGTGACAGAAATATTTAAGTGAGACAAAGATGCAAAGGGATACCTCAAAATCAACCACAAAGTACATGGTTGAATGACAGATTAATTATATGAAACTTCCTTCACAGTCCCCAATCTTGAATATTATTAAAGTTCGCTAAATCCAATATCACATTACACAACTTTCAAGTCATAGGGTACTCAGACTTGTTGACTGTAGTTGCTGATCTTCTAGCTTGACCGTGTCAATTTAAATGACGGTTTACAAATGACGCAATTGTGTGCCAACTTCCCGACACAGTCATGCTTGCACCTTTTTCAGAAAGCCAACTGCATTCTTTTTAATGGAACTGGTGTCATATAAAGGGTTATAGCAGGTACAATGAAATCGGCTGTATTCTCTCCCCTTTTTTTCTATTCTGTTGTGGTACGTAAAACAAGTGACAGACAAGCTTCTCTTCTGTTTGGAAGTTCAAACACCAGTGTTCCTTATTCCTCGTTGCTGCATTATATGCATTATTACTTCCAGATGAGCACTCATTGGTTGTTTACTCTCAGTACACAGAGCCAAACCCTTCAACAAAAGGCAAAAAAAAACAAAAAAAACAAAAACAGACCTGTTGTGGAAAGTCACATACTACATGCAGCGAGTTGTTGAGTATGTTAGATGAGACGAATAGCCTTTACAGGAGCAGGCTGCCGAACGCCTGTGACTCAGAAAGTTAAGTAAATGAAAGCTATGACAAAAATCGCTGGAGAAGTCCTCAAATGTGTCATGGCCTTTTACCTTCCTGGCTCTGGAGTCTTCATAGTTTCTTCTCATAGGTGGTCAGGGCATCATTTTCACTCCAGTTTCTTAATGAGAAGTTAATTCTGTTGTTAATGATACCCATTATTTAATTCAGCAGCTTGTTAATGCTCTCATTCTGTCACATCAAACTTCTGAAATGGTTTTTCTTTTTATTAGAGCTTTGTCATAATGTTGAGGACCAGAATAGATCAATATTTCTCAACACACCAGCATATATATCTGCAATAGGTGTATTTATGCATGAGAGCATGCCAGCATGTTACTTTGTTTGAATGTATGCGCATACCCACATGATGCCATGTGTGTAATGTTAAAGAAACCAGAGAGAATGAACAGGAATGGTGTACACCCCTAGCTAGCAATGACAAGAACACCAAACCGCAGAGCTTCTTCAAAGCTGTTTTCAGGTAGTGTGAAGGGGTGCTAGCAGTACTTTCATCCAGATATTCCTGTACATGTGCACAATTGACAAAAGAGCAGTGTTACGGTCTGGCCAGGGTTTCATTCCTGGCTACTGCTTATTTTCTTTTTGTTTGTTTAAGTATCAAATATTTTATTGAACCCTGATGTTTTAAATGAAATGAAGTTAGCTGGTCATGGGTTGGGGCTTGCTTTGCATTTCATTATTTTTTGGCTACTGGTTAAGGAGAGAAGGAATAATTAAGGGTTTGGAATGTAAAAAAGAAAGTCAATTAAAAAGAAGACAAAAAAATGACCACCTGCAATTAGTTAGTAGTAACAGAGAAAGAGACGAACAAAAACTTGCAAGCACACTGACACTCTGGGGTCTGTTCTACACCTCGATTTAGACTGCCTGTGAAACTTGCAGTTTTATTGGGGTTACCTAAACTTTTGCATACACGTCTTCTACTCAACATCACGTTCACCGACAAACGTTTTCTCTAATAAATAATAAAAAAAAGTTAAGTGCCTACAGGAAAATGAATAGCACCTCCGAGTATGAAAGGCTTATCAAGAGATCCGTGCTAATTAACTGGATTTTAAATTAGTGTTTCAAAAATGACAAAATGTGAAATTGGAACAACCTAATTAAATGAAGTAACTTGGAAAACAGAATGGTCTCCGCTCGTTTGTAAACGTTTTATTTCTACATTATATTGCACTCCATTATAACTTATGATCGACAATTTTTGTTCAGGCCGTTATACGTGAAAACAAATTTAAAAAGCTATTATATAATCAAACTCCGTGTCAACGGAAAGCCAGGAGATTGGTATTTGTAAGCCTTACAAATAGGGGCGGTTCTTCGGAATGAAAACTAAAACTACGAGGAAGCTGAGAAAAAATGCCAACCAGGAAATGCTAAAATTGGGAGCGGCTTTGAGACGACAGTTTTATTTTGGGCGGGGAGTAATGCAAGGCAGTTTGTATTATAAGACAAGACACAGGTTCGATTTAATAAAAAAAAAAAAATTCACACATGAATGCGACAAATATATCGTCCCGATCCTTAACGTTATATGGATTTTTCCCTGTTGATTTCACCTGTCAGCTTGAAATTTGGCTACATCATGTATATCAAACAACCTATATTTTCATACCTCAAAAAATACACGTTATTTTTTACTGTATAGTAATTCAAAATGTTTAGATACATCACCGCAAAAACACCACCTTCTAGAACCTACTATATACCTTCCAGCTGTTCGTTCTACATATATCCCGCCCCTCGTGCTGCGGATTGGACGCTATACGTCATCCCAGAGTTAAAAGTGACGGTCTATTGGGCTAAATATACTGCTTATCATTTTAAAATCGGCCTCTGAAACAAAATGCACCGGCGTTTTGTGGTTTAACTGGAAAACAGGGTCTCATTCGGTCACTGAGGTTAAAAAGCAGGGAGCTACAGAGAAATGCTTGATGGAAAGGATGCTGCTGCAGCAAAGTAAGGGTCTGTAGCTTGGTAAAGGTGGTGGTTTGTAAAGCCAACGTACTTACGTTACACTAACTACTGTTTCAGAAGATGTACAACTCGATCTTGAATATAAATAGTTTTAGATTAAAAAAACACACAAAATGGACTACACTGGACTAATAAAGAAACTGTTCCGCGACGCAGACCGCATGGTTATCAAAAAGCCAACACGCCGCGCGCCGACTACCCATTCACGAGCGAATAAGCGTAGGACCGACTTGGCTGAACTACTTATTCTTTAAGTAGTCTAAAAATCATAATTAATGATCTGTTCAGAAATCAAACCCACCGATTCACTTCCAGCCAACTTCACTCTATCGCATGCTCTGTATACTTACGAAGCTTCTTCCACATGGCATGGTGACATGCAATGAAGCCTTTGCGGATGGCGGCGCACACCTCTTCTGTGTCCGACGACCAAAAGCCACGTTGTTTCTTTATAAACGTCCACAGATGATCGCGAGCAAATTGAGCTGCCTCCAGGCCACCATGCCCATCAAACACTGCAAAAAATGCTACGGATCGTTGTCTCGTTGTACCGATCGTGCTAGACAAGGAGTCTCGGTGGTCGTTTAGCACGCTAGCATCCGTAGCTAAATTGCAAGTCTGTCTGATTGCTTCCCCTGGCCTAGTGACCTCTTTTACTTCACCGATTCCGTAAAAACTCGTTTCGTCTTCGCTTAACTCGGGCTCCGGCTCAACCACCACCTCGGTCAAATCCTCCATGTACTTTCTGCCTCCTTGATCGGAAAAAACGCTCACTCGCATCGAGAAGAGGTTCTCCATAGCTGATTATGATCTCTTCACTGCTACCCCAGATGGCTTTGTTCTTATTTAGACAAATTACAACACTTGCTTTCGCCAACTTGTAACACTCCAACAGCCGTCCTTCCTTACTTGGTCGCTATTGTTTATGTTCAACGTTTTGTGGGCATGCTCCGAAGTGACGTGACGTCACGACACGATCTGCTTTCACTTTACCAACACCGCCCTCCAGCTGCTCTAAATTGACTTGTCAGTGTGAAACGTCGATGATCAAAACGTGCAATCGGAGTATTTCTACAGTAAGCGAGGGGAGGGAGGTTAAGAGAGCTCTGCCAGAACAGAGCGTTGACTATATTGTCTTATTCTTGGCAACGTTTTGCAATAATAAATAAAGCTAACAGCTACGATATCGCTTTTAAAGAAAAATGTATTATATTAAAACATATACGTTTCTGCTGCTGTCTCGCATTGCGACTAGACGTGGTTTGATGAACTGAAGATTTTTCATCAGTTTCTTGGACTGTTACATTAATCGCAGGGGAAGCTCACTTTTATTGCCATAGTGATGTAACATGAGAGCTGATTACTTTCTTATATATGTCAAATTGGCCATAGTGGTTGAGCTGCACCTTCCCCCCAGACTCAACACACACTTGGTACATTACAACACAGAAATAGTAGTGAGTTTTGGTATTAATTTATGGACAGAAAATTCTTAGTGCTAATTTTAACAATACGTTATATTTATTTTGATCACTGTCGCCACTGACATACTACAGGAGCTAATGATACTCTAGTGCCAAGCCAAGTACCAATTAATTTATGCTCCTTTATACAGCACATTGAGGCAGCTCACACTATTTGGAATTCATATGCAACTTTGGCAGGCTTATATCTTTAATAGGAACCTCTGACGCTGCTCATTTGCATGATGGAACGCCTGCTCATTCAGTTGGTGACTTCTCCATTATCTGATGCAACTTGTCAGTGGCGCTATACAGCCCTCCCTTCAAAGTCACTATCTCCAGCAACCACTTCAAACTTATTGCAATGGTGCACAAACTGTTCACAGCAGTGTGTGGTCTTGGTTTCTGCTGCAGTCATCTGGCAACTCATCAAAAGTGTCCATCAAGTTCAATATGGGTCTCGGCAGGACTTGGCACATTGAAAAGTTGGATTGTTGGTCTTCTATTTTTCCCTCTCCTGACACCAATGTACTGCAGACACAGACTACCGGTGGAGTCTTGCACTTTTACATTACTCTCTTAGGTAGCTTTTTGCCCTTATAACAAGCACTCACTATTGAATACTACTTTTAAAATCTAATATGTGACTTTGTCAAGTTTGCCGTTTCTATATAGTCTCCTGTATCTGGCTGTGAAGCAGCTCATTTGCATGATGGAAATATCTCACCTCAGGCTGAGAACGAGCTTAACATATGGATCACATATTTCTTCAGGTCTTAATGACTGACTAACTTTTTAATCTTTCCCTTCATCTTCCCAAATGTCATCTGTTTTCCTCCTACTCTCTCCTTTTCTCCTTTTGTCTGCCCTGGATTTCTTCTTTTCTTCTCCCGATATGTTACCTGATTTTTCCTTTTCAGTTGTATATCTGATGAAGTTTATGCAGCTGAAATGTTGTATCTTTAACTTTCTTTCCTTTTCACCATGGAAATAACCTTTACCATTTTTTCCTTATTAAAATCATGGGCTTCAGGTCATATTTTGTTCATCATTATGATTTTAGCACTCTTTTTCAGGTCTTTCACATTGTTACAGAACTCACTTGAGGAATGTGCTTGTAATTTGCATTTTAACTAAGCTGGGTAGTATGAAAGTACAATCAGCATCAGTCTCCCCTTCAGAATCCAGCATCCTGTGTTTGATTACCATGCTTGGACCTTGTCTGAATGGAGTCTGTTCATTCATCTCATGTCTCTTTGGGGTTTCCTTTGGGTGTTAGCCAACTCAGTTGGCGTTGGGGGTGTGTGCGGGCTGCCATGTACTGGTGCAATGGCCAGGGTTGCTTCCTAGCTTGTGCCTGTTCTTCCAGAAAAGGCTGTGACCTTGAATTAGATAAAGGGGTTTGTAAATAAGATGAGATCATAATAAAGGTACACTAGTGACTGACCCATCCACCTCTATCCATTCCCCATCATAAGATGGATAAACAATAAAGGCTATTTCATTTGTTGATAATGTATCTATATTTTGTCTGCTAATGGGAAGAGTATTGTTTATGTGGTTTGGGCAGTATATTTGATTTTGATGAGAGATAATGGAATGGCATGTGATTAGTGCTGGTACCTTACATGTCCAAAACTCTAGACTGAAATCCTGACCTGATAAAACTGCCTATGAGATGTTTGCACATCTTTTCCATGTCTTCTTCACTCTCTATAATTTTCTCCAACATCCTTAAGATGGCTTTGACTGGAAACTCTAATCTCACCCTGTATGAATCAGTGTGCTGGTGTAAGCTGGCCCTATGTACTACCTCAGAACAATGCTATCAAGATAGGCTCTCGGCACCATGACCCTAACGATGGTCAGGTCATCATCAACCTGGAGCTTGTGTGTTCACAGTTTGACTTTATGTGTTATTACTCATACATTCCAAAGGTGTATGTCAAGTTAATTGGTGAATGAAAATGGGTAGAGTTGTGTGTTTAGGTGGGAATATGTCTTGCAATCATCTGGAACACTATCCAGGCTTGGTTGCTGTCCTGCACCTAGTGTAAGTTCAGAAAGCCTTCAACCCCTTAATCTGTTTACACAGATCTGAAAATTGATGCATGAATGCGTTTCAAAAGTAGATGGATGACAAATATAATTTTAGATTGTGTCCCACAGATGTAATGATTACTTTGTATCATATTATGTATATAAACACTTTGAAAAGACAAAGACACAACACTAAAATAGACACATTTGAGCATTTAAAAGCTTTAAATTATAACAAACTGGTGAAATTGTAGCTTGGTGATTTCTGTTGCTGCATCGCTTTATTTTTTATTGTCTCCAGGTCAGTACATTGTTGAGCTTCCTTTTGCATGGTGTTTACATGTTCATCCCATTTCTGAGTTAAAATATATATCTTTAGTAATACAGAGTGCCAGACAACTTTAAGCCAGTGACGAACACTGAAAAGAAAATACATACAATGAAGTGTGTGATTTTTAGTTTAATCAAACAAGGTCAAGATCAAGGTGATACGCATACAAATAACAAAATTGGATGCAGCATGAGATGATGAAGTTTGCTATTGCCATTATCTATATTGCAATTATTAAAACAAACTGAGATGATGGTAGATGTTGTGGAATAAATAATATCAGGAGATTAGCTCCATAAGGCTCAAATGTATAATCTGCTGATGTGCTAAACATTAATACATAGGAAGATGAAAGAAAATTGATAAATAAAATGAAACCATTCAGCCCATCAGGTTTGCTTGTTTAACTACATTGTACTAATATCTTATTCAGATACAGTACATTTAAAATCTACCAAGGCCACCACTTAAAATATGGAATGTAATTTCTAAAAAAAATTAAATGCAATCCAACATGTTAACTACATTGTATTGCAATGTATATGCATATGATGCATTTAATTTTTCCACAGTATTATCGTGTCAAACTAAAAACACATCAACCAAATGATCAATTGCTTTTCACTACAACACACAATTTTTGTGTCAGTTGTCACACATGCGCGTCGGAGGACTCCCTCATGAGCTCAGTCAAGGTATGTAATAACCTGCATGGGCGAGAAGGCGCGTTGCCGTTAACATTGTCTTCTCTTTTCTCCTTTTCAGTCCTGAGGAAACACTGAAGGAGAGCATTTGGCAACACCCTTATGGTCAGACCACCATAAATTCCGGGCATCCCAGAAGGAGTGTCACTTTTGGCCTGAGCAAGCCTCAAGACAGAGCTCTGAGAAGTCAGACCCTACTTTGAAGCCCCAGACCAGGGGAGAAGTGTCAAGATGTGCATTTTTCATTCTGTTTATTAGTTTGCTATCGTCCTTGGACGAATAAAGGGAAAGATCCAGTTGGTGTCCCAAACATTTACGCTGTTCGAGTCTGTCTTTGCCGCACCCAACTACACTTAACATAGTCCGCAGGATTAAGTCGCCCAACTGCAAATGCAAGAAGCCAAATTGCTGGATGCTGAGGCTCAATGAGGTGCTGCTGATGCACTACAGGGAGGAAGAGGACAAGGGCCTGGGCAGCTGCTCATACCTATGAAAGCCTGGGATGATATAAAGGCATATTTCCTGATTTTTGAACGCTGGTCACAGCGTGACTGCAGTCACTTGCTGGCCTCATTCCTGGCAGGCAAGGCACAGTACACCTACTATGCTACTATGACTTGGATGAGGAGGCTGCTGCCATTTACCCAACCCTCAAGAGATAAATATTGGCCCGCTATGAAGGCAATCCTGGGCGGACATGAAGACATTGTTGGAGATCAGAAAGCGTCACCACTTCACAAGCCAGTCGGAGTTCCCCTCAACGACTGACGTCATTCCCGCTCTGGTTGGAACTCAAAGATGAAGACTACCACAAAAGACGCCAAGACACCTACAAGGAGGAGAGAGTGACAGCCCCTGCCTCTCCAGTGCTACTGGTGCAGCAAGCCGGGAAATACAGTGGCAACCCAATGGAGTGTGGCTGGGCCAGAGCGGACAGGTACTGATATGCAGTGGCATCTAAACCGCTCATGATTCCTTTTTTAGACATGGCTCAAGTGAACAGACATTCCATCCAAGCCTTCTTTGATACAAGTAGCAATGTCACCATTGTTGCAGACTGTTATGTCCCATCAGGACAATATGACCAGAAAAGGGCCAGTCTTACCTATATTCATGGTGAGGTTAGGAACCAACCCACTGTGGTCTGCTGGCTAGTCATGCAAAGACACCTAAAACAGCTGTGTGTGGTGGTGCTGAAGCCACCATATGCCCTGATCTTGGGAAGGGACCCCCTCCTCCCAGCTCAGGATCTCGCGGGGTTGACAGGTGGCACCTCTGACCCTTTAGCCTCCCTGCTCCTTTGCTTCCACCAGCTGCTCGCTTCCTTTAAACATGAGCAATGGAATGATGATTCTTTGAAGCATGCAAGGAACGAGGTCACTGTTGTGAACATGCACCCCAACAATGGCTCCACGCCACCTACTCCTCACTTTGTCATTGATAATGTTTTGTTGTATTGGGTGCCAGAAAGCCAAGATAGGATAAGCACCCAACTTCTTGTCTCCCTGGCCATATCCCCAGGACATGTGCAATCTGGCCCATGCTTTTTCACTGGGATGTGGGGTTGTCTAGCTGAAGGTATTTGGATCTTATAAAAACCCTAGAGCTGGTCACAGCACTCTTCTTTTAGCTGGGTGTGGATAAGGAGGTGCGACTCTTTGCAGATCCTGTTTAGAATGCTAACTTGCCCAAATACCCTGGCGGGATCACGCACCTCTTGTCCCCTTGCCAATAACTGACATTCCCTTTGAATGGCTCATTATGGACATTGTCAGGCTGTTTGAAACCATGGCTAGGGGAATATAAAAAATATCCTAGTCCTGGTGGACTATGCCACCTGATACCCAGAGGCCATACCCCTTCAGGTGGCTAATTCCAAATCCATAGCCTGGGAACTAATAGGGGTTTTCTCAAGTGTTGGCATCCTTTACGGACCAGGTGACACATTTCAAGTTGCATATCTTCAGGGTGATTGCTAAGCTCCTTCACATCCAACATTTCAGAATGTCTACTTACCACCCCCAGAAGGACGGTCTGGTTGAGCATTTTAACCAAATACTCAACCAGATGCCGAGGAAAGTAGTGTGGATGGACAGGAAAGATTGGGGCCAGCTCCTACTCCTTATCTTGTTTGCTTTCCAGGAGATACCCCAGGTTTCCACAGGGTTTTCCCCCTTCAAGCTGCTGTACAGCAGATAGCCTCAAGGACTGCTCAGTCTTATCTGGGGGGAGCAGGGGGGTTTGGAAGGAAGAACACAACCTCCTTCCATAACATTGTTGCGTACATCTCTGAGATGAAGGGCTGCTTCAAGCGACTACATCCTGTGGTGAAAGAGCATCTAGGGGACACTCAGTGTATGCAGGCCCAGTTGTACAATCAGAACTCCCACCTCCGTGAATTCTATCCAGGAGATTGGGTTATGATATTAGTCCCTATATCCCACTACAAAGTCTTTGCTCATTGGCAGGGGCCATTTGAAATCAGAGAGTGAAAAAGTCTGGTAGACTGTCTAATTTACCAGCCCAACCTGTGTCCAAGGAAGCTCATGTATCACATCAGTCTTCTAAATCCCTGGGTGGAACGCAACTTTAGCAACTCTGCACCTGTCTTGTCGTTTTTTTCAGACAATGGGCAGAAAAACTCAGTTCTCAATAGAAGGAGGAGCTGGGGGCAGTTATTACCTCAGTCAAGGAAACAGTCGATCCTGGACTTTGCCAGACGATGTTGATCACCCTCAACATTATTAGCGATCCGGGGGTGGTCATCTGAGAGCATTCATAGCGACTGCCAGAGGCCAAGAAGGCCAAGGTGGAGCTTGAAATAAGCCAGATGCTGGAGATGGGAGTGATTGTTCAAGTCTGTCATTGCCGAATCAAAGCACACAGTTTAAAATGCAATACAAAGGTGTATTGCATTTTAATGCATGTCCATAGATCACATGTCATAACTAAAGGCAAAGCAAATTTTCATTTCATTTAGTAACTGTTCCAGGTGTATTGCATTTCAACTGAAGACCACACATCAATTGTGGAAAAACTGAATATAATCAAAAGGAAGGACAAGGGTGTCAACTGTTGGGTTAGATGCATTACAATCACAAGTGTTTTCATCCAGAACTAAAGATGGGGAATGAGGAGTTGATAAGGCAGGAGATTCACCATTGCATTGGACAAGTGGAAGCTGGCGATGTAAGGGACCACTTCATTCTCTTATGTGTTGACTGGTAGCTGGAAAAGGCCGATATAGCATCAGCAGCAAGCAACCGTAACATCCTTAGAATGCATTCAAGAGCTAATGTCCTAAAGAGTTACAGCATATGAGTATGTAGATCATCAACCAAGGCATCCATATATCGATATTCCCCTAATTATGATTTGTAAATATGTGCAGATTAGGATGGCAGTACTGGTATATTGCTAAACTTTTTGATTCATTTGCCAGTATTGTCAGAAGAATGGGATAATGTGATATAAGGCACGTATAACACCTTATTTAGACAACTTGATATAACAGTAAACTCTTTCATTGAGACCTAAAACATAGTTCTCACCAATTCTCACCAAATTGATAAAACTTACACTTTTCTCCAAGATACAAAAATGTTTAGAGGTGGAATGCCTGTTACCCCAACTGTAGAAACCCTTGCCCCACCTTTAGATGCTGACTGGCCTTTTGATTACATTCAGTTTTGGAATGATTAATGCGTTGTCTTGAATCAAAGTGCAATACACTCGGAGCAGCCACTAAACAAAATTCAACATGTTTGCTTTGCTTTTAGTTATGAGAGGCAATCTATGGCCATGCTTTTGTATTCTGTTTTAACCTGATATGAAAATTGTGTGATGTAGTAAAAATCAATTGATCAATTTTTTGATAGGTTAAGTTATGACATGATAAAACCATATTGTGTGCCATGTTCTTAGGCATTGTATTGTAAGTTAACGTTAGACTAAATTTAATTTTGGCACAAATAATCTTGTCTCATCATGACTCAACCGTATTCCAGATTCTCAGAAGCGCTTTTGTTTCTGTGTTAATTACGCATCATTTTTATTTCCATAAGTGCCCTCTCTAGTATGTGTTCACTATTTAACTAAAAAAAGTTTCTGAATCACTTTTGATGCATTTAATGATTTTGATCTTTACACAGGCTTCTCTGTTCAAGACAAAAGAAGATTAAATTGCCATAATCAGTCAGAATGTGGTATGTATTTCAGTCCTGGGATGCATTTGGTTGTTCTTCTTTGCACAGCACTCTTGTCTCTGTCCAACTGACAAACTTGAAATCCAGTTTTGTAAGTTTCCTCTGATGTCAATGGTTTCTAGTGTAAAAATTAGTTTTTGTTGCAGATATGTATAAAAAAACTTTTAGAAATACTAAATAATGTATAAATTTTGCATTTGTCCAGTACCCCAGATAGAGCATTAGAACAATTTTGATGAGAACATGTCATTCAAAACCACAAGCTCATGGATCCTACTCACCGTAAATTTTAAAAACAACAAGTTGAGATTTCAAGGTTATTAAAAGTCCTGCTGTCTACCACACTCCTCTATTATCCCATATGCAGCTCCATGTTTTAAAAAGTAATTGATTGATCTGGAAGGATCTTCCTTTAACTAATCCATTTTTAAAAGCTGTCAGGGTTTCCAGTTTGACTACATGACTCAGTAGTGCATTCTGGATTCCCACCTCCCTATGTAAAAATTAGCATTCTTAATTTCACCTTTAGTGTATTTTCACTTATTTCTAACAGTGTCCTTGAGTGTATAATTCATTATTTAGCTGAAAAAGTTCTACTGGATCAAGTTTGATGTTTTTTGAATTTTAACAACTAAGGCTTGGTTTGTGGGTGTGTGTGTGTGTGTGTGCCTTGTGGTGGGCTGGCACCCTGCCCGGGGTTTGTTCCTGCCTTGTGCCCTGTGTTGGCTGGGATTGGCTCCACAAGACCCCTGTGACCCTGTAGTTAGGATACAGCGGATTGGATAATGGATGGATGGATGAATAACGGATGGATGGATGGAAGATTGGCTCTACACGCAATTTTATTTGCTACAGACTTAAGAGTTTTGGTTGTACCCCTACCCATCCCACAAATACTATCATTAAGTTTGCAGACGACATTAATGTAATGGGGCTAATATCAGAAGGAGATGTGTCGGCCTACGGAGATGAGGTTTAAAGACTGACAGAACGGTATTCAGTGAAAATAGATACTTAACACTGAACACCAAAAAAACCAAGGAACTCATTCTGGACTTCAGAAAGCACAGCACGGAACCAGTTCCTCTCTACATGAACGGAGACCATGTGGAAAGGGTGAACACCATCAAATTCTTTGGAACACACATCACAGAGAATCTTACCTGGTCTGAGTATACCACAGTAATGGTCAAAAAAGTGCATCAGAGACAGCACTTTCTGAGAATGCTCAGGAAAAATAAATTGGAGCAAAAACTATTGGTGGCATTTAATTGTTCAACCATCGAGAACATCCTGGCATGCTGTATCACAGTATGGTACGCTGGATGCACGGCAAAAGAAAAGAAGGCTCTCCAGAGAGTCATAAGCTCAGCACAGAAAAAAAAAATCACTGGCTACTGTCTGCCTTCCTTGGGAGACATTGCCTGCTCTCACTATCTCACCAGAGTCACAAATATTATTAAGAATCCTTCATACCCTGGTCACCACCTCTTTGACCTGTTACCCTCTGGTCGGTGTTATAGATCTTTAAAAGCATGGACCAATGGATTCAAAAACAGTTTATTTCCAATGGCCATAAACACATAAACAAAAGTAAGCTAATTAAGACAGGTTAAGCAATTTTTGGTCAGTGCTAGGAAATAGACTCATACATACTGCTGCTTCCCTCATGCAGCTACTCTCCAGTGAGTATTATATTACTACTGGTTTCATTTTTGATTTCATTTCTTTTTAGTATACATTTTAAATATAATACAGTGGTGCTTGAAAGTTTGTGAACCCTTTAGAATTTTCTATATTTCTGCATAAATCATCAGATTTTCACTCAAGTTCTAAAAGTAGATAAAGTGAAACCAGTTAAACAAATGAGACAAAAATATCATACTTGGTCATTTATTTATTAAGGAAAATGATTGAATATTACTTATTTGTGAGTGGCAAAAGTATGTGAACCTTTGTTTTCATTATCTGGTGTGACCCTCCTAAACTAAACGTTTCCGGTAACTTTTGATCATTCCTGCACACCGGCTTGGAGGAATTTTAGCCCATTCCCCCGTACAGAACAGCTTCAATTCTGGGATGTTGGTGGGTTTCCTCACATGAACTGCTCGCTTCATGTCCTTCCACAACATTTCAATTGGGTTAAGGTAAGGACTTTGACTTGGCCATTCCAAAACATTAACTTTATTCTTCTTTAACCATTGTTTGGTAGAATGACTTGTGTCTTGCTGCATGACCCACCTTCTCTTGAGATTCAGTTCATGGACAGATGTCCTGACATTTTCCTTTAGAATTCTTTGATATAATTCAGAATTCATTGTTCCATCAATGAAGGCAAGCCGTCCTGGCCCAGATGCAGCAAAATAGGCTCAAACCATGGTACTACCACCGCCATGTTTCACAGATGGGATAAGGTTCTTATGCTGGAATGCAGTGTTTTCCTTTCTCCAAACATAACGCTTTTCATTTAAACCAAAAAGTTCTATTTTGGTCTCATCCATCCACAAAACATTCTTCCAATAGCCTTATGGTTTGTCCACGTGATCTGTAGCAAACTGAAGACGAGCAGCAATTTTTTTTTTGGAGAGCAGTGGCTTTCTCCTTGCAATCCTGCATGTTGGAACCATTGTTGTTCAGTGTTCTCCTGATGGTGGACTCATAAACATGAACATAGCCAATGTGAGAGAGGCCATCAGTTGCTTAGAAGTTACCCTGGGGTCCTTTGTGACCTCGCCGACTATTACACGCCTTGCTCTTGGAGTGATCTTTGTTGGTCGACCACTCCTGGGGAGGGTAACAATGGTCTTGAATTTCCTCCATTTGTAAACAATCTGTCTGACTGTGGATTGGTGGAGTCCAAACTCTTTAGAGATGGTTTTGTAACCTTTTCCAGCCTTATGAGCATCAACAACTCTTTTTCTGAGGTCCTCAAAAATCTCCTTTGTTTGTGCCGTGATACACTTCCACAAACATGTGTTGTGAAGAGCAGACTTTGATAGATCCCTGTTCTTTAAATAACACAGGGTGCCCACTCACACCTGATTGTCATCCCATTGATAGAAAACACCTGACTCTAATTTCACCTTCAAACTAACTGCTAATCCTAGAGGTTCACATACTTTTGCCACTCACAAATATGTAACATTCGATCATTTTCCTCAATAAATAAATGACCAAGTATAATATTTTTGTCTCATTTGTTTAACTGGTGTCTCTTTATCTACTTTTAGGACTTCAGTGAAAATCTGATGATGTTTAAGGTCATATTTATGCAGAAATATAGAAAATTCTAAAGAATTCACAAACTTTCAAGCACCACTGTATACTGTTATCTATAAACTAGGCTAAATGTGCAATACCCTTTAGTGCAATAATATTTTTTTATATTTATTATTTTTATGTTGTTCTTCTTGTGTGTATTATGTGTTGTAGGTTTTAATTTTTTCTTTCAAAAAAGTAGTATTGTTTGCTTTTTTGTACCAAGCTGGAGTGGCACAAGTTATTTCCTAGGAGATATTGGTAGAGAAAGCAAAGCAACAAGATGAGGAAACTGTGTCTGTTGAGTCAGTTAGTAATGAGAAATGTATGAAGGAAGGAAGGTTGTTTTTTGATAAGATTTGTAATAAATCCAAGGCTCGCCCAGACAATGGGGCTCACTTCATTGAACGGAGACGGCTTTGTGCTTTTTGCAGTAAAGACTCCTGTTTGCTTATCATGAAACTGAGTGTTTTTCTTTGAAATGGGAAGTTTCTCTCCGCAGCAGTAGCCCTGCCTAAGGATGCTGCCATGTAACGCATTATGGGAGCATGTAGCCCTGACCAGTTGTCTCACCTGGTTCTTTTCTCACAGTGGACTCCTGGCCGGGTATTGTTACTTGATCTGACCCTGCTGGGATGTCAACATAACCAGTTCCAAACTGGCCTCTTCTTCTATCTTCCTGGCTAGGGTAGGGAACACTACCTCTTTCCTCTTGAGCTTCCAATGGACTGGCCTCCCATCCAGGTAAGGGACCTTGCCCGGTCCCCGTCAGGACACCTGCTCAGGTGCATCATCCTTTACTATATATATATTTACTCTATATATATATAAAATCCTAAGCCTAAAAGTACAACGATGTTTTGCAACGATTTTATGTGACTTTTTTGTCACGTTTTAAATTGGGCTTATTTTAAAACCTACACATATATATATGTTTGGTATCATTCTTTTCAGAATATTTTGAATTTTAATGTGATGTTGTTAGATTTTCAGATTCTTATTCCGTTTTTAAATTATAAACTAAAAAATATCAAAAACTCACGTCCTACGAGACAAGACTTAACCAAGAGTGCCAAGAGATTTAACTATGCCCGGGGCTGGAAATAAAAGACAGAGTAGGACAGCTGCTGTACAGGCTTTTAAATGTTCAATGCACCATGCGAAATGCAGATCACATGGCACAGCAGCAGTAGCAATCCAGCAGCTGACGCGACCGCCTTCCCCTTTAGCTTCTGCAGCTCTGCGGAGAGAGCACGTAGCACCTGCAATAAAGGTGACTGTACGGGCCGAAGGCACTTCTCCGGCTCACGCAGAGCCACCGGCAAGGACAGGAAGACAGCCGACGGTGGGCTTACCTGTCCGTCAGCCACACACGTCGACTGCTTCCTGTGGGCCTTTTTCTCTGGCCCAATCGGGTCTCTCTCTGGCACGCGATGGACATTCCTCCGTTCCGCCTCCATCCAATCATCGGCGGGCCCGCAAGACACACCATCCAACCGCGTGCCTGTCACAAGGAGGGACCTCTGGTCTGTGGCCATCTTGTCTCCCCCTCTCCCGGTGCAGTGGCATGCTTCCTGGCAGCCTCGCAGCGGCTGTGATTTCACGAGCTGCAGCGGCTCTGTTTTCGCAGCGTCTCCTGCTGCCGCCTCCGCACTGCCGACGATGTATGGACCAGTATGCCCCTTCCACGGACACGGATCCGGGCAGTCCCTGCCTAAAGAACAAAAGGTGAGTCCAACCCCAAAGGGCCTACCGCCGCGGGGCAGGGCACTTACCTCCCGGATCCCGTCACTCCAAGGCGCCTCCCTCGGTGTGGCCTTCTTTGTTGCAATGCTGGCCTGGCCGTCCTTAACGACAGCGCGGCTCTCGGAGCCTGCTGCACTCCGGCAATGCCCGGTCTCGTTCCTCCACACCCGGGGAATATGGCCTTCCTGTGGACCGGCAGCAGTCCGTGGGGAGAACTGCTCCCGCTGGGTTGTGTGGGTGCCGCTGCTGCGCCGGGCCATCCACAGAATGATCTTTTGATGCAGGTCCCTGCCTTGTACCAGGCATCCTGCCGACTACGCCACTGTGGAACGTGGCCCGGACACAGACAGACGGACAATGGGTTGTCACCCAGCACACACATTTTATTTACAATATGTACAATTCTTAAGTCTGTGCACAAACCCAGTGCTTCCAGCACCGATCCCCCAAAGTCCAGGCCTCACTCTCCAGTGCCTTCCTTCTGGCCGCCTCTGCTCCTCTCTCCAGACTCCAGTCCTCTTCCACCCAACTCTTGTCTTTGAATGAAGGGAGACAGCCCCTTTTATACCAACCCGGATAGGCTCCAGCTGCTTCCCGTCAGTCCTCCACGGACACACCCCCGTGTGGCGGAAGTGCCGGCTGCGCATCCGGAAGCCCTCCGAGTGTCCCCAGTCTTCTTCCCCCCAGCACTTCCTGGTGTGGCAGAAGTGCTGAGGTCCAGGGCTCTTCAGACACCGGGGCGCCCCCTGGCAGTGGCCACGGGCCCCTACAGGGTTGAGCTTCCAAGCTCTGCACCCGTGGCCCCCAGTTCAACCAGGGCAGTCGCCCCCTCGTGGTCTGGAGGAGGCATAAGCCCTCCTCCGGTCCTCCTGGGCATCCCGGCTGGGTACCACCCCCAGCCATCCGCCACAATATATAAAATATTTGGGGTGTATTATAGGAGGGTGTGTTTTGAAATAAAGTGTACACAAGATATCCACAGAACTATTCCCTTATCAATTTTTTCTTTAACTTAACCTGTAAGGGTTTCAGACAGTACTTTCACCATTCTTCTTCGTGGTAGAAATGTTTAAGAAAGCGTGATTCTGATTTGTTTAGTTTTGAAGAAGGAAAGTTTTATTATTCTAAAAATGTATGGAAGGCAAAGCAGTCAGAATTAACAAAAAAAATGCAGCTCTACATTGTTTTCCATGACATTGCTCTGAAGAATACTACAACCATCAAACTACCCGAGACAGTAGAATTAACCTTTTTTTTTAGAAAAACTTAAGTCTGGAAATTTGCATTTAACGTAATAGCATTCAAACTGACATTTTAATTTAATGATGCTGACAGTAATTTGTCTAAAATTACCTGAACAGTCTGATTAGGTGACTTAATGGACATAACAATAAAAGACTTAGTAGCATTATTGTAATAGTTATTTTGGAAAGCTTAGTTTGATATTAAAATTCTATCATATAGAAAAGTCATACCTATTGCACATCAAAGAAATGGGTTAAAGAAGGATACAGGTATGTAATGCAATCTTTATTTGTAGTGTTGTAGCTATAGCAGTAATTTCTAAATCATGTCCAATCCTAAAACCTGTTTATACGTTGATTTATTAAAACAGCTTTGGGAATATTTTAATTTCACCCTTTCAGATCATGAATGGAAGGCTTCTCTTCCAAGACTGCTCTCTTATCTTTACAGTTGCACTAGGCATGAATTAATTTAAAATTATTCAAAGACCAAACACTCCACTGAGCTCAGATTCTTTAAACTTTACTCAGAGTCTGACTCCATTTGTATGGGATGTCAGTAAGCATAGGTTTTAGCATTTCCGTAGACTCAGGCCATACCTAGCATCTACTGTATTTTCAACATCATCAGAAAACCAGACTTTCAAATATCTTTATCAGTTTATTTACCTGTATGGAAATATTAGATCTGAAACAAGCATTCCTAAAACCATAAGCAATATTCTGTTTTTTGTCACAATTCTGGCTAGTTGACCAATCTAATTAAGCTGTAAGATTCCAATTTCATTCACAATATTTGAGAGATGTATTAAATTTTACATTTTAATTATCTAAACTGGGAAAAAACACGGTTACTTAATGAAGACCGGTTCCTGTATTTTACAGACTATTACAGCATCTAAGCAGTCTTTGAATTTTATCTACTTGTTGTTTGTTGGTGTAGTGTATGCATACATGAAGTTGTGCAGGTTATTGTCATTGGTAACGATAATTTGGCCCAACATGAATAAATGAGGATATGTGCATATGTGTGTCTTGTCATTAACTGGCAACCTATCCATGGTTACTTTTCAGCATACATACAATGCTCTCGCGATAGGAGCTGGTCCCCGTGATGCTGAACTAAAGTTAGAAAATGGAGGAGAGAATAGATGGATGAATGGATTTCATTTAATGATGGTGGTAATTGGGAAAGGAAAGGGAAACAACTGAATTAAATGCCTTATTGTATCATTTTGCTACCTGAAAAGCCTGTAAACATTTATAAAGAAAGGACATCAAGGTAAGAAAAAAAATGTAATAATTGAATAAAACGTTTTTATTAAATTAAAATACCACAATGGAACAAATAGTCTGTCAAAATGCATTAAATGTTCCTGAACTGTTGTTTAACTTTAATAATTGCCAAGATCCATACATCCATCTATCCATTTTCCAACCCGCTGAATCCGAACACAAGGTCACGGGGGTCTGCTGGAGCCAATCCCAGCCAACACAGGGCAGGAACCAATCCCGGGCAGGGTGCCAACCCACCGCAGGACACACACAAATACACAAAGCCCAATTTAGAATCACCAATCCACCTAACCTGCATGTCTTTGGACTGTGGGAGGAAACTATGGCTCCTGATACTTAGCCCTCTTCCTCTTGTGGACCTTCTCAAGTCAGTCAGCTCCAAACGAAAGATGCCCTTCATTGTTTGAGGCAACAAGGAAATTTGGCCTCATGAAAGTTGTGTGGAAATTTCAATCGCTTCTCCAAATCCATAGAGAGCTGCCAATCCTGAGAAGTTATCAGGATTCCTACTGGCTTCTTGTTTCTTCCTTGCAGCTGTTCTCTAGCTTTTATGAAGTTGCACATGTTTATCTCTGCAATTAAACAATTTTTTTGTAGATAGCATCTGCAATGGTTTTCAGCACCCGATTATGGCACCAGTTGTACCAGCCTTGCACTAGCCTAGGGCCCTTCAACTGGCCACCCACGGCCCATGACCAGCCCATTAAAAAAAATAAAATAATAATAATAAATTTGGCCTGTTAAAATGCATTTATTACCACAGATAAACTTGTTTCTGAGCACCAATGCACAGATTTCAAATTTCTCATCCTGTTCTCTTTGCTCCTCCCCTTAGCGTCACACCACATTTAGAGGCCCCTGAAGTGTACACGTTGAAGCTTCACTAAGTACAGATATTCCACTACTCTTCTTTTCCAGCCAGCAAATATCTACAAACATGTTTTTCTCAACATTAAAAAAAAACAAGCAGCTTAATAATGGAGTGAGAAATATTGATTTGTTTTTTCAAAACACGTATGTCTGCTCTGGAACAAGTCTGTTGCTGTCAAGAATAGAATTTCAGAAGGTACTTCAATACAAAGCACTCAAACTTTGACACAAATTTTCCAGCAGGCACAGATGTTCGTAGACGTAAAGCACAAAGCCTAGTGATGAGTTATGAAAGCAGACAAGCTATCCTGGTTCTATCATGTTCTGAGCAGGAAAAAGCTACAACAGCCTCCCCTCAGTGTAGCATGTATTCTCGGATAAAAAGAAAAAACACATTCACCAACTGAGTGACTGTCAAAAGAATGCATGTTAGCTACTACAGTATAGAGAAGGTAGTGACAGAAGACAAAGTAAGGAAGAGCCTAACTTCATTCATTAAGAATGCCAATGTCCGATACAACAACCATACAACCAGGACAGGGGAAATAATTTTTCAGAAAATCGATTTATTTTTTAATGAAAATGGACTAGATCCCCTATTTGCTTTACCCACACAAGGAGTGCCCATCTAACAACCTGGAGGTGGAATAGCACTTAACTCATTTAAGCTGAAATGAAATCAAATCAGTGTTTAAATCGTTAAAATAAGGAAAACAAGATCAATTGGGGTGCCTCTTTTCTCTCTGCCTTATTATAAACCTTTTAAGTCTTTTTACTCCCTCATTGTTTTCTTAATTTATTTTGGGGTTTACTGCCCCCCCCCCCCCCATGACTAACTACACTCTCCCCTACTAAAGTGAATGTCTCCTGACATTGCAATCTTTCTGTATGACTTCTTATTTTATGGGAGTGTACTAGTTACGACAGTATGGTTGGGGATGGATGGGGTAGGGAAAGGGCACAAAGTTTTGAGTTGTTGATAAAGGGTGGGTGAGTAAAAAGGGGTTTACATTTGCACTTCAATGGTAATATGATGATAGACTTAGAGTGTCATATGCAAATCTCAGTGCTGTCATCCCTCTCCATTATGATCTCCTCACTTCACCCTATTCTCCTTCGTTTTCACCATCCACCTCTTCCACTGGATCATGCTCCGCTCTACGAACTCAGGCCTATTCTCTTGCTCTTCAGTATCCTCCTTTCTTTCAGTTCCTTGTCTGGCTGTTACACACAGCTAGTTGGGAGAACTCTGCTGTGGCTTGGCTGGTCCCTGTTGCTGAGGGTTTACCAACCCATAGCATAGAATTCTGCTACCAAGATCATGACAGTAAATATCCCCCCCCCCCCCTTCATCAGAGCTATTCGTAGCTGGCCCACTACCTTTTTTTTCTCCAGTTGACGATGCCTGTTCTTTTTCGTCTCCCCGTCACAGGTAGTTGTTCTTTAAGAACTAAGTCATTTGAGAGATTTAACTAGTACCCTGTCAATTGGTAGAAGTGTGACAACTCTCTATCAGACTTCTGCTTGCCTTTAGTTGAGGACTTATGTCTGTTGTCTATAGCAATTTGGTAAGCCACTTGCATCCTCTGCCCATTTCTGTGCAAAGGTCTGATGACTGTGTGACTTAGTGTCTCTCCTAGGGTTGAGGAGCAATTTCAACAATAGTCATGGAGCTCTGCCATACAAGAGGAAGACTGGGGAGTATCCTGTTGCTTTGAGTCTTGTGCAATGTACGCATGCACGATTTGAGGCAGATGATCTTTCCATTCACTCTTCTCCTCCTGCAGAGTGCGTGGCATTTGGAGAAGTGTACGATTTAGATCAAGGGTTCCCAAAGTGGTCGATATCAACCCCCTGGGGTCGATTTGAACTTTCTAGGGGTCGATAGTTTCAATAAAAAAATTGGGGGGTCAACGACAGCAAAAATAGACCCCCTTACTACTGCTATTTGTTTGTTACTTCAAAATATCTATGATTCCAATAGATACCTAATTAAGAAGTAGAATAATTAAAAAAAACACTTTTTTGATAAAAACACATTACATACCAAACTTGCGAACAAAAAGGTAAAATGTGACATTAAAAGAGTCACACGTAAGAATGCATGAAAATACATCTAACACAAACATACAGAATCTGTGCATTGTCTTATCGAACGTATCAAAGCAAGTGCGGACATGAAAAACCGTTGCATGTCCGCTCTTGCTTGCGGTGGGACGAGACGACGGATATTCTATATTAGCAGAATCTATCAGTCTTGTACGGTCATGCTTTCATAAAACACTATAAATTGGTTCGTTTGATGTGACATGTACTTATTTGTGATTTGAACTTTGAATATAATTATTTATTGAGGAGCAGTACTACGAAAAAGAAAATTGGAGGACACAGTTTATTTATTCGAGTAAGAACAAAAATCTTCTGTTTCAAGTAAGTACATACTTTATTTTTATTTATTTTTTTTAATCACAGGGGCTGTCAAAATTGTTTGTTAATAAATGTTTGTATTTCTTCAGATAATAATATGACTGAACCAAAAAAGAAATGCAGACAGTACAGCTTGGACTATTTGTACTTATTTTGAATTTACATATTTATTTCATAAATGTCAAAAATGTAAAAAAAAAAAACTCTGCTTGTATTTTTTTGCTTAAATTTTCATTAGTGCAGGTTTCGATATTAAATGTTGCACAAGATAATGCCATATTCCGTAGCCATTTTATCTTTTTAAAATCATAATTACAAGTGATTAAAATCTGATATCTAGTGAAATATTTAATATTGAGTACTGTACAAATGTATTAATTTGAGTAAGTAAAGTAAATGACTAGGGGGTCGACGGTTTTAAAAGTTTTTGGTAAAGGGGTCGGTGGCCAAAAAAAGTTTGGGAACTCTTGATTTAGATGTTACACCAAATTGCACTGTGTATGATAAGGAGGGGTCAGAGAGTGAGCAATTCCTGACAGGCGTTGTACAAATTCATGTCCTTGATCATGGTGCAATTTCTCCTGGTAACCAAAATGCGGAATATAGTCTTTCTCAGCACCTGTCTTTCCCAATTTGTTTTTCATTGGATTTTTCATTGGATTTCATTGGGTGAAGTGCGTGAAGTGGTCAGTGAGGACTAGGATATACTCGTATCCTCCTTTGCTGGGCTATAGGTGTAAATAGTTGATCGAGATCAGCTCAAATGATGCACTATTTGTAACAGATCCCATTGGAGCGCTCTTGGGAACATTAGGGTGTTTTTGTTTAATGCAACAACATTTCTTTGTTACATAGTTTTCAATATCTGGTTGCATATACCATAAGGCCAATAAAACCATTTACGGTTAAAAATTGACCACCTTTTCAGCACCTATATGTCTCATGTTATCATGCAAGCTCTTTAACATCATTGATTTTAGCTCTTTAGCTTTTATCTGTGTTGCTCTGTTTTCCGGTAGAGTACTCCATTGTATATTTGTAACTTGTTCCACCCGTGAAGTAGTCTTCTTGTCCTTTCACTCATTGCTCTTTTCTCCTTTTCATTTGGATTCCAGGCTTTAAGCTTCAAGGACATCACTCCTTTGATTGATGGATCTTCTTGTTGCACAGCTCTGATGTTTTCAGGCATCATGCCTGAAACTCTGCCTGTGCAGACAGTATTTTCATCTTTATAACTTAGCTACAATGCAGCCACCTAGGGTACATCATCATTTTGGGCTGCTTTGCTCCCCTGCCACACTGCGGACACTACCTCTGGTGACACAGGCTCTGTATTTTCATCCATTTGCTGTTGAAGATTTACTTGGTACCTGGACAACATATCAGCATTGGCATTCTATTTTCCCCAGTCTATACTTAATGTCAAAATGGAAATCCGCTAACTCCCCACCACACCTGTGACCCACAGCATTTAATCTGGTGGAGCTCGGGACATAGTGAAGGTTGGAGCATACGTGTAATTTCAGAACTTGTCAGAGATGGTACATTTAACTGCCAGGAACTCATGTTTACCAGAGTGTAGGTGGTAATTCCACTCAGCAGGTGTTACTCTCAGTATATTGTTTTGCCATTGATATAATAGACCTCCCAAGCCTTTGCGTTTTGGGTAGTCTGGGATAGGAGGATTGGCCAGCATCTCCACCAATCTTGATACCACATTCTGCTGTTCAGCAGTCCAGGTTATTAGGGTGTGGACAGGAGCTGTCCTACTTTATTTACTTGACCTTTACCCTTGTTTTTTGGGAACTTGGTGGAGTCAATCAGCTTAGCTGGGCTCTGGAGAAGTTTGAACAAGGGTCATACCTGTCAGGAAAAGTCCTGGAGAAATGACCAATAGCAACTAAGAAATCCCAGCAACGTCTGAACTTATCCAACCATGTAGGGTCTCCTCTCCTTTGGGGCAATCACTGCTTCCAAAACCTTTCGGATCGATCTGGATCGCTTCCCCTGACACCAATCACCCGACGTACAAGATTTTTACTTAAACAACTCACATTTGGCTGGCCGGAGACTGATGCCATGTTGTCGCATCTGGAAAAACACTTGTCCGAGATGTTCCACATGTTCCTCAAAAGTTTTAGAGTAGCAGAGGACACCATCCAAGTATGGCACACAGCACTCGTCTCTAATACATTCTAACATTCCCTCCATACATCTCTGAAACATAGCTGGTGCATTTGTCAATCTGAAGGGTATTCATACCCATTCGTAGAAGAGCATCACTATTCTGGTCTCCTGGCTTCTCAGTCGCTGGAGTAATGTTTACAGGTTTGATTCCTGTAATCCCTTCAATCAATCCCAGGACTGTCCTCAGTCATAAAGAAATGTCATGATTTGTTGAGTTCAGGCTCGGAATTTTCACTATTTTGGAAGCACCAGCAGGTATGTCAATAAGCACTGGGAACAACTCCAACCTATCTCGTAAGCCGCATTCCACATCTGGTTTAAGCATCATCTCTACTCCTCTAAGGAAAACCCTGATGTGACATTTCACCTCACAGATTTGGCAGTTGTGGCAGTTTTTCCTCCCTCCCACTTTCACTACCGAGCTTTCTGGTTCACCCTGGAGTGGCATTGTATCAACAACCGTCACAGTTTCAGCATTGCACTTCTGAATCTTCAAGGCCTCTGACAGTTAAGTATAAACAACAGATTTTATCGGTTTGGTTACTATTCCCCATAATAATCTCTTGAATTACACTAAAACCCAGCAACAGGCTGCTTAATCTTTCTTGATTTAAGAGCACTGGGACATGCAAGGCTGCTGAGACATACTTGGAATTCGTGATTTCAAGAAGAACCTCTATCCACCCAACAAATGGAACGTCCATTCCATTATCTGCAGTGACTTTAAATGGATGATCTGGTAACAAGCTTTCAAGTGGTTGAGTTGTTACATTTTGGCAAAACTGTTTCCACTCATGACGTCTCCACAATACTTACTACATAAAGTCAGGTAAGTGCAATTTTAGTCATTAGAAAACAAATATAATGTAGTACTGGTTTTTAAATGTGTACCATATATAAACAAGATAAAAGTAAAAAAAAATAAATAAAAAAAGAGTGTTAACTGCTATTGGGAACATTTTGCTATTTACCATGTGGTCCTTTGGATATACATTTATTTGTTTTTGTTAAAATTAAGAGATAGTGGCAAATGTATAAAATGCAATATAACAAATGCAACAAAAAGTAAAATATAGTGTCAAGGGACTGATAGTCCAGACCATTGTTAAATGGCATTCCAAGGTAAATGTGTGAGATTTTTTTTTGTAGCAGTGTAATTCAAATCAATTTAAATAATATTTCAATATTAATGTCAATAAACGCCCAATGATACTGTGTTATATTTAGTGTTGTTCATCTAATTCACATGTGAATGTGGAGAACCAAGAATTATGCTTTGCCCTTCTAACATTTAACATTTCAAGATGTGATCCAATGTTCCTCTGTTGGGGCATACTGGACAAACCAGAGACTCCACTTTGCCTCAGCTAAAGACAGTAAATGGACTGGGCAACACATTACACTCCATGTACCAGAAACTTCATGCACTCAGGCTCCAATTTCATTATGTGAGACCATGTCACCTTTTGGTCCATAACTTGCTCCCACCACATCCAGGCCCTTTGCTGTCTCATACAGACAGCTCTGTAGCATATCTTAGTCCACTGCAGCTCTTACTTCCTCCTGTACTATTTTCTGCCTCTTACCCTTTGCTGAATTGTACCAGGTTATAATCATTCCAATGTCCCCTATCCCCCATGTCACTATTCCTACTTTCTGCAGTTACCTGTCTTACCTAAGCCATCTTAAACTCCCCCTACAAAGACTTTAGAGGTAGCTTGAGCTTTGTGTTACTCCCATAGAGGGTGACACTGCTGAACGTCTTGGCAAACTAAGCCACCTTATTTAACAGCTGATACACCACTTCTACAAGGACTCTAGGGTGGAGATGGGCACCTCTGAGAATAGTGCCTATGGCAGGATTCAATGCTGGTACACTCTTCTTGAACTTACCGTGAAGCCTTGACTGGTCAACAGCTTTCAGCCAGCCCTACAACGCTTGGCAGGCCATCTGGACTGAAATTGTATCCCCCAGGCTACTGCATAATATCTTGCCAATGCTCTTCACTGGCTGTTCTGAGATCATCATGTACTCATTTGTTCTGTTGATAACCCTTTGGGGTGAAATTTTTCAATAAGATTTGGACATAAGTCTTTTTTTATTGGAAACTTAAGGTGAGGAAAACGTAAAAATTTATAAGAGCTCAGAGCGCAGGAAATGTGTTTGACAAAATCATTCAAATGAATGAGAGGTGAGAGGACCGTGGGTGTTGGCCATTAACTGTAAATGGTTGAGAGGATTGAAGGACTTCAATCTCTTGGTAATAGTCTTATCTCATCTCAAGATATTCTTTTATAATAGAGAGATATTGCACCAGTTTATTTATTTGAATGGCTTTATTTTCAAATGACACTTTTAACTTTATATAATTTTTAAAATGTTTCTATATTTGAGGTATTCTGTTATCGGTTGCAAATTTGTCTTTTACATGCATTGATGCTTGTCAGGTTTTCTTTTGCTCGTTTTGATAATTTCATATTTGAAGTGTATTCATTGTGTTGCAAAACAAGCCATTTTGATACAGTTGCATGAAATATACTGGAGTGCTTTTTTCTGTTACACACAAGTTCATCTGTATCCTATTCAATTTTATGCATTTTCTTTAAATTTTATAACTTTTTTTTTTTTTTAAATAAAGTAAGACGGTGTGACTTAAAGTCAATAGCCATTTTAATTAAATGCCCGACATTTGCTACAGTAGCATAAGGCGCCATATAGCATGGGTGTCAAACTCCAGTCCTGCAGGGCTGCAGTGGCTGCAGATTTTCATTGTAACCATCTTCTTAATTAGTGACCATTTTTTCCTACAAATTAACTTCTTGTGCCTTAGTTTTAATTAACTTGACTCAGCCAAACAATAAGGAGACACAAAACAAGCCGCCACATGACCAGTTCACCTGTGCCCATCACACAATATCTGAAAATAAAGAAAAGGGACGGCCTCAGAAAGATCCATCTCTCAGGTCATCAAAACATTTTGATGGTCTTCTTAGAAAAAAGAGAAAATCAACAGTTTTGGAAATGTCTGCTGTGGCAAAATGAGAGCAGCAAGAAGCCATGGAATTAAATAATGAGTTTAATTAACAGCAAGAATCAGCTTCTCATTAAGAAACTGGTCGGTGTTTAAAGCCCCAATTCAGCTGGTTGTCTGTCAACTTGTTTCATGTCTTATTTCTGTTTGGCTGTCATTTAATGAAAAAAAAAAATCAACTCAGAGCACAGAATCCTCAAAAACAGGCCTATTAAAATGAAGGGAAAATAAATTAATTGGCAGTGAAACCTGGTCATTGATTAGGAAAAGGATTAGAATGAAAACCTGCTGCCACTGCTGCCCTCCAGGCCTGAAGTTTGACACCCCTGCCATATAGGGTTCAACCATTTGTCAATCCTGACTCCAAACCAAAATGCTAAGGGCGGGCATAATTTAAAACTGCATGTGTCTGAGGAGAAAACTAAAAGTGTGAAACCAGCAATAGAAAATGAGTTTCCACTAGTGAGTGCAACGATCACGGTACCTTTTGTAATGTAAGGCACATTCGCACCAACCCTCATAATATTATTATGTTATCCATGGCCTAACACATTTAACTTACATACAATATGTATTGCTGCCCAGCCTTTACAAAACAGTGCATTCCCTGAACAAACAAAAATTTTGGAATTGGTATTAAAAAAATAAATAAATAAAAACCCTGTAAAACAATACTCTAACTTAATTGGCTGTTTCAATGTCCTGGAAACCAAAAGACACCTGCCCAGTTAAGTAAATAATGAAAACCTGACTTTAAAGGTGTGACTGACACCTTAAACCATTTTAAGAAATTAACAAAAAAGTTTACAAAATGTTATAATCATTTTACTTCAAGTTCTTTGGGGCTGGGCCTGAGGAGCATGTCTCTCCACGTTGAAACACGTCAATGTAAATGTAATAATCCAGTAATAATAATGATGACTTTCAAACTGGCATAGCCTAGGAGACATATGTAAAGTAATGCAAAGTTACGTTGCCACTTAAGGGTTAAATTAGAGGAATAAATGTTCATTATATTAGAATGTCAAATGCATATTTACATTTAGACTTGCAGTGTTCATTACTCTGTTAATCTGTAATGTGTTTATGAAGTTAAACATTCAAGATCTGAGAGGAGATGTGAGAGAAAGCAAGACTGGTTATTTATATAGCACATTTTCATAGAAAAGATGTAACTCAAAGTGCTTTACAGGATGAAGGAAGAGAAAAAAGAAAATATATAAATATAAAAATTAGGCAATACTAATTAACACACAATAAAAGTCCAAAAAAAAACTTCAGAGAATGCAACACTTTTGAAACAAATCTGCCTCCATCCAGTCATTTGTTTCTAAAAAGGAGTCCAGCCAGCTTAGAAAAGATACCTCGTTACAGTAATATTAAATGCTAAACATGGCAACACAATTGCACCAGTTTTTAATGTATTGCTAAATAATACCACCTTTTATTTTTCAAGTGCCTTGCCCATGCTAAAGATTTAGTTCCAAGTAAAGCAGCTCTCAAATGGACTTGACATTAAAACTTGCACTAAACTCCCACAAATTTCGTCCTCTGTTGTACGTCATCAATGTTGTGAGGATTATGTTCTTCACATTCATTAGAATTGCATTTTTGCCATCACGAATTATATTTAGCACCGCTCATATATTTGCAAAATTTGGAATTCAGTGCCCCTTCTGATTTGGCATAAGCGTACATAGATGTGATGGTCACGGATATCCTCGTGCTCGTGCATCATTGCTTGCAGTTTTACTTTGTGTTTAATGCATGCTCCATGCAAAATGCCAGTCTGTCAGTCAGGAACATGCATGCGCAGCAAACCACCCACGGTCTTCTCAAGCGTAGTGATGTTACAAAGTTTGTGTTTACAAGTTTATTTTACTGGGGTGTTCTGCAATTTACATTGGACGGTACATTTTGTGAAAATGAACCTAAAAATGCCACTTGTTTGTTGAATCTTCAGTCATTTTGTCATGCACACTATATGTTCGGTTACCAAAAACTTTAACAGGCACTCAAAGAGACATGAAAGATTTATTCAAATATCAATAATCACCAATTCATTACTTAAATAACACTGCAAAAAGATTTTTAAAAGATAATTTGTTAAAGTAAATGTATTAATCCACTCATGTTATATATGGTCCCTTACTCATAAGCATTTACTTAAGCATATTTCCCGGGGAGAAGAGAAATTTTGCCTCTGTCATACAAGCAATTGAAACTGTGTGAATCAATAAATGCCTTTAATAGCCCTATCAGACAGTCTTCTATAGCATTTGAATATACTATGCTCCTCCATCCCTTCCACCAGAGCAGACATTCATTACCACAACACACCCATTCTGTAAAAATGTGTGCCCCTGTGAGCTGCTCACAAATTGAACACTGAACAGCTAAAATTGCCTTTTTAAGACTTTATAAAAATCATTATTATCAATCTCTTTTTTAATGTACCCCTCTATCCCATCCACTAAAGGGTACACTCTTTTCCACAGTTGAACCTTTGCATTACAAATGAATTCCTCCATCTTTATTTACAAATATGTAAAATCAATTTTAAGATCGCAGATACTTTTCTACATCATTTTCCTCTCCACTATGCTACTCCATCCAATCCACCGGATGGGACACTCATTTCCACAGTTAAACCTCTCATACAAAAGGTGATTTTGTTTGGAAAATGAACTCTACAGAGCTACCATTCAGCTATATCTATTTAAGAAGAGTCTAGGAAGTCTATCACTTTCTTCTCCACTGTGGTCCTTTGTCCTGTTAACTGATTCTTGTCAAAATATACAAATAATGGGGGGGAGGACACAAATACTGTAATTAGTAAAATCATACATGGTGATGTACAACGTAGGACGATATTTTGTGCAATATGAATTGCAAGTTGTAAGACTTTCATAAAGATGGTTATACCTTGAATTAAACCATGCAGCCTTAGACAGTGAAGTCAGTTATTTCGACTGTTGGTTTTTTCTGTGTCGTTGCCTTAATTTTTTGCCCCCTAATCCCGCTGATGATTAGTCATGCAGTTGTTCACTGCTACGAATATATTTCTTTTAAAAGAACTTCTGTGATACACCCCTGTGTACATACGTTATAATTACTCTGGTTTGGCTTTTTTCTGCCTTCGTACAAGATTATTTTAATTGCTGCTATGTTTCTCTTCAAACTTTACACATGGATTATGCATCTTTTAAAATGTCTTTGTGGTAAATGATTTAGTAGGAAAATTGCAACTTGAGATAGGATATGCTTTTCTTTAAGTAGCTCCTCTCCCTAAAGGACGTGTTTCTGGTAAACGATAACGTAAAGCACTTAAAGAAAGCAATGCTATTCTTCAATGATTTGGTGGTAGTTTCTGAAATCCAGTTATTTTTTTAAATAGCTCTTTAACAAGGCGAAAAGAGTCTCAAACGCAAATGGCCATCCAAGCACAGTCCTGACCCAGCCATCTCCCTCAGCTGGGCAGGTTACCTACGACGGCATTGAAGTTTCCACTTGTTGTCTAGCGTCAAAACAGAATGCGACAAAAAGAGAAGCCTCAGTCAATGCAAGCCGAGCGCGTCACAAAAAAGATACGCGTGAAGAAATCTATGCCCTTGCTAGTGATCTGGCCGATTCAGGGATGGCTGGCCCATAAGTCTACAGGTGCTAGGAGAGAAATTTGGAGCTAATGACACTTTTCGTCGCGGGCTGTACCAGTACATCCTGCTCTTTTATGTCAGTGAGTGCAACAAGTGAGGAAAGGTTCCTGCGCAGGGGAGGAACAAAAAAAAAAAAAACACACCACTAAAACCCGATTCCAGGGGGTGAGGTATGAAGACCAAGTTTCAATCGTTTTAGGTAACATGCCACAATGAGCGTTCAAAATGAAAATAAATAAAGGCCATAAAATTAAAAAGGAGGAAGGAAGTTGAAGGTGCCTTCAAATGGCACAAAGCAAACCAAGCGAAAAGATCCGTCACCACTGGCTGTCGCTAGAGGTATTCTGGTCAGACGAAAGGGGTTGGGTGCCTGATCTTTTTTTTTTCGTAAAAAAAAAAGTTTGCCCCCCATAATTTTTAATATATGTTTTTGACTAATGCGTTTTAAATGACACTTTCTTCAGAAAGGTTTCAGATTTATATGTCATTAGGTCCGTTGCTTACCCTTTGACTTTTTGTGCTAACTATAGCATATTGTAAGTCTTTTAAACTATTAGGGGTTCAGTAGTAATAAGGAATTATGGGTATAGGGGAGCTAGTAGGAAGTAGATTATAATGCTGTTATGGTGTAACGTGTACTCAGCAACGACCTTCGTAAAAAATAACCTGTTAAAGTTTCTCTTTGCATCTGTATCCGTCTTTCTCCTTTTTGCGAATGTATTATTGCATACAGATATTACGGCTGCTGTACACCGATGTCACTTACAGGGGGCGTATTCGCATTTCATTTGCATTAAGGTTTTTGCTCTAAATATGTTGAGGCAGTGGTAGTTTCCAGGCTGGCTACCTTTTTTTGTTCAGGTAACCCCATAAATCAAATACTGGTGTAGGCAAAAGTAGGTTTACAGATGTTCATAAGAAAAAAAAACAAACATGCAGGTTATGATTACAATAGCATTACCTCAAAAGAATGCCACAATGACACAGTGCACTTGGGTACAATCTCATAAGTGCTCAAATGGCCTAAAACTGTGGTGCTCAACCTCGTGAGCCGCGTGTTGGTCTTCAAAGGCCAGTTACGGCTCTCTCAAGCCAATCTATTAAAAAAGTAAATAAAAACCAATGCCATCAGAATTCATTTCATGATCATTGGCGCACATCAATCTTTTTCTACCCACTCATCAACCGCGCTAGTAAAATTACCACAAACTAAAGTACGTAAGAAACGCAAATATGAATAGCGGAATATCGGGCATTTAAAGAGGACTGTGAACTCTTGTTATTCTTTGCTTGCCAAGCGATGCTAGAGGAAGCATCTGTCTCGGCTCAGTACACTGGGTGGACAGCTACGGGCCGAAAAGCTGGCTAGACTCAAACAGAACCGAACTGCTCAGAAAAAAAAAATGTTCCACACTATTTCTGGTGAAAGGGCGACAGAGGTATCCGACAAAATCGATATAGTTGGAGAATTAGTGAAGGACTACATATTGCTTGCCCGTTCAACGCAGTTTCTCGGTAAAGACGACCTGGAACGAGAGGAGGGAAAGAAAAAAAAAAAAATCAGATTCTACTGTGACTAGGAGAACATAGTCACAGTTTTTGTGGAGTTTCACGTCTTCTTTTGAATGCAAAAGTTATTAAAAGATATTGTGCTTTCTTTCCAAATCTCAAAGATGTGCAGGTAAGGGTTGTTGGAGAACAAAGTGAAACTGCATTCATCAGCAATGTGCTGTATGTTACCTGCCGTTTTGCGCTATGAAAAATGATCAGCAATGTGGGGTCAGTTTCTTACCTGCTGTTATGGGCTGTGATGATCAACAATGCGCTGTCTGTCCGTTAGGCGATTATGGACTTTGATCAGCACTTGGAAATCATTTAATAATGGTAATGTTGAAACACTGCCAGTAATGTTGAAATTTGTAATTGCAGTGATAATTATTACATCAGGGTTTAAATCCCTTAATAAGGGTTTCAGAGTTTAATTGTTTCAGGGAGAAAGGGGACTTTTTGGATTTCAGCTGTTGCAAAAATATTTGTCAGTGTGGCTCCTGTTAGGGCAAGGTGGAGTACCGCTGACCTAAAAGATACGTTTTGCCCACACCTTGTATATAAAATATATAAAAGGTATCGGAGTTAAGCTTCCTATCCTATTATAAAATGCAATGAAAACAAAATTAACCTTAAACTTTACCCTGCACGAGTCCAATGAAGTGATCCTCGTCAACACCGCTACGGATACTGTGTGAACCTGAGCAAGTCACTTCACCTGCCTGTGCTCCAATTGGAAACCAAAAGAAACAATTGTATCAAAAAATGTAAGTCGCCTTGGAGAAAGGCGTCAATCAAATAAATAAATGTAAATAAAGTTTTTTGACAATTCATCCAGCCAATCAATGCACGACAGAGGGCTGTCTTTCTGTAAATGGCATTTTATTTACTAACACTTCAAATGATTAAATTCTCTTTAAAAAACAAGAAAAAAAACCCTCCCAAAACAAGTGCAAGGGAACTGGAAAAGCGTAATCATCCGAAAAAAACAACCTTTTGCTGTAGATTTGACAAATAAGGAAAAAAAATCTCAAAACTTCCAAAGTAAGTTTATTTTTTATCCCGATCTTTAGCTTAACTCTGTATAATAGAAATAAACATATAAAGCTGAAAATGTAAGGAAGTCGCATTTTTACAGTGGATCATGAAAATACAATGCCCACTACAGACAAGATTTTTAAAGCTGTAGAAGGCTGCTTTCCCTACAGTGTCCACAAACAAAGTGTATCAACATTTTAAAAACTTCTAGAGGAAATCAGATTTTCACATTTGATGGGGATCACGAAAAAAAAAATCCCCCTCCAAAACATATTTTTAAAGAGGTGTATTTGTCACAATATATTGTTTTTTTAATCCAAAAATTAGGCAGGTAATTATTTAAAAGCATGCAAAAGTAGAATGTATGACAACGTTGAAACGGAATTGCATTTTTACATATTCGTGAAAATAAAAGATAGGGGTAAAAGATTAGCACAAAAAGGTACTGTCAACTGATAAAGTTTAAAACCTCTAGGTCTATTGCTTTATAAATACCATAAATATATGAAATTGTTGAAATATTGTCACTTAAAGTATAAACACATTTACACCTATTATTGATAAATCGTTACAATATTCCAAACAGCAAGTGTTCAATTTCAAGGCTTATTTACTTTTAAACAATACGCTTTCTAAAAAGGACAGCGCTATTAGCTCTATTTTAACATTGACAGTCACAGAATCTATTAGATATGTATTTAAGTTATACTAAATGTATTTTAAATAACCGAAAGAAGTTTATTTTCTGAAATACAAACACCAACACTTCATAGTTGCATATTCAAACAAATGAAATTATTCTGAATGCTAAAGAATAATATAAAAAAAAAAAAAACACGATTTGGAGGACCGCCTTCAGTTGTGTAAATGCGATTTCCCCATTAGCATTTTGGTTTAACAATCTAATTAACGCGTTATAAAAAGTTTAAATATTTCACTATAGAAACATTTGGTTTGTATTTATCATTCATTTTGAAAAATCTATTTTAAAATTGATAAGAAATCCCACCTTTGTATGTTTTATTGATGCAGAAGACAAACACATTGTGCAAAATAAAACTCTTTAAAGTTTAACACCTAAAACGAAGAGGGGCACTTTTTTTCCAGTCGTAGTTCAAATGTTAAAATTCACTCATATTTAACTTCTGTACTTTGATTACTAATATAGTTCATTTGAGTTAAGATACTGTCATAAAAAATCCTTTAAATCTTAAAATCCAGAGATATAGACTTGCAGGCGTCACGACTTTGAGGATTTCAGATTCGACTCAAAAAACAGGAATGCAAGTTTTGTTCGACATTTTTGAATACACAAATAACTATTGGTTTACGTAATAAATAGACTTAGCGAACCAAGGATAAATAACAGAGCAAAACACACACTAGTTAGTAACAGTGGAATGCCGGAATGCCAGCCCGTTTAACCTCCTGCTATTGATTCGATGCTATTGAAATATATTTTTACATAGTTTGTGTCTGTTGCATGAAGGAGATTGAGAAAGAAAGGAGAATAAACGCCTTATAGTATCGTCAAAGTAGCCCTCAAACTAAAAAAGCGGGTTTTTTTTATTAAAAACAACGGCGACTTGCATGATCAACCCCAATAACATGGCACAGTGGGAACTCATTTAAAAAAAAAAGAGAGAATAGATGGAGTCCTAAAAAAATATGCAGTTAGCCGATAAGGGAAAAAGGTGCACGTGCTGGCTTCTGCCAGTTCGTGCGCGATTCTTCTTGTGCCAGGATGCGAGGAGTGGACCTGCGTTAAACTAGCATCTTGTTAATCTGTTCCTTAGATCTCCATTTTCTCAAACGGATAACAAGATCACCACGACTGTTACCACCTTCGTCGGTTAAACGGATGGGAAACATCGAGTAAGATCTGCTTCTGAATTCTCCCTTCGGTGCTCAGTGGGTAAAAGGCTGTTTACTATAAATGCATAAAATGACTTGGTTTACCGTTACTTTTGAAGTTAGTTTTTCATCGGTTAAATAACTTCCTTCATCCCGCGTTGTTTTTTTTCCTTGCTGTCCTTGAAATTACGGAGGACAAAAACAATACTCGTTAAAACCAGCAGAAATAAGGCAAGCTAACGCTGTGGACTGCTATTCATACATATACACACACACATAGATATATAATATACAGTATATATAAACTGACTTAAAATATTTCAAATAAGTTTGACAAATTGAAAAATCAAAAAACACAAATTAAGTGTGGGGAGAGCAATGAGTGACGATAAAGAGAATTACAGTAAGAAGTGGAAAGCACTCGTTATCTTTACATATATTTTCATGATTTTTCCTTTATTTTTTTTCGGTTGCATTTATGCACTGGTGTTTGCAATCTAATTATATACTTGTTCATTATTTTTATAATTTCACTGTTCATATTGTTTTTCTTGGTTATTTTTTTAAATATACAGTTGTATTGTCTTTAATATACATTTTGTTGTATTACCTTTACTCTTTATTATTTTATAATCAAGATTAATTTATACTTTTTATAATTTCTTTTGCGTTACTTTCAATCATTAACTCTAACCTTGGCACAGTAGTCCTGTGGTCTTGCAGCACTGGAGAGGATGGCCAAGTCCAGGTTTCTCTGTGCGCATGCGTTTCCCACTACTGTACTGCGGTTTTTGCCCTCCACAGCCAAAGCACATGCAGGTTAAGAGATTTGCTGTTAAAGCTGAGACGCGTGTGTTTGTGTTCACCCTGTGATGGGCCGACAAACAGTGCAGGTGTTGTTCTAGCTTTTCACCCAATTGGCGAGAGACCCTCCAACTGCTTCACAATCTTGTTCTGGAGAAGTAGGCTAAAAATAGACACTTTTGGGTTATTTATGCCATATTTAGACATGTTGGAGCTCCTTTTTCCCAAAACAAAAACAAACACTTTGTCCAATTATGGGGTAGTCAAAAATATATTTCTTCTACTTTAGGCTTCTACATGGCAATATTTAAATTTCATGCAGAAATAGTGTGTAGTGCTTGCATTGTTGCTGCATACAGTAGCACTTTGAGAACTCTCATTACATGTTTATTTGCAACTACTCCCCCCTTTCCATGTATCAATGTTAAAAAGGTAGTAAATATTTAAAAATCAACTATTAAAGTTTAAAAAAAAAAACAAAAAAAAACACTCACTTGTTTGGAAGTTGCAGAGTTGAAACTGGACTATATAGATTATGGGGTAGCAGGGCATCATAAGTCTGGTCAGTCTCTCTCTCGTATACAATTCGTGGCGATTTTAAAAAGGCTTTCGCTGTATACATTAACACAGGCCAAGTTCAAGAAAGTTTTCTTAATTTATTAGTGTTCTGCTAGGTAGCCTACAAAACATTACAAATCTTTCAAAGCACAAAAGAACCAACTTCATATGCAAAGAACCCTCCTTCGGATGAAAGGGCGAGTTGTCAAGGAATGGCTTTCAAGATCAGTAAAGAACCATCTGGTGCCATCAGCAAACCATTTTAAGCATACAAGATTAATTATGGTTTAATCTTACTTGTGAAAACTTCACCCCCTGACATTTTGGGAATACTCGGATATTGTTTCAATTGTATTGCCCTTTTTTGGTACAAAAAAATCCCTCGAAATAAAATGTATGAAATAATGGCATTTGCATAAAGTTGAAAAAATTAACGATAAAAATTTACTGATAAGCATTAGTATTAAAGATGAACGTTTTTAGCACGAATTTTGACTGATAATTAACTCCGTTGACACCCACTTCTCACTGCTGGTTAATAAAATGTGTTCCAGTCAGTCAGGAGGGGCGCTTTCAGCAGCAAGGTTAAGGCGTTTAGAAAGGTAACCATTCTGTTAATACAGTATGCGAATGAGCAGGCTGCTCGCTTTTTTGCGTGTCGCTTTAACATTTACGTAGTAATTAAGGCACTGTGATAGTTGCTACTTCTTTATTTTACTTTCAACTGTAACCATTGGAACTGGGCAATTCGCTACGTCTCCTTTAAGATTTTCTCAATACTGGGAAAGCGCTCCGAGTCGTGCTCGAACAGGTACGTTTGAAAGCTCTACTACGCATGTACTTTATTAAAAAGCCAATCCAATTTTCACTACATGGGCAAGGAAGCGCATTCATGTCTTATTTGCAAAGCCGATTAACCGGCATGAAAACGAGGCCCAAGTGACCAGAAACTAAGCACTAGTCTTAAGCTTTTGCTTATGAGACAAGGTAGGCACATAATTAACTAGCAGAGCCTTTCCTAGTGAATGAAAAACCAAAGTAAAATCACTGACAGTTAGAGTGAAACAATTTGTGAAACACTAGTGACAATACTGCATACAAGCAATTAATATCTACAGTATGGAAAAAACAAACTGAACGTTAGATTGTGCTCGCACGATCTAATACGAGTATTAAGGTAAACAATGCAGGGTTAGAACAACCCCACCAGTACAAATATCAAACAATGAACACAAAACAATCTTTTAAATCCGAGGTAAACAACGCATAAAAGCGGCAATTGACAAACTAGAAGTAAATTAGTATGTCAATGGCATAAAGAAATTCAAAAAACCCTTTTAAAGAAGTTATTAAATGAACAGGCAACAAACTTGCATTTCCATTACCTGCTGATGTTCTACTAGCCCTTGTTACTAATTAGTCTCTCCCAAAATCTAATATTGTGTACAGGTGGGACTTTGTATCAGCACCCTGACAATACATTAATACTAAGGTCAAACTAGTATGAAATCAGCAACAGTAGTCTCCTGTACAACCTTGGTCCTCAGTTCTCTTGCTAGTAGGGAGATAGTGAGTTGATATCAGTGTAACCCATTGAATGGGTGGGAGGCTTCATTTCCAACATTCACATTTCTTCAACTTCAAAAATCTACATCCCACCACTGAGAGGCAATACAAAATCTGCAGTATTCAGAATCCTTACAGTATGGGATGTCTGGCATTTATCGTTCAAGCATAATATACATTTCACTATTTCCAATATTTCTCTACTGCCAAAGAGCTTACAATCTCATTTCAAGATACCGTTAACCACTATAAAATCCAGGTTGAATAGTGCTCAATGGCTTATATTTTGACCATGTACACTGAATCCACAAATAAACCAGATCACCTTCACCAAAATCCTCCTTTACATTCTTGTTTAGATATTTACTTAACAGATCTGCTGCTCCCACCAATCTTGCTCTTCTCATCTAATAGCCTACACATATGGCTTCATGGTCCATAATCCAGCATTCTACTGGTCCATGCTGGTTTCTTAACAGAACCTAAAAGAAAGTCTACAGGAAAATTAGGTTCTGTCCCATACATCAAAAATAGGGATACATGTATAAATGAATTGGAGTATCAGATGCAAACTACTTGTGGGAGATACTGTCCAAATCCCCTTTTTCCTCATGAATGAAAGGAATACCAAAAATAGTTGTTACTAGTTGTTGCAGTTGTTATAAGGAAACCTTACAGAAGTAGAAATACCAAGTAATGAGCATTAAAAACATTTAATTTAAAAGCAGCACTTGATACACAATTGGTATGTCAACTGAAAAAAACACTTTTAATGTCCACTTTTTGCTGGTTTCATACTTGCCCTTAATTGTTACCAATTAGTTCTTCCTTAATCAAAGAGTTCCATCTTTTACACTTGTTCTGATGCAATCACAAAACTATTTGGACTACTAATACAACAGTTACCACCATACAAAAATAACCATTCCTCTACAGGCCAAGACATTCTCAGAGCTCTAGAAAGGCTGACAGGTCACCAGGCAAACAAGTTACTTCAGGTGGCCTCATACCTAGAATTAGAAATGAAATAAAGGAGGTGGCAAAATACAAGCAAGGTATACAAGAGTGGGGAATAATCAGCCATTTCTGCCAGCTTTTCTAGGTGTACAGTATTTGTCACTGCATCCAGTGGCAGTACAGAATTCAAGCCTCCCCACCCAACATAGCCGGGCCCCCATGAAAAAACAGAATTTACACTAGAACCCCAAAGCAAAGTTCCCATAATTACCATTTTTAGGATGCTGCTGACATAAAGCTGTGGTATAAAGCACAAGTCAAGTCTGCATTCAGACAGGGCCTAAATTTCTTATTTTTGCCTAAAATATTGACAGTTCAGGTAAACTTTGCAACTGATCCAATTCTGTCTATCCTGAACATACTTTGGATACAAAAAAAAATGAATAAAACAATTTGTCAGATGCAAACTTAAACATGCTGGCTACTGCTCTACTTCACATTTCAGTTGAAATTCTTCTGGTCATGATGATAAGAAAGGCAATCAAGTGGTCACCAGGTCATTTAATTGGAAAAGAACTACACCACCCCTAGTTTATTGGGGGAATGGGACCTCATAAAAATAAAATTCTCCCAATTAAGTCTCAATTAAATTATTTTAGTACAGGTGTTCTGATTAGTTACTGGGCACAGTATAACATGGCCACAAAGACAATAATCTTTAAAAGAAAGCAGAGTTTAAACGCCTAATAAGAAATTAGCCAAGGTGTCTGATCCACCATGGTTATGAGAATCCTAACATCAAATGACAAGTACAGGGTAGGATTGAAAGTGTTTAGGGAAATAACAAGAACAAAAAAAGCAAGACACAAAATCAATTAAGAAGTTTCCTAAAAAAAACAATTTATTAAACAGGACAAGACTACTAAAACAAATAACACAATAGGACAAACAATGAAACAAAAACCGTAAGCAGTTCTTTCTCTAAAATGAAATAACCAGAGTATCACATATAGTATACATAGAAAAAAAACTAATGAATTCCAAACTTCAAAAAGTACAGCATCTCAAGACTCTTTTAAAAAGAGTTCAAACAAACACTTTACCTAGCATTTACTTGGCCCCTTCTTGCAAGGGGCAACAATTTGTTTGATGGAAAATTAAGAAATTACAAATCAGCCAAAAAGTAAAAAAAAAAAAATACTAAAACAAAACACCACCTACAAGATATTTAAAATGACACCAGACACACTCAGCTTAATTTTTTTACCTACATCCCACCTGGCTTTAAATACTTACCACAGCACTACTTACCACATCCATGTGTCCTAGCCTCTCCATGTCACACACAGATCAGAGCTGTTGGCTTTAAACTGCATTCTTTGATTGCATGATTTTTTTTTTTTTTTGCTAAACATACTTCTCTAAAAAAATCAGATCTTTGTCAACAATGAATGAAAAAATGGGAAATGAGCTGCAGTGTGAATATAGCCATTCTTAGTTTCAAACATCAAATGCAATAGTGGCTTATAAAAATGGTGCAATTGCACTGAACAACACAGCAGCATTCATGAAAAGGAGTAACAATTGGAAACAACAAATATGACAATAAAAATTCAATAGGTTAAAGAAACCAAATCAGGAAACTTCACACTGGATGGTAACTGGTAATCCTAAAAATAACTGCAGTGAAAATACATACAAAAAACCCTGAGCACAGCGAATCCAGAACTGTACTAACAGGATCCTTACAAATCCTTGACAATTTCCTACATTTAACACTTTCCTTCCACCAGTCCCTAGAAAACATTAAATGGGTGTTCTTCTGTATTTTAGATTTCTCCGTTGATGTCAGAAACAAGTCGAATGTTTAGAGCAGGGGCGTTGTTAGGGTTTGCATTTTTCACAAAAAAAAAAGTTTTCAATCGTCTACCCAATATTTACAATGGGGGGATGATGGGGGTTTGAAATTTTGCATTTGTCTATTCAATATATAAAATCAAACAGCTAAGAGGTAAGGGTCCCCTAGTGGGTTCTGGAATACCATCATCGGGTGAACAAGTTTTTCATGGTCAGTTACCTAAGCGATCCACAGTGGGGCGCAATATTCATCCCCGTTTGTAACTACTGTACACACGTTTCATGAGAGGAGACCCTCCTCTGCCCTTACATTTGGAGTCGTTTCCCCAGGAAGCGCCGTCCCAACCCACACACACACACACATTTCCACTCATTTCACCAAGTAGGAACCCGCTCTTACAATATATAATATCCAAAATATAAAATCGAAGGACAAAGGGGGAGGGTTCACCTGGGCTTTCACGCAACGACCAGGAGTTTAAATAAGTACGATAAGCAAAAAGATCAAGAGCTTACTGCTATTATTCTTTCACATTTCTAAGAGAGAAATGTCAGTGGCTTAAGCCTCCGAAGCCCCCTCCTCCTAACACAACTGGGTTGGAGTCTAAATTACACCTGCACTGTGCCTGCCCAATTTGTTGCAGTTCAGAAACTGCTGTGGTATTATCATATACAGTAACAATGGAACATTTGGAAATCCCGGTGTTTAACTTATTTGTATTCGAATACTGAACATTTATATTTCTACATGGTTCCGGAGTTGACAGGTTGCTTGGCCCATCATTACACATAAGCTCGTGTTCGTTTGCAATGGTAAGAGCCAGGCAAGGACGACAAGCTGTTCTGTAATACTTGCTGCGATGCTCGATCTGGTACAGTAATCTGCTCCATTTACGGCACTGGCCAACTCTCTCTTTCAGTGATGCTTCAAGCATGGATGTTATTGTTGGTAGTTTAGAAATGGCCTGTTGTTCCGGTTGTTTGATCAGGGATTTTTAATTTTTTATTGTGATGGATCGGTTTGTTGTCTAGCTAACTTGTGCAGATTTACTCAGATTCGCCCGTCTGTTACCTGTAACGGGGCACACCAGTTTTCCACTGTTTCGTTTAGCCTTAAAATGGACAAAATATTTTTTTCTTCTTGAGATTATATATATAGATTAGATATAGCGGGTTGGATAGTGGATGGATGGATCTGAACCACTTTCTGTGTAGTATCCATTAATGTGCAATTCTCTCTCTAATGTTAAGTATGAGATGAAGTCTGTACTGTACATATTTAAGCATAGACCTGTAAAAACATACTAAAACATGATACACTGCAAACAGTAATAAGACAAACGTCTGGCCCAATTAGCCATAAATCGTGTTTGTGGTTTGCGCTGTCGGTCATAAGGCATTGAAGACTGTTTGCCAAGTAGTGTAAGGAGAAGCGAATCCTCTTCCAACGCCGGCCGCTCGCTGTCACTGCAGTCTCTGCCTTTGGAGTTTCAGGACACGCGCCTGGTATGCCTCCCTCGTCACGTGGTTCGCCTCTAGCGGATCTGTCGGTGGCGTCATCGCGTCGACGAAAGCGGATGAGAAAAAAACACAGCAAGAAGTACGGGAAAAGCTCTTTGGCTCTACCTATCTCTAGAAAATAGTGGGTCAAGAAGTAGAGAAGAGGAAAAAGTAGTCCAAAGTACACTATCCGGTAATCGAAGAAGCTGCGAACCTGTCTCTGGAGTGAGGTGCAGAGTCGGGCGGGTGGGACTGAGTGGAGCCCGAGAAGAAAAACAACATGGCGGCACTGGAGTTGGAGTGGGTCCCGGAGACGCTATACAACACTGCCATTTCTGCCGTTGTTGATAACTACAGCCGCTCCCGAAGGGAGATCCGTTCACTTCCAGAAAACATTCAGTTTGACGTCTACTACAAGGTGAGACAAGAGCGCGGACAATCGCTGCATCTCCTCTCGTACTACCGCAGCTGCGCATATAACTCATAATTTCAAATTGCAAAATAATTAATTACAGCCATTACAGGTCGCCAGGCTGTTGCGATACCATGCATATGTTCTTAGGTGGTTCACCTGATTTAATCTTCTTCTACAGGCAGACTTCAGATTTCGACAATTTCGAATGTTGACAAGAGGTCCGGTTTTGGGGGTTTGTATGGGGTGTACTAGGGCACACCATGACGCAGCGGTCAGCATAACTACAATTGTTTTTTTTTTACTTCACATACCTCGACTCTTGCTTCTAGCCTTATATGACATCAGTCATTACCTTTCATGAGAGGGTTATATTCTACAAGCTTGGATTTTAAGACAGGGAAGGTCACGATGGTTCTGTCAACTTCTCAGTGCACACGATTGATTCAGAATGTCAAATTAGTGATCGTAACCGTGATTCTCGAGTTTTTACTGGAGGATGTGCTGTATAATATCGTGATATTAATGTTTTAGGAGTGGAATTCTAATTCTTGGTCTTGTGGACACTCTATGGGCGCTGGTGTGTGTTAGAAACAAATTAGAACCGAACCTCAGTGTTAATTGAGTTTCTCATTTAATTAGTTTGACCCACCTGTGTCTAAATTGATAATTGTACAGATCATATTAATATGAGATCAAATCGTAATTTTTTTTTGGGTTGCTTGCTTCCCCTAATAAAGCATTATGGGAAGCTTGAACCTGCTCTGGCAGCATGGAGCACTTGGCAGGAACCAGCACCTCTGTTCATCAATATGTTGCAGGGCACGCACTACCACAGCTACACATACAGATGCTGGAGCAATTTAGAAGAGGAAAAAACTAAGCAAACAAAAAGGTAAATGGCCCTTAAATAGTTATCTGGCAAGGATTTAAACCCAGTTTCTTGCACCTCTGTGACAGTTTTAGTAGACAGACATGTTTTTATATTTTACCTATGCATTTTTTCCCTTCATCCTGACAAATGTAATTATATTTGAGACTTTCATAAATAATTAACTACTTAAGATTCTTAATATGCTGTTGAGATAAAGTGGAAAAATAATGCAGAAGTTGAAGATTCCCTTGAGTGAAATGCTGTAGCCATCCAGCAAGAAGTATCATGGAATTTCATCCACCTGTCCATGACTGAACCCACTTAATTGTGCCTAGGGTAGCCTTGGCCAGAGTCTATCCCAGAGTGCATTTTGCAGGAAGCAGTCTTACATGGGGGTCCAGTCTGTCACTTCGCAAACTCATACATAGAAACAGTTGTGGAGAGCATTGTAAGGTCACCAATTACCTTTCATTGACATATGCTGTTCTTGGGCTGAGATTTAAATCCAGGACATATACAGTATAGATGTTAAACAATAGTGCTGTTCACTGTGCTATCCATTTGTGAGCATCATAGCAACTCTATTGTCAAATAAGGTTAAGTCATGTTTAATGTCGTCTGTACATGGTACAGTGAAATTTGTATTTATATGTCTGTTTTTATAGCTGAAAAAAACCCAATACAAAAATAAATATGAGAAGCATATTAAGCCTACAACATATATATGCAATTATATACAAGTATGTATTTGCATATATATATATTTTTTACATGCTGCTTTTTATGTTGCAGTATTTTAAATCTTATGCATGACTATTCAGCAATCTTATGATTTGTGGGTAAAAATGATCTTTGAATCAATTGGTGCGAGTTCCAGTGACCCTGTACCATTTGCTAAAAAAAGTGGTGAGAAAAGTGACCATCCAGAGTGGCTGATTTTTTTCAATTTTCCTGTTTCTTTTTCCAAGTCAGTGAATGTTGTACATCTCTTGAAGGGAAGAGCTGGGTGCTAGTAGTATTAGGAACAGCCTTCACCATCTTTTTTCAGTGCTTTATGATCTTGAGCCAAGCAGGTTCGGTACCAAGATGTGATACAACCAATGAGAACATATACTACTATGCACCTGTAGAAGTTTATAAGTTTGTATAAAAATATGAGGTGTCCTCAGATGTTTGAAGAAGTAGAGAAACTGGTGATCTGAAATGTTTTGTACACATCTTAGCACCATCCCCTTATGCTTCCTGACATCAAGGACCAGCCCCTTAGTTTTGCTGATATTAAGGGTGAAGTTATTCTTGCACCACTGAGTCAGCAGGTAGACCTGTTCACTGTAAGCTGGCTCATCATTGTTGGTAATCTGGCCTGCTTCTTCATTAAATTTAATGGTGGAGATGGAGCTGTGTCTATGTATTTGTATTGAGAGTCAGCCTGGACGATATGATTCTGCCAGTCCTTACATGCCGAGGTCTGTTGATTATGAAGTTCAAAATCGAATTGCAGAGGGTGAGCCTTAAGTCTGCATTGAGGAGTTTGATGGTCCGCTTTAATAGTACAGCAATGTTAAATGTTGAGCTATAGTCTATAAATAGGATTCTAGCATAGCAATTTATATTTTTCACATGTGCCAGGATGGTGGGAGGTACAAGGTGTAAAACATTTTCTGCGGAAATAAGTTGATCATGATTATCTTGGAATGTTGTCGTTACTGTGTTCCAGCATCAGTCTCTCAATGCACTTCGGCATCATTGAGTGAGTACTACTGCTATGTAGTTGTTCGGACAGTCCATCTTTGTTTTCTTCGGCTTAAGGATAATTTCTGCCCTTTTTGAAACAGACAGGAGCAAAGGGTTCCCTTAGTCTTCTTAAAGATGTCACTGAAGACTTCAACTAATTGGTTGGTACAGCTCTTTAAAATCTGCCCTAAAATTCTGTCTGGGTCAGATGCCTTGTGGATGTTAACTTGAGTCCTCCTTATGTTATGCACAGAAACAAAATAAAGGATGAATCATGTGGTGCTGCATTGAATGGGGGCATCTCGTTTTGATCAAAAGGAGCATAGAAAACATAATCATGATCAATAAGTCCCTAGTAACAATAAATAACCCATCAGGATGTAAACACTTGTATTCTGCAGTAATGGTATAAGGTTAGTTCAGCATATTGTTTTTCTTGGCTAGTGGAGAAATATAAGCAGCAATCAGTCCCTCAGATGATAAAAAATTTTAACCTTGATCAATAAGTATTCAATATCAGGAGAGCAATTTTTAGAGACAATTTAAAAATGTGTACACCTCACATTGTTCAAAAGCACACCTCCTTTTTCACTTTTACCTGATAGTTCAGAGTTACCCCCACGAAAGACAATAATGATATCTGGATGGTATCTCAGCAGTTAGACATGTCTCCAAAACACAAAAAAATAGCAGTTTATGATGTCTGTCCATGTAACCAGTCTTACCTGTATGTCATGTAGTTTATTATCCAGTGACTGCATGTTGGCCAGAAAAATGCTGGGAAGTGGAGATTGGTTGCTATGGTGTTTTGCTTTCACTTGGATGCCTCTCCTTCATCCCTGTTTCCTAGCTGTCTTTGTCCAGGTATTGGTTGATTCATGTTAGATGAGTTGTCTGAGAATGAATGGTGGCGGTAGCTTTATATTTTAGGCTAAATTTCTAATTCAAAATATTTGCTCTGATGAATAAAAGAGTTTGACAATCATTACTAATAGTCACTTTAAATAACTGCACAAACAACAAAAATAACAAAATTATATATAAGGAACACATATCTTCAAGGAGAAACATGCAACTTGTTGCCCCTCTCCAGCCCAATGAGTCATGTAGAAATGAATTGGTAAAGTAAATAATAAAGAAATTGGCATGAACAAAACCTCAGTAGTCCACTCTGTTCTGTGTGTATGTTTTACGAAAATATGAAATGCTGTATTTGTATACATCAAAAACCAAAATGTGTTTTTTTCTGTGTGAGTATATCTTCAAACTTTTTTGTAGTAAAGGTCACAGTACTCTTATGAACAGAATGTTTTGATATTTGGTTGATCACATGGCTCAGGTTCTGCTTGGAATTTTGAGAATTGTGCCTTTTTTAAAAACATGATGATGTAATTTAAAGCAGGGAAGCTCAGCTGCACTTTCAAGACAACAAAGACGTGCTACCATTATTATCAGTTTTATCATATTATCATTTTAGTTCAAAAATAATATTTGGTTTGTGCATGAATGTCAAAGGAGCATAATGTGGTAAATCAGCTGTGAGTTGCACCTGTTTTAACTTGTATGTTCTTGCAGCTAGGAAGTTATCAAATCAGGCTGAATGAGGAAATTGGAATGAAATGGCTAATAAAACTTGGTACACATAAAGGATAAAGAAATGAGAGTCTTTGCATGTCTCCCCTGAATCTAAAGACAAAAATATAGTTTTCCATCTGTTGATTTTCTAACCTCCTTATCTTCTTTAAGGATGCAGGGAGCTAATGCGTCTCCCTTTAACACTAGATGCATAGCAGAAACCAACATTGGATGGAGTGCCCATCTTTTGCAGGACCCACTCCATTACACTCCCACACTCACTCATGCAAGGCTAATTTAGAGGTACCATTTAGCATAATGTGCCTTTCTTTAGGATATCGGTGGAAAACGAGTGCCTAAAGGGAAGCTCCATGCCAATGCAAAGACAGAATGTGCAGATTTCAAAGGCATTGATAGCTGACTTGTGGCAAAGAATAGCCTCTGGTTTCACATTAGTTGCTATGCCTTTACCTGTTTCTGTTCTACAATGGTGACTAAATAAGATGCTCTCTATTCTGTGATCATTTCAAAATACAATTTTTGAGCCAGTATTTGCAAACCTCTGCTTTGGTGAGACATTTATTTGGCACTGCTCATGATAATGCTAGGAAGCACAAGGGAGTCCTGCTGGAATGATGCATTATGTAATGCATTAATGGCAATACCGAATCACAGAGAAGCACAGTTATTGTGGTTGCTAAAATTGTCTACTTAAGTGCTAAAAATAATTTAGCAAACCCTAAATTGTTGGAAGGCAGTATTGTGTCCATAAGATTTGTGTAATAGCAAATGTCTCTTGGTTATTTTCAAGGTAAATCACATAAGCGATCACGTTTCCTGAATGTACAAATGCAGTTTAGGTCTAGCAGCAACTGTCATAAGCCTAATAAAATGATTTGTTGATCAGCTTGATTTTAGAAAGCCTATTTTTGCAGAAGCAGTTGCAATTTTACTTTGGTAATGATTATATCCCTTAGGTTATTCATTTTCCATTGAAATTTTAATTTTTTTGAGATGTACAAGCTCCTATCTGTGTGAGCTACCACTGATCTACATTACTAAACAAAGGTTTTTATATATGCACGGATGCCAGAGGCCAGAAGCAAGCCGTGCACAATACAAACGCGCACACCACCGCATATACAACCTTCGTTTACCAATGCAGATCTCCAAGCTGGGATCCGCCACCATGGTCACTTCAGCACGTGAATCTGCCGCCATCATCATAAGGGAACTAGGTGGCGCCGAAAGCACACATGCACAGTGCCCCAGCGCCCCAGAGTCAAACCCAGCTGCCTCCCAGAGTCAGTAGGTGGCGCCCAAACAACACAACCTGTAAAGTAAACTTGAGGTAAAGCGTGCACGCCAGCAAGTTGCCATGGTGACATATTTAAACTTGAGGTAGTAGTCACTACTGACAGTGCCAGCAGTCAGTGCTCTCCACTCCACAGTGCCAGCAGTCAGTGTTCTCCACTCCAAAGTGCCAGCAGCTAATCCACTACACAGTGACAGCAGTATTCTACTCCACAGTGCCAGCAGTCAGTGTGCTCTAATCCAGTGTGGCAGCTGTCAGTGTGGCTTATTTGAATCACATCAGTGTAATTCAGTGTTAAAAGTAAGTTCAATTATGATTCCTAACAGCAAACGACTTCTAGCTAACGACACAGCCACAGAAAAACAAAAACGAGACCACATGGATAAAAACAGTGAACGAAGGCGCCTACAACGCACTTCTGAAACACCAGAAGCAAAGGAGTCACGGCTCCAAAAAGAAAGAGCTCAACGATCGGAAATACAAAAACAATATAACAATTAAATTTCAATTTTAGCTGTAATAAATTGGTTAATTTTAGTACAAATATATTTATTTTATTAAATTAAAACTTTCCCAGGACGCTCCTACCCTCCATGACTTTCCATCCCTCCAAAGATTGGAGGGAACAGAAAGTGATTGCCATTTTTGGATTTGCGATTCTTTAGAGAATCGGGGGTTTACTGGTTACAAAGATTGTGGTGTAGTGGCTAAGGCTATGGACTTCAAACCTTAAGGTTGTGGGTTCAAGTCCCACTACTGACACTGTGACCATGAGCAAGTCACTTGACCTGCCTGTGCTCCAATTACAAAACCAAAAAAATGTAACCAACTGTATCAGAAGTATTGTAAGTTGCCTTGGATAAAGGTGTTAGCCAAAAAGTAAATGTAATTATGATATAATGTATAATAATGATATAATGTAATAACCTCTATTGCTGGACCTTAATGTGTATAAGGTAAAATATGCTGAAATGACATGGCTGTCATAGATAGAGAGAGGAACATTTACAGCCTGTATCTACTGTTAATCTTGGGACAACTGGTAATTTCAGGTGTACCTGTGCAAAAAGTTAAAATTTCTGTCAAGGACAAATGATGGAGCTTTTCTTGATACAGAATCACTTACATGTCCATTATTTGTCCATATTTAGTTTTCTAGCAAAAATATTGCTAAAACCTTGTTTTAGCACCCACTTGTTTAGTGCAGTGATTTGCTTTAGAAATGGTCAATCAAAAACATCCTTTGTACTTAAGCTGAATTGGTCTTCCTGTGAAAAGTGGGTACCACAAACTTGTATGTCAGATGTCTGAAAGGCGTCATTTAGGGTGTTAAAATAAACAGTCCACACTTTTTTTTTTTAATTTTTGTACATACTTTGAGTACTGAGAAAAGCGCTATATAAATTTAATGAATTATTATTATTACCCCTTGTAGTTTGTAGTCATAGTCGAGAAAACTTTTCAGTCACGTTTTCATAAAAACATGGATATAACAAAGTTTGTCTTAGAATGGGACTTAATTGTGACTAATGCTGAATAACAACAAACAATATCAAAAATGTCCATGATAAACATCTCACCTTTGTTGCGTAATCCACGTCAGGTCACCTAGTCATATGCTCACAAACTGGAAAACGTATGTGTTTTTTGCTAAAATATTGTTAAATAACTACTGAAAATGAAAGTAGTTCACAAACAGCCAGCCTATTCACATGAGGTCACACTTTTGAATTAAAAGCAGGACTCTTGACTAATGAATGAGGGAGAGAGGCATATGTCATATGCAATAGGGCTGTTAAATTAGCCCTAAAATAAGGTTTGAATATTCCAATTCAAAATAAGTAAATATTTGCATATATTCAAATTTAGGTCAAAGATATTCTGTTCATTATACATGGACACCAGCTGACTGCTATAAGACCCACACAACATTGTAATAAGTAAAAAATATTAATAATGTAGTAGAGTGCTCTGCCAGCACACGTGGCTGCTAATGGTTTAAGCTCCTTTTCATGTCTTCTTTTATGGCTTGCTGTCCTGACAAGGATCACAAGGAATACAGGTCAGTTAGTAAGACTGCAACAGGATGAGAATAGCAAGCAAAGTAAAAGAGCAGTCAGGCTGAAGCCGGATTTGATTTATTTTTATCAAAAATGTTTTGCAAATTACATCATATTGCAGCAATAAAATACAACCCCGTTTGGATAACTGAACACCCCATTTCAACTGCATTTGTAAATGTGTTACCAGTCTCCTTACAGATCCCATAACATTAATTAGCTTTCATTTTTGATCAAGAACAGAATCCATCAGTTAAGAAAAAAGATTTACTGATTGCTCGCCTCTTAGTATTTATTAAGTGCAAACTGAGCTGTATTGTTTTGGCAGACTGAATTTTTGGTGTTGGTATATATAAGAAATTAAGGAATTCTATCCTTACTTGATGGGTTAAAGTAGGAGGGATAGCTAGTTACAGTGGTAGTAATAATGGTATCTAGACTTATTAAACCCTAGTCATTCTTTGTCAATCGATTTTCCAGAAATCCCTCGCACTTCTGTGTGAAAAAATTCCAAGTGGACACATGTTATCCAGGTGACATCCTGTAAAATTGTTTTGGTATAAGATCAATACTTTACAAGATACAGCCAATTTTGTGAGGGGAAAGGGTGTCAAATTTGACATGATTTTGTTTTTCATCAGTTTCACAAGACCTTGTCTCAAGAACTAAACCACCTAACAGGCTTGAATTGTACTGGTACCTTTAAATATAGTACGTAACAAAATCAAAATGTTTGTTCCAGGTGACAACATTTGGTAAGAGCAAACATTCAAAAATGGGTAAAATATTTTGAGTCTTTGGCTTTGCCATGTTTAGTCAGAAAGCATACCTCTAACTAATACAGCCTGCTGAAAACTTTTCCATGTTTAGATACCTGCATAGGGCTTTTCAAAAGTTTATAAACAAACAAGAAACTGCATCAGGGTTTGACCAGCAAACTGCTCAAATGTGAAAAAATCATTTTGGGTCTAAGTTTCAGACCAGCTTAATGCACTGTGGGAATGTCTGGACATTTTAAAAATTATATTTCCTGTATCCTAATGGTCCATTTTTTCTCAAAAACAAGTCTTACTTATGTGAATCTCCATCCATCCATTTTCCAACCCGCTGAATCCGAACACAGGGTCACGGGGGTCTGCTGGAGCCAATCCCAGTCAACACAGGGCACAAGGCAGGAACCAATTCCAGGCAGGGTGCCAACCCACCGCAGTTATGTGAATCTTTCCTTTTTATTTTCCATTCTGAACATGGGTTAATTTCACCATTTATCAGTAATGACAATCGTCAAGTTCTTTATCACTAACAAGGGTATAGGATTAATGGGAAAAAAAGCCGCTAAGATTTTTAAGTACAACCCCAATTCCAATGAAGTTGGGACGTTGTGTAAAACGTAAATAAAAACAGAATACAATGATTTGCAAATCCTTTTCAACCTATATTCAATTGAATACACTACAAAGACAAGATATCGAATGTTCAAACTGATAAACTTTATTGTTATTTTGCGAATCTTCACTCATTTTGAATTTGATGCGTGCAACACATTCCAAAAAATCTGGGACAGGGGCATGTTTACCACTGTGTTATATCACCTTTCCTTTTAACAACACTCAATAAGCGTTTGGGAACTGAGGACACTAATTGTTGAAGCTGTGTAGGTGGAATTCTTTCCCATTCTTGCTTGATTTACAACTTCAGTTGCTCAACAGTCCGGGGTCTCCGTTGTCGTATTTTGCACTTCATAATGCGCCACACATTTTCAATGGGAGACAGGTCTGGACTGCAAGCAGGCCAGTCTAGTACCCGCACTCTTTTACTACGAAGCCATGCTGTTGTAACACATGCAGAATGTGGCTTCGCATTGTCCTGTTGAAATAAGCAAGGACGTCCCTGAAAAAGATGTCGCTTGGATAGGAGCATATGTTGCTCCAAAACCGGTATGTACCTTTCAGCATTAATGGTGCCTTCACAGATGTGCAAGTTACCTATGTCATGGGCACTAACACACCCCCATACCATCATAGATCCTGGCTTTTGAACTTTGCGGTAATAACAATCCGGATGGTCCTTTTCCTCTTTGGCCCAGAGGACACAACGTCCATGATTTCCAAAAACAATTTGAAATGTGGACTCGTCAGACCACAGCACACTTCCACTTTGCATCAGTCCATCTCAGATGAGCTTGGGCCCAGAGAAGCTGGCGGCGTTTCTGGGTGGTGTTGATATATGGCTTTTGCTTTGCATGGCAGAGTTTTAACTTACACTTGTAGCGACGAACTGTGTTAACTGACTATGGTTTTCTGAAGTATTTCTGAGCCCACTTGGTAATATCCTTTACAGAATGATGTCGGTTTTTAATGCAGTGCCGCCTGAGGGATCGAAGGTCACGGGCATCCAGTGTTGGTATTCGGCCTTGCCGCTTACGTGCAGAGATTTCTCCAGATTCTCTGAATCTTTTGATGATATTATGGACAGTAGATGAGGAAATCCCTAGATTCTTTGCAATTGTACGTTGAGAACCGTTGTTCCTAAACTGCTGGACTATTTGCCCACGCAGTTGTTCACAAAGTGATAAACCTCGCCCCATCCTTGCTTGTGAACGACTGAGCCTTTTGGGGATGCTCCTTTTATACCCAGTCATGACAAACACCTGTTTCCAATTAACCTGTTCACCTGTGGAATGTTCAAAACAGGTGTTTTTTGAACATTCCTCAACTTTCCCAGTCTTTTGCTGCCCCTGTCCCAGCTTTCTTGGAACGTGTTGCAGGCATCAAATTCAAAATGAGTGAAGATTTGCAAAACAACAATAAAATTTATCAGTTTGAACATTAGATATCTTGTCTTTGTAGTATATTCAATTGAATATTGGTTGAAAAGGATTTGCAAAACGTATTCTGTTTTTATTTACGTTTTACACAACGTTCCAACTTCATTGTAATTGATGTTGTATTTACACTAATGCTATAACAATAAAAATACATCAATCTTCAGACAGCAGTGTAAATATTCAGTTGAGCAAAATAAGAAAATATTACTGTGATTGAAAACCCATAGTCCCAGTTGCTGACAGTGGGATAGCTACAGGAAACTTTTTACACAATATGTCATTTGATTGCATCTGCTCATAATCTCCTTTAAAAATACACCATAATTAAACAAATGAAGGTGGCATAATGGGTTGTGAATAACTGTTAGACTAATAATTTGGCAATAATGTGATGCAAATCCTTTTAAATGCAGTAGACTTCCTTTATTTGAAAGTTGTGTTTCTTTTCAGCTTTATCAACAAGGACGACTTTGCCAACTTGGAGGCGAATTCTGTGAACTTGAAGTTTTTGCAAAAGTACTTCGGGCTGCTGATAAAAGGTACTTTTTAAATTTGTTTTTATAGTATGACAGGGTTATATGCTTTGTAAAGAACAAGTTATATAAAGTTCCAATTGCAATTTCATCACTGTTCCTGATGTGAATTGGATTTTATGTTTTTTTCTTTTTCAGGCTAAATTACTCATTTATGTTTTAAATTCAGTAAGTTATGAAAATCTGACTTTTTATTTCAGTGGTTTGATGTAAATCTTAATTGAAAGGTAGCACATCAAGATATATGCCAGCATCTAGTCTTTACCTGAAGCCTTCACTTAATTAAGGAAGGCACATGTTCTTTAGCCCAAGTTTAGACTGGTGATAAATTCAAAATAGACTTGCCTAACTGCAAACATTTGGAAAACAATGTTTATTTATAAAACACATTTTCATAAAAGAAGTGTAGATTAAAGTGCTTTACAAGAAGTACAATTACAAAATAGATCAACACCTAAATGAATAATTAAATACCATAAATGAAGAAAAAATACATAATAAATGTTAAGAATAAATGTAAAAAGAGGTGTCCCAAATGGAATTTAATAGGACAAATGAGCAAATATGTGCAAAGCAGATATTCCTGCTTAATTCTGAAGTAAAAGGTTTGATTAATGCATGAAGTATACTGTAAAAAAAAAAAAAAAAAAAAATATGGATATTTGTTACTCGTATCAGCATTTGTTGTATGGAGTGTCCTGGTCATATTTAGTGCATGTAATTTATCCTTCTATTTTTTTGACCTGCCAAAACTGAGTCTAAGGCATGAACCAACCCTGTATTGGTTTTGCCTGTCATTGCAGGGCACAGTGTCATGCATGTCACGGGCCAGTTTTAAACTATTTGTCAATTTAACATGCACTGTTTTGGCAGTTGGTGGTAAACAAGTAAACCTCTTATGAAGATACAAAGAAAGCTTAAATTCTACACACTAAATGACATGAATGATAACAGTTAATTTGGTAAACTAAGTTCTTTGTGTGTCTAATTGTTTTTGCTGATTTTTTTTCATCCTCATAATGGTCTCCTCTGCTGGCATTCTTCGGTCCTTGTATTGATTGACAACAGCAACAGGTTCCAAATGAAAATAACTTGCCATGGTTAAAAGGCCCTTTAGAATGATAATTATGCATAATTTGATGATGCAGTAACACACACCAGCTAAGCATCAAGTTGTCCTGGTTCTTTTATGTATTTAAAATAGGGGACTGGGGACTGTAATAAATGCCGCAATTCCTATAATATCCACTGTTTTTTTATGTAAATACCCTTGATTTAATGCTGAAAGTCTACACTAAAAGGTTATATCCTTATTTTCAGTTTACAGTGAACCCTCGTTTATCACGGTTAATCCGTTCCAGACTCTACCGTGATAAATGAATTTTTGCGAAGTAGGATTCTTTATTTATAAATCGAATATTTTCACAGTTAGAGTATAGAAAACCTGTTTACGACCTTCTAAATACGTTTTTAACATTATTAGAGCCCTCTAGACATGAAATAACACCCTTTAGTCACCATTACACTCGTATTACCCAATATATTAGACAAAATAAGAGAAAATAAGACATATTAGACGTTACAAATATCATATTACTAGGCGCACTCGCCTTTTAAGGCGACCAACTTTTATCCTCAATTTTTGTGCGCTCCATGTGTACATCAGGCATGTAAGTGTAGGGAATGAGAACATCAAAGTGCCCATTCATAACATCTCCCGAAAACCTAAGTTTTTTTTTTTTTATCCCCTCAAGTGCCTGTCCAAAGTCGTACAATGTCAGCCCAAATCTGTACCGCTAAAGACTGAGTTTCATGCACTAAATAAGCTATAGATGAGAATAAGCAAGCACCATCTCCCCTGATATTTACTACGCGGTGAGGCGTTTGTACTCCATCAACATTAATTATTTCCAGAGACATAATTTTGTCTATTTTTCCAATGCATCGCGCACAAAAGCAAGGGAACGATGAGAGCACCAGAACTCTGCTCACATCGCGTCGCTTCGTACCTTAAGCCGCAAGTAGTAAGTCTGTAATAAGCGGAATACCGCTACGCTTTGCACTCACTGGACGGAAGGACAATCCCGAACGCTTTTATATAGTAGATTATTGTACTGTACATTTAATTGCACACAACCACTAACCTATGAAGGCACGACCTCAGTAGGAAAGTCTTCAGAGGTGGTGCAGTATCTTCAGCAGGTGCGTTGGTGTCTTCAGTGAAGAAGTACTAGGAGTAGGCAGTGGGTGTCTGGGTGCGCGGCTGAAGAACATCTTGATAGGTAGTTGCTGGCGCTGTCTTTTCATATGCGTGAGGAGGCTTTTGTAGGGTATTGCCATCTTTAATCATATCCAAGAGTTTCACCTTCTCCTGGATAGTAAGCATCTTCCTCCGGCGCTTAGTTTTATTGTCAGAAGGCTTAGAAAAAGCAGCACGTTTAGGAGCCATCGTAGGGCTTAGATAAAAGTTCTCAGACAGCGCATGCGTAGTGACGTAAGCGTGTATGAGAAAAAAATCGCGATAGAGTGAAGCCGCGAAAGTCGAAGCATGATATAGCGAGGGATCACTGTAGTAGCGGTTAGCACTGGGTGATAGATATTTAAATGTTATTGTGATTATTTTGGCCCAAAATGTGATGATCAATATTTCTTGATATGCTTTTAAAGCACTTTGAGGATTGAAGTTCAGCACCTTGCAGACATTGTATATATACTGTAGTTTAAAACCTAGTATAGTCAGTTGCAGTAATATGAGATATTAGGAAACAATTTTTCCCCTCCAAAATGTAATAATTTCATGAATAGTTGTCTGTTATCATTTGTGTCTGGCAGTCAGTAAACATGGCAATCTTTCTGTTTAACTTTTTGTATATTATTAAAGACAAAGGTCTTGATTCGTTACCATGATAATCACATAACATAATGCATGTTCATATTGTTTTATGATTTACATCAGTTGTAATGGTTCCATTTATTTATTTTATTTACATATATGTTATTTTTCTCACCTGTAACTGTATGATATGTAGAGGTTCTCTTTTACGTAAAATTTCATCAACATATGAAGTACTGAATTTGTAGTCAGGTAACTCATGTTTTGCATCCAGTGTTCTTAACAGGTTCCTGACTTCTCATTTCTCTATGGCAGGGGTTCTGAAACTTTATAATCTGAGAACACAAATAAGAAAATGTTACCTTACTGAGACCCAGGAAGCGAATCATTATCATAATGATAGGAGAGCCATTCAAAGACAAATAACAATGGCCAAAAAAGAGAAGTGGGGAGCAGATATATTTTTAATAAAACTATCATTATCTTTCAAAACAAGGAATATATTCTTAAGGTATGTTACTGCCAGAGTAAATAATTAGTTTACTGTTCAGTAAAGCTGAAAAAAATAATTTATTATATAACAAGAGCAGCATCAGTACATGTTGGTTTTTGAAAGGACTGTCTGAATTATCACTTAACGTAAGTCACTTGATTCATGGCAGTAGATGAGGAATAAAGTACTTAAAAACAATTAATTGATACATTTGCCAATTCAATAAATTGATTTAGAAAAGTAGCTAAATTCTAAAAAATGTGTGCATTGTTTGTATTTTATATGATGATAGGATAAATCTTGACAAATAACTCAGTGAACAGTCCAGTTTGAAATCTTTAGTGCTACTGACGGATGAGTTCAGAATTTTCTACATCTTGTCTCAACCTTTGCAAAATTTTCTACAGTTGTTACAGTTCCCAGGGGTCCAGCAAAATGTTCTTTACACTGCCAGTTGATTGAAATTTATCAAACCACTTAAAAATAATATTATGCAAAACAATTCTTCCTCACTAAGGCACATTAAACTAAATGCAAAATCTATTTTTCCACCTCTGCTTCAGATTTGAACCAGATATATGGCATAATAACAAACACTCCATAAAACAGTGACCAACAGTCCATAGCTACTGAAACTGCTTTTAGTATATAATACTTTCAATGCACCATATATACCCCCACCCTATTTACTTGCCCTTCATAGTACACTGAAAATTGTCACAGTCTTGTGCTACATCCGTTAATTTAATTTTGACATTTCAAACTAGCACTGCAGTCCCTTCCCCTATGTCATTCTCTCCTCCCTTTCCTTATAACTCATGTAAGTTAGATTAACTGGTTACAAGAAGGGAGATGGTGTAATGAGGAGTATTTTTACTATTTTTGTGCCAAATAAATGAAAAATCCATGTGATGCATCAGCAGCATTATTTTGAATACTAATGAAGTAAATTGTATCGGATTCAATGAATTCAAAGATCACCAGGACATTATTTTAAAAAATAGTAAAGCAAAATTAATTTGGTATAAGTTGAATATCCTTTATTGTTTTTAGTTGCTTATTCAATAGATAAATAAAAAATGCAAACTCAAAATGAAAGTCAAATGACCAGTACAGTACTTTATCTTATAACTGATACACAGCCATTAAATAATGCACACACAAAAACGACAAACTACAAAGGCAGCTTTTTATTTAAGAGAGCGGACAGTACATGAAATGGATGAAAGGCATTGATGTTTTGTAAATTAACTAGAGGCAGCATAGTGTTGTTGTATATAATGATTGTGGTTCAACATTTCCTCCTTAAAATTCTTTAATCTTTAAAATTCACTTAATTTTAAAATGAAAAGTACCTGCAGGGTTTCCCCTAGAAACGTTGTATTTGTAGGCAGCATTGATTATTGATTATGGAACCAATAAATAATGATATTAAACAATGTTAAAATACTTTATCTTGTGAAATGTGGGTCATAGACTTGCACAAGAGAGACAGAGGTGAGTCCAGGCTTCCAAGAAAAGCAGTTTTATTGTTTGAAGACAGGAACATTCTCAAAGCATTTATTCATATGGGAGCTGTCACTTAAGCACACACAGTGCACAATAAAGAAGAGAGAAAGTGAGCAAGGCCAGATCAGTGCCCAGTTCTAAATGTTCCCCACATCAACCATCGGGTGACAGACATGTTAAGCGGTGAGCTTGCAAACTTAAAGTTGAACCAGAAGCGGATAACCATCCCTGCCTGTTTTAACAGAGTTTTAGTGCACAATGCAATTGGAGGGTTGTCGAATGCCTGTTGGGGGATTTCGGGGTTGCCAGGATCTCACAATATATATTATGTAATAATACAATTTTACTACAAAACCATACAAAGTTTTCATTGAATTGCAATAGAAATATCTCCACAAAAAAGCAGGCATACGTTTTTTTTAATTGAGTAATATTTTCTATTTTACTACGGTAAACAAGAGGTAAAAACACTATTGTTTGGTTTGTACTATAAATGAAATTAAGAACTGGGGACAAGGGAGGATTGTGTTAATGCCTAAAGACAGTTTAAAATTTAGATGTGTTTTAGATGAAAGTCATGGGACATTTAAGGACTTGCATTTCTAAATTCATGCCACTCTTCATTTGCCGGAGATCTAACCTTAAGTGAATTGTGCTGTATGACTAATTACAAACCTGCTTCCAGGTTTTCACACTGATGCAAAGCTGTATTTTGTGAGTAGTGCAAGCTTAGGGAAACCTTGGTAGCCAGTCAACAAAGAATGACAGAATCATTACAGGAGCACTGCACAAAAGTAAATGTACAACTCTGTTACGATGTGAACTCATTTTCCCTTTTGACAATTCATTTCAGTTGGAAAAAATCAGCTCAATTCATTTTAAAATTAGATTGCACAATTCTTTTATCTCTCCTCTTGAAGGTTGTGTCTATGGATTACTGGACATGTAAGATTTCTGGGAAGATTAATTATAAATTTAAAATTGTATCGGTAATACTGACTTGTATAGGAGCATTTCAAAATCATTTTAGTTTTTGTTTATGAAGTGTATACTAATCTTATTTGTCCAAAGCAGTTGTGTTTTTGCTTCAATGTTTTATGTCCAAATAAATTGTTTTTGAAGTATGTTCATGCATAGGCATAAAGTTGTTAGTTTTTATAAATAAATTTTAAGCAATTAAGCATAAACCTTTAGACCAAAATGTATTTAAGATCATGAAAAAGTCCATTCAGTCAGTTTTTTTCCTTTGACTGATATGGAAAATAAGTATTATAATATATATGTCAAACATTTATTTATTTATGTCAAAGAGATGACCCTGCACAATGTGCAAATCATCCAATCAGCATATTCTGATGAGTACATTGAGTTAGAGGAGTAAGTAGGTGGCATGAGGTACAACTAAAATAATACAGTACTATACCATATTTCCTTTCAAGTACCGTACACTCAAGATCTGAAGCACATTTCATTGCCAGACTAATAAAACACTATGAACTTACTGTGTCTATTGTATTGCTCATTTGGAATGTAAAGATGGTCTCAATGGAGGTGGTGGGGTAAAGTACCAAGGGTCCTTTAGTAATACTAAGAATAAAGAAGATAAAGTTCAATACTCCATAGATTTCTTGAATAAATCTCCAAAGTAGCAAGAATGGTAAAATTATTAATCAAATTAAACACATTTAATGTAGTACAACATTATTGATATAATCAAAATGTTAAAATTCTTTGTTCATGTGAAATGTTATTCTAATTCGTTTGTGTCATTGGAAAGTAAGTCAGTTGATGTTAATGATTTAGCAGAGAAGCATCAGAAGTCATGAAGATAGATATGTCCTTACTGGTGGATAGATAGGCTGCCTTTTTCTGGCTGCTGCTGTTCCATTCTTCTTCACTTTCACCATCTATTCCTCCTAGACCAATCAAGTTTTTGTAATTTAGCAAAGAAATAATCCGAGAATCTCATGGTGCTGTGCCTTATTCCACTCTTCTTTATTTGATCTCATCTCCAACTCTTCCTCCTGGACCAACCAAGTTTTTGTATATTAGCTAGCAATAAATCTTAGAATGTCATGTTCCTGTAGCTTATTCCATTCAATAGTTAAGCATTTTACTGAAACAAAAAGTAAATTTAATAATTTGCTTTATTTGTAGACATCTCCTTCATCACTGCTTCCAGGCTTTAATGGACCATGGAGTAAAAGTTGCATCAGTATTGGCAAATTCATTTAGCAGACGCTGCTCGTATATAGCGGAGTCAGATGCCCATGTAAAAGAAAAAGCCATCCAATTTGGATTTGTATTGGGTAAGGATTTTTTTTTTTTTCTTGAAAACTCACCTGACTTTTCTTTACTCTTGTATGTGTTCATTACTATTTATTTAAAGACCTAAATATTTGTCTGTGAAATGATCATTTAGAAATCTGAAGATTTTCCAGACATTAGAAGTTTTAGGCCGTTTTAAAAGTAAACTAGAAATTTGGAGATTAATTTTTTTGTTGTCAAATTTGTCAGTTCGGCTGTATAGTAAGTTGTATTGGGTTTGTTGTATTTAATCATTTGGTTCTTTATACAAAGTGCATGTCCCTTCATATTTTTATGTTGCATGTTGATAGTATCTTTAAAGGTGTTTCTTTAAAGACAGATGCTTTCTAACCTGCTGCTAATGTCAGTGGGGATCCATCAAAGTCAGCATAATAATTATACATTGTTTTTTGTGTGAAAACCGATCTGGTAAGTGTTACAGTATGTTGCAAGGGTCACTCAAACGTACACACAAGCATTTTTTTATCACCAGTTAGCCTTACCAGCACACATTTGGGGATACTGAAAGATTTGAACACTGGATCTGTGCACTACCTTATCTCCCTCTCAAGATATTTAAATACAGCACATGTAAAACAGACAGATATTTGTTTATATGCTTATCAAGTACTTGTGTTATAGTATCTGTAGTTCTGCTGTTATATTTAAAATCAAGATAAAAAAATTTCAGTTAACTCCAAAATTGAAGTTCAGTTCATTATTAAATGATTGGACTAGCTTTGATCTATTCAGTTTTAAACAATGAAAATTGGAAAATTTCTACATCTTATTTTTGTTTTGTTTTAGGGGGATTTCTTTCAGATGCAGGCTGGTACAGTGATGCCGAAAAAGTGTTTCTGTCTTGTTTACAACTTTGCACACTACATGATGAGGTGCTTCACTGGTATCGCGCTTTAGAATGTTGTGTAAGGTGGGATTTTTTTTATTATGAATCTGCTTATTCACAAAACTAAAAACTTGATTGCATACCTGTGTTGTCCTTTAATCTGTATTTATTTTTGTTGTTGCAGCTTAGATTTGAATGTTAATGGACATTTTCTGCTATGATGCATGTTATCTTGTATTAAAATAAAACTGGAAATCATTTGGTAGGCCATATGTTTAGTATTTGATGAATACATGTTAGAGCTGAACTATTCAAGGGAAATATCTAATTGTGATTGTTCTGACAGACTCTGCAATTGCGATTCAATTTGTGATATAATTTTTAAACTCAAGCTTCAGTTCATTATTAACTTTGTAATAGATTTAAAACATGATGGAGCATTACCACTAGGGGTGTGTGATATTGGCAGAAAATGATATCTCTATATTTTCTGGGACTTTGATAATGGTAATTAGATGATATTTTGCATCCTTTAAAAATGTGTTTTTATATGTGCATTGATCTAGCTTGACCTTGTTAATAGGATATTAATTTTAGCTTACAAATGAGATTAATGAAAATAACAGTTAAGGAAAACGCATCATTTTTTTAGTTAAAACTGAAGAAAAATAACATAAAAACATTTAAATGACCAAAGTATTACTGAGATTGAACAGTGCAAGTATGCGTAAACCATTTCAAAGTGGCTTACAGGATTTATATAAAAGACCAACAAAACTATTATAATGAGAACATTTTAAACAGACACTTTCCCTTAATGTAAACAAGATATGAATCCAAAGGGAATAAGATACAGTCATGTGAAAACATTAGGACACCCTTTGAAAGCATGTGGTTTTTTGTAACATTTTTAATAAATGGTTATTTCATCTCCGTTTCAACAATACAGAGAGATTAAAGTAATCCAACTAAACAAAGAAAACTGAAGAAAAGTCTTTTCAAGATCTTCTGTAAATGTCATTCTACAAAAATGCCTATTCTAACTGAGGAAAAAGATAGGACACCCTCACATGTATTCCCTCTTAAATTGGCTCAGATCTCACACAGGTATATCACACCAGGTGCACATAATTAGTAGATCGTTACTCTGCATGTTGAATGAGGCTTGCCCTATTTAAACCTCAGACATTTAGTTTGGTGTGCTCCTGACTGTTGAAGTGAGAGTGAGCACCATGGTGAGAACAAAAGAGCTGTCAGAGGACTTCAGAAAAAAGATTGTAGCAGCCTATGAGTCTGGGAAGGGATTTAAAAAGATCTCAAAAGATTTTGAAATCAGCCATTCCACTGTCCGGAAGATAGTCTACAAGTGGAGGGCTTTCAAAACAACTGCCAACATGCCCAGGACTGGTCGCCCCAGCAAGTTCACCCCAAGAGCAGACCGCAAGATGCTAAAAGAGGTCTCCAAAAACCCTAAAGTGTCATCTCGAGAACTACAGCAGGCTCTGGCTACTGTTGATGTAGAAGTACATGCCTCTACAATCAGAAAGAGACTGTACAAGTTTAACTTGCATGGGAGGTGTGCAAGGAGGAAACCTTTGCTTTCCAAGAGAAACATCGAGGCCAGACTGACATTTGCCAGAGATAAAGTTGACAAAGACCAGGACTTCTGGAATAATGTTCTTTGGACAGATGAGTCCAAAATTGAATTATTTGGACACAACAGCAGAGGACATGTTTGGCGTAAACCAAACACAGCATTCCAAGAAAAGAACCTCATACCAACTGTGAAGCATGGAGGTGGAAGTGTCATGGTTTGGGGCTGCTTTGCTGCAGCAGGACCTGGTCAGCTCACCATCATAGAATCCACGATGAATTCTACTGTGTATCAGAAGGTGCTTGAAGAACATGTGAGACCATCAGTTAGAAAATTAAAGCTGAAGCGGAACTGGACCATGCAACATGACAATGACCCAAAACATACTAGTAAATCAACCAAAGATTGGCTGAAAAAGAAGAAATGGAGAGTCCTGGAATGGCCAAGTCAAAGTCCAGATTTGAATCCCATTGAGATGCTGTGGGGTGACTTGAAAAGGGCTGTACGTGCAAGAAACCCCTCAAACATCTCACAGCTGAAAAAGTTCTGCATTGAGGAGTGGGGTAAAATTTCCTCAGACCGATGTCGAAGACTGGTAGATGGCTACAAGAACCGTCTCACTGCAGTTATTTCAGCCAAAGGAGGTAACACTCGCTATTAGGGGCAAGGGTGTCCTATCTTTTTCCTCAGTTAGAATAGGCATTTTTGTAGAATGACATTTACAGAAGATCTTGAAAAGACTTTTCTTCAGTTTTCTTTGTTTAGTTGGATTACTTTAATCTCTCTGTATTGTTGAAACGGAGATGAAATAACCATTTATTAAAAATGTTACAAAAAACCACATGCTTTCAAAGGGTGTCCTAATGTTTTCACATGACTGTACTAATCATAACTAAATTACAGGGCATAAACATTACAGTCCGGATAAACATAAACATAAACTGCTCTGCTATAAAGTGAATTGTGCAGCATACAAGCAAGAACAAAATCTTAACATACTGTACCTTTGTGTAAAAATCCAAAGTTCTGCCAAATACTACACTGAGAAAAAAACTGTAGCATTTATAAACAACTTCTGTCATATATTGCACAAAGATAAAAAAAAAAAAAAAACAACAAACCTGTAACATTTTTAAACAGATTACTAACTTCAAGGTCTGTCCAATATTGCACAAAGATATCAGAAAAATAAAATTGTAAAATTCTACTGAGGAAATGTGAAGTTGTTTGACTGAAACAAGATTCAAGAGTTTTATTCATCACACACACAGTTACACAGGTACAGCATACAGTGAAATTAAAAGCTGGTTCACTCTCAAGATTGCGCAAAACAAAAGCAACACACAGTAAAATAAATAATAAAATAAGACAAGGGTAATAATTAACTAAGTTAAATATAAATTAAACATCAGCATCTCCACAGTTTCTGAGCAGCACAGTCACACGTTACAACATTTCCTCTAGTGGTGAAAGCCCCCTCAGAGGGGCTGTTTGAGGCAGGGTTGCACAGATACATTTTTCTCCATTTTGGGGAAATGCACTTCTTGCGTTTTCAACTACTCAAGTGGATTTACATCACAGTCCACCTCAGATATCATCAAGTAGCCCTTGATCTCTGTTTCAATGGCAGTGTGCAGAGACTTGCCTTCCCTGAATTCCTGTGTTTTTTTAAATAGCTGCCAAAAGACTTATTTTTATTTTTTTTTTCTTATTCACCCAACTGTGGTTGGATAAGATGTATACATCAGTTTGAATAGAACGATTGAGATTTACAGGTAGACACAGCATTTCCTTTCCACTTCATTATTGCTTTAACATTGTTGTCATTATTGTACATACTTTATACACGAGTCGGTGCGATATGGAGCAGGGCAGGGAGGTAGGGATGTGAGTGAGTGTTTAAATAATGAAAGAAAAAAAGTGCTTTGGAATCAAGTTCCCCCAGCCAAGACGGCTTACGAAATAAAAGATGCCCAATAGGAATATGCTTCTTACGGAAATAATAATCTGTTCAAACAAAGTATGTAATTTATTCAAACTGGGTTTTTTTTTTTTTGGCCTGACACTTAACGGGGCAACGTACATCTGCTGACCATGCACGCCTATGTACTCGTGTTTTGCACTCGCAGTAGTCTATCCTCTTAGGTTACATGAGACATTGAAGACGTGGACTCTCAAGGTGTGCTTTTGATTGTTTTTTGCTAAATGAGTGACATACTTGATAGCTTCAGCATGCATATCGATTAAACAACAATTAAGATATTATCCCAGACAATACACATTGCACACTCCTAATTACCACGAGATATCATCAATATATGAACTGCTTTATTTTCTAATTCAAGGATGACTTATTTATTACATATTTTAATTGAAATAGAACAATCAAACAAAAGCACAATTATCACCAAAGCTGTGATTTAAGGCTCAGGAACAACATCTAAATATTGCACAATCTGTAATCAATAGAACATTATTTATTATCCAAAATTTAGCTTGTACATTAAAAAACCACAGAATAATTATCAAAAAAGTGATCACTAAATATAATAGAAATAAAACCTGTTACACAAAATATCTAAATATTGCACATTCAAGCAAAACTTTTATTTGTAGATAACCAGCATTTATCTATTGAACTTTTCTCACATAGGCTGTCACTGTAGGATATAGTAAATAATAACTAAAATGTTAAAATTACTCCAAATGACAGACGCCTTATATAATATTTGCTTTCCTGGCATCATCTTCTCAACACTCATCGTGGTCCTTAAAGATTCTCACTAGCATGTCAACCTTTGCTGGTTTCAGACATGTTGACTATATTTCCCCAAGCACTAAAGAGACTCTCTGATGGCAAACTCCAGTCAATTGTTGCGTTTCTTCCTGCTTCCCAGCTCTGACTTGCCTGGATAAAGGAGCCTGGTCACTTTTATTGAGAACCCAAGAGTACTTATGTGCCAATGGAGGCACTTGTGGGTTACATGGAAGTCTCATAAGTTGGAGAGTGCATCTCCCTACAGCAGCCCTTTGTGGCACCCACGATAAACCAGCAGGGCTGTGTTGCCTTATTACATCTCCCAGCATTCCCTGCTGGTTCCCAAATGAGTGTCGATACGGAGGGCTGCTACCATCTCATGTCCTGGGGCAATAACGTATCCCCTGTGGCATCTTTTATATCTCATGGGCTGTCTGTCCATCTCTTCTGGGTCTGGCTCATTCCTGTCTCCTGGCTGGGATCCCCATCTGCCTGCTTGGAGCCTCCCGTCCAGGCAAGGAACCATCCCCTCCTCTGGTCTGGATGCCCGTCCAACCCATGTGGCACTGACAGTTTATACATAATTTTTTATACTTTACTATAATGGTAAAGACCGCAAAAACAAACACCAACTTAAAAAAAAATGGCAGCAGTACTCTGCATTTGTAAGAGTAATCACAATCCCAAGCACCCTATAAAAGGGAAGCACTAACACCAACATCTTATCAGTCTAATATTGATAGCTAGATGCTTAAACTTAAACCACATACATTGTTTGGCGCGAAAGCACAATCTTATCCCTCACCCCAGTTCTTGTACCTTGTAAGGATTTAGGCATCTTTTTTGGCTCCTGTCCTGACAGGAATCAAGACGAGTAATGGCCAGTCATTTAGTAAGACCGTGACAGTGTGTGAATAATGAGCAAAGTAAAACAGCAGGCAGATCGAAAGAGGACTTGTTTTATTATTTTGGAGGTGGCCATTACACAGTGGCTTCACTGTACAGTTTAATATTACAGCATTCAGAAAAAAAGCCATTCTGCACCTTTGGGTGCATTCAGAAATGTGTGATCCTAATGGTATCGAGTCAGGGTCATATAATCGGTCTACTTGTTCTTTTTCAGTATATTCAGATGCGAAATTATACTTTTACATCACTAAAACTCACGGCAGATATGTCACCCAGACCAAATCTTAAGAAAAGCCTTTGCATTTCTGTTGGTGATCACTAGTCAGTGTGAATTTCAAATTTTAAATATAGTGAATCCTATTGCACTTTTTTTTTACAAAGAACTGATTTAAAAATACATGAACAGCAGAGATGCTTACAGGATAATTAGTCAAGCGCTAGACGGAAGAGATGATTTGTAATGAGAGGTTAGTGCCACTTTGAACAGGAGATCTGCTCTGTTGATTTGAGCTTGTCTGCTGCACAAACACCACTCAACCGAGTTAACCAAAGAACAGCATTAAGCCGATGCCCGCAAAAAAATAATAAAACCAGTCCATAAACACATTGCAGGTTTTAGAATATTAATCGAATGCTACAGACTATATTAATAACACACTAGATATCAGAATAGTGCATCACCAAGCCAGATAGCATTTATGTATATAGCAAAAGAGATGTATAGCAGCAACTGCACAATACACACCCAGATATCAGAATAGTGCATCACCAAGCCAGATAGCATTTATGTATATAGCAAAAGAGATGTATAGCAGCAACTGCACAATACACACCCACACACAGCTAAGTACAGAAATAGAGCCACCTCCGTACAACTTGGTTATCATATTCCATGCCCAGATCATCTACAGTGATCGAACTTGGCTTATTTATATTATTCAGTATGACTCTCTTCTGCGACTTTGCTCATACCATTTTGTACCTGAATTCTGTTGCCTGAATGAGGAACTTCTGTTGAAATATCAGGCAGATAGCCCCATTTCGTAATTACATAACTATGTCCAGCGCTCACTCAGTCGCTGCTCAGATCCATTTGGGAGGCCTTTGCAGTCACTGCTCCACTTATCTGGGATGCCCTACCAGAGAACTTGAGAACACAGCAGATTGTGGGGTGTTTTAAAAAACAGCTAAAGACTTTTTTTTATCTAGGAAAGCATATTAACAAGAATGCCACTATTTATTGTTTTATCTCTGTTTTTATCTTTTGTCTTTATTAAATATTTTTATGTAGCACTTTGAGATTTACTACTTATGTAAAGTGCCTTATAAATAAAATTAATTATTATTATTATTGCCTTACATTTCGCTCACCCCACTCTACACGCTTAGTCAGTGGGGCGAACCAGCCCCTAGAGCGCCTCAGCCTGTGCTCCCTCATAGAGCCCAAACTCGTGCTGCCTTCTCCTTCCTTATTTTATTTTATTTTTTATTTGGCGAATACTGTGTAATGTACCTGAGCTTGAAGCCTTGAAGCAATACTATTATTACTGGAAATTGCACTATTATTTATTTTATTGTTATTTATTAGTTTACATATTATGCAGTTTAATGATGATAAAGTTGTTTAAAAAGTCACTTTAACGTGTCAGTGGACAGAGATTGTTAACATTAACAGAAAGTGTAGTTGGTTTACAAAAAATATTGAGTATTCCTTTTCTAAGATAGGTTCAGTGCAATACAACTTTTGACAATCACCTCTGGATATTTTACTAAGTCTGAATGCCTCTTTGGATGGTTAAAAATATGTTGTCAAAATTATAGTTTAAGTTGTTTACAAAATTTGTTCAATAAAAAGGTTCTATATTTTGACTGCAACTGACATGCAATGTGATTCCTTCTCTTCATTAGAGCCACCCCCCTTGAAAACTATCACTTTATGGGTCCATGCAAACCTGTATTAATACTTATGTGCACATTAAAATGTTTTTTTTGTACAATGTACAATAGAATAGGTTATTCTTAGCCAGTCTACTGCAGTAATTGCAGTGGAAAATGTGGCTAACATCTACTCATGCACGGAAAAGAATACTGTGAAACCGGTATAATTTTGAAAAATACCGTGATATGGAATTGTGGTCATACCGCCCAGCACTATTTAGGGGTCTAGCTGTAAGTTTTACTAAAGAAGAAAACAAGCTAATTATTCAAAATTACAAAAAGGTTGATCATGGAAGTGAAGTGCAAAAACAGATCTACAAAATACCACAGCTTTGCATGGTGCATCTGGAGTAGCACACTACCAGAACTAATGTGGGTAAAATTAAACAATTGTTCATTTACAATCAACTGTCAGCATTTGCCTTCGAATAAGACCTTTTTTTTATTTTTTTATTTAATTAATTCAAATTACAATCAAATAGCAACATACAAGCTAAAAGCCCTTTTGTTCAGACACTCTGCCTAATGTATATCCTAAATCGTAGCCTTTACTATTTGCTAATCACATTGTTTCAAAATTAATTGTTCAGCCCTAATGCATATATCCGACACATTTGGCATTGGGAGTAGAGTATGGGTGTTGGACTGAAAATTGGGGCTTCATTAAGCCAATTCAGTGGGATAGTAATTCAAATTAAGGCCCTTCTCAAAATGTGATTGAAACAGCAGATGATTCTCTCAATACATTATAATTTTTCTTTCCATTTCAGAAGCTGCTACTTTGTCATTGCCAGTTTTGTAATAACTATGAAAATGGCACAGGGGCAGATTTTAATAGTAGCAGGAACTAACTTAAACAGGTGTTGCTTCTTCCATGGCATTTCATATATCTTGTTTTGAGGATAGGAATCAACAGGTCACTGTCTGTTTCTGCCCCAAAATGGCTTACATTTTTACAAGAAACTGCTGTCCTAAAAAGTACTACTTGATGCACGAAACATTTTTCATGATTTCCATATATTTTAGTTGCTTGGAATATTTCACTGATATATTGGTGTCCAAGGGAGAAAGTATTGACATCTGTACACATCATACCACACCACCTGTGGGTTGTTTTTTTTTTTTTTTTTTTTTTGTAGACTAGAATTAGAATTTCTGCAAGCATAACATATCTTTAAAGTTATTTATAGTTACATTTTTACATGGTGTTTACAATAGACTTTAAAAAGTGTAAAGAATTGGCACCTTGCGTGCTTGAATAATAAATGTAACTAAGTAGTGTTCAATTCATCCTGTTCCCATAGGTTACTTCATGTACGTAATGGCAACTGTAAGTATCATTTAGGTGAAGAAACATTTAAGCTTGCACAGTCCTACATGGAAAAACTTGCAAAGCATGGACACCAAGCAAATAAGGCTGCCCTTTATGGAGAACTTTGTGCATTGCTGTTTGCTAAAAGCCACTATGATGAGGTATGTCCTTTTATGATGTTTTGCTTGTTTAAACTTTGGATCAATTCACTGTGTTAATACTTACACCAGATTTTTATTCTTAAAGTTGTTTTGATATGGCATAATGTTAGGTTGTACCCACCTTATTCAAATCAGAGTCAAAGCAGCTGGCACCTGCAACAGCATCCAAGCCTGGTCATGATGCCATTCTGCCACAGATCACACTCGCACACATGCTTACACATCTCACACAATGGAACACTTTCCAGTTGGTAGCTAGCCTTAAGGCCATGTCACATTGGAAGACCTTTCCAGTGATTTTCAGTCATAGACTTCATTTATATAAACTTAGAGAGTATGAGTGCCCAGTGACTCTGACCAACTAATCCACTTCTCCTACTGACAAAATCAAAAAGGTTTGATTTTATTTTTAGTCTTAGGCAGGCAGCCTTTAGGCATGTTTTGTGAGCATGAGAGTGGAAAATCAATGCAAGCTCATCTGGAAATGCAATGCATACATATAATGTTATGAGGAATAAGGAACGCAGATGTTTTACACCTCACAAACAGAACGCAAGCTTATCTGTCTGATGGCCTCGTTTTATGTACCATGAGAGAATGGAAAAATTAAGAAAAGGGCCACATCTGTGACTGAACTTGCTGTACCTTATAACCATTCATACAGCACAGGCTCCATCAGGTAGCATATTATTAGCTGTTGAAAAAGGGGTGAGCTCAAGTGTGCTGGATGGTTATTTGTGACGTGCCCAGTGATTTTCGGTCCTGTAAATTAACATAGACAAGTGATGAGATTATCACCTGCAGTTGGCAAGTCCGACATACCTAATGACTAGAAGTTGCATAATGTGACAATGGCTTTAGAGGGAAGTATTCTTGAAAATAACTAGAAAATTCAATGGGCATCATTCCAAACAATGACATTAATGTAAATAAGTAGATTTTTAAAATGAATCTTATAATTGCTTTTGTAATCTGGCCCATCTTCCACAAACTGATCACTTCCCTGCTGCAAATTATTGATAGCATGTTAGCAGAGCAGGCAGGTATTATTATCATTTTATTTTAACGAATGAAAAAAAACTAATATTGTGAATAAATAGGTGGATTGATTTGTGGGAAGTAGATGTTTATGTAGATCTGTAACAAACAATCTTCGCCACGTAGGGCATTTCACAAACACTTTCAGGCTACATTAGTGTACACTTTTTAAGGAGATGAGCATTATCTGGGTGTAATATTATACATTCATTATGGCCAAATGCATTTCTGGGAGATTATGTCATTGCAAAATAACACTAAGTGAAGCAGTAGTAAATAATGAGTTAAATATATAAAAATAAATTCATTACTAGAACTCGGTAGTAATTCTGCTTGAATATTTTGCTTCCTAAACTGGTGGTTTTCTAAGGGGATTCTTTAAAAGTTGATTGTTGTATTTTTACCTGTGCTTCTAAGGAATAGGAGATTTTTAAAAAGCAAAGCAAGTTGTGTGATTTTGTGCAATATTGAGCTCAGTGTAAACAGATGCATTTTTTGAAGAAGCTTGGTATCTTAATATTGAAACACTAAAAATGCTCAGTAAGGTTTCATTACAATACACTGTTTATTACTTCAAAAGTAAGCTGAACAACCAAATACATATACTGTAATAGTTTTACGGTATACTGTTTTTCTGTGAAGGAATGATGGCCCTTAATAGTTATGCTGTGAGTTAAACCTTAGTGGCATAAATATTTTAACAGCTATATGATGCCACTAAAGAATACCTTTGAACAGGAGTTTTTTTTACATTTTCTTAAACTGAAAACTATAATTTATGCTGAAAACTGTTTTTTCCCCTTGCTTGAAGGCTTATAAATGGTGCATCGAAGCAATGAAGGAGATCACAGTTGGTTTACCAGTGAAGGTGGTAGTGGATGTTTTAAGACAAGCATCAAAGGTAAAGCAAAAAATAACACAAACATTCAGTTTATCTCTGTAGTTAACTTTTATTTTAGTTGTTGATTAATCTAGTCAATTACTGTGAAATTCTCTGAGCTGACAGACTTTGTGGCACGTGTTTACATAATTATTTTCAGTTGAGGTTTTGGCTGTATTTAGAGCTTATGAAAATTAAAAGGAAGTACCTTTCACAGAAGACAGAGTCTAATGGGTAGATGATGGAGATGACTTAAATGATAGTCTTTACAATTAGATACATCTAGATTGTCATTCTGACTTTTTGAAGCTAATGTGTTATGAATTGTTTTATGTCTAATGAAGTAATGCTGAAGAGTACAGACAACAGATCAAAAGATCAAAGTTATCAAAAGTGACTTACAACATTTCAGAGTTACTTTACAACATTTGAGAGTTACATTTCTTTTGTTTTTCCAATTTGAACACAGGCAGGTGAAGTGACTTGCTCAGGGTCACACAGTGTCAGTAGTGGGATTTGAACCCACAGCCTCAGGGTTTGACGTCCATAACCTTGACCAATGTGCTACACTACCTGTTTAGTGATGAGTGATATATTTTTTTTATTTCAATATTTAACACTACCTCAGCAAAATGCTTGTTAAGTAAAATGGGTACAATGGTAAGTCCGTCTGTTTCAATCACGTTATGCATTTAGAAACCTCTTTTCACCAGATATGCTAGCCCTTCTGTCCCTCTTGTTGCTTTTATTCATCTGACATTCTAGCCCTTACCTCTGTGTTTTTTGTTGCCTTTGTTATCGGACATTCTAGACCTTGAAACTGTTTTTTTTTGTGTTTGTTGTTTTTGTGTGTGTATATATATATATATATATATATATGTGTGTATGTGTGTGTGCCTATATAATATAGGCACACACAGATGTTGTTTTATATGCCAGTGTGTGAGCATGGAATGACACTATTTACCATGAGAGTGTTTGCTGTAAATGCATGGCCTAAGACTGGCATTTGTGCTACACTGACCAGTTAATAAAGTTCATGTTGTATCACTGTTAAAAGACTCCTCTTGCACTAAATATCTAAAGATGTTTATATCTAAGAAAAATATTTTATCATTTAGCATTTTATTTGATTTAACAAATAAGTTTTATGTACTGTATGATAGTTTGTTTTTTTTTATGTATTTGCTTAGTATCTGTTTAGTTGTGTGTTATTTTGAGAGTATATTGTAACTGAGATTGAATTTATTTTCTGTTACATCTTGCTCTACTCCTGACAAGCAGTCTAACAGATTGAGTTAAAGAAAAATATTCAGTGGTGCTATCACTACATATAACAAGATCACATTGAATGGACAGTATATCTATGTTTATTGGGAGTGTATTGATTCACAGATTTTATGAAAGGGTTTATATCTTGATTCATGAAGAGAAATCAGCAGTTGAATATGTTAGAGCAAAAAATATCTGTAGCAAAAATTGCTGTGCTTGCATTTATAATTACTTTTCCTTTTAAAAGTATAACAAAACCTAAATTTTCACAGTAAACACCACACTATGATATACTGTACTTATGAGTCATTTTTTTGTATTATCTTAGACAGAGCAGTGACTAGATGTATGAAATTTTATGGACAAATTAAAGAAATTTTTAAAATATTGTTTACTACAATACATTTTAATGGCCTAATGTCCCAATTAAATAATTTTAAATTAAAAAAAGAAATTGGTTTCAATATTAGAAAATGGCAAAGTTAATGACCCTGTCAATGACAACATAAAATTCAAATCTATTCGAGCAGTGTAAAACCATGTTCAGAATTACTAAAGTGGCTTCAGTTTTTGTACATAGTTTTATGTGTCATTTAAGATCAGTTTCAGAAATCAAGACATTAACTTGACATGTAAAAGCAGAGAACCGTAGCTTACTAAAGAGATAAATCACCTCTCCATTTGTTGTTTGCTTCCCACTGAAATCTCCATGTTTACATATATTCCATTTTACTTCCTGTTCATCAGATTGCATCACACCCATGTTTGTAGACTGATGTCAAACTTTGCCAATTGTAGGACATGCAGCAAAGGTTTATGACCAGTTCGAGGTTAGCTTATCAACCCTCCTCATCCAGCCAGAAGCTATACTGCTAACAATGCACTCAACCAGGGGATCATTTGCAATTTTCTAGAACCAATCTGAGCACTGTACATTCAGTGTCGGTTTCAAACTGTATTAAAAACTGATTTTTGAAAGTGAGTTCTTGGTGGTGGTAGCGGTGTCTGTGCATAAAATTTTGTTTTCTTACAATTGATAAGAGAACATTTGGCAGTGATAGTGCTAAAGATAATACATAAGGTTAAGAGGAGCAGTGCTTTTTATTTATAATGAAATGACGTTTTTGATTTTATTCAGCAATGCTTTTAATTTTTAATGGACTGCCATTTCATCTTTTTAATTCGGAGTTATACTGTTTTCAGTTTTTTTTTATTCAGTATATTTTGGTTGCTTTTCCAATAAAAATGCTAAAAATGTCAGGTTTTTTTTTTGTCTGTTGCTGTTTTTATATTTTATATTGCGTAGTACAGTTCATAACTTGCATGAGTGGAAAACTGAATTTGTGCTGAATCTGAGCATATAAGGTAGTTTATGATAGAGTGAAATATTACTACAAAAATTCCAGGGTATGCCTAGATGGATTGTTGGATCTTAGGTCTCAAAGGGTTAGTTATCTGTTCCATTATTTTAGTGGTAATATCTATGTCTGTCTTGCTACTTATACTGTAAGGCTCAAAGTTAAGTGTTGCTGTTATTGAAAGCTGACCGAGAATAGGTTTGCTTATCTCCGCGGCCATTGCTTATGCAAATTCTTAATACTGTCTGTATTCTTTTAGGTGTAGAGTTCTCAAATGTTTATTAAAGTGGTTGATGATTTAGCTAATAATCACTCCTAAGCGAGTTCTTTTTGCAAGTGCCACAGGGGTGCAATGGCTTTTTTTTATGTTGAGACAACAGTATCTATAAGTTTTTTATTATAAAACTCAACAGGTGATATTTATTTTTTATTTATAAATATATATACATTTATAAAATATGCTTCACTTCTGAATACAATTTCATGTGGCAAATAAATATTACCAGGATTATGAAGTTATTAAAAAAACTTGATTTGAAAAAAATACAGAGCCTTTCCTTTAATTTGTCAATGCTCAAGAGCTTTACAGTTTAAAAAATGTAAAAATCATGGTTTTGATTCTTGTTACATTGTATATCTTGACATTGTCTGCACTAGGTCATTATGAGCTGGGGGAAGTTTTTGGTACTATTTTTAGATTTCCTACAACATCCTCACCAGTGCACTAATGTTGGACCCACACGTTATAAAACTATACACTTAGGGGAACTATTTGCTGGTATATAAAATGTATTTTTAGTAAGCTTTCTTTAATCTAGCAGTTGACTCAGCACTCACTGTTTCTGCTAGTAACAATTGTGAAACTAACCCTTTTGAGTTAAGTATAGTTTTTTTTTTTCTTATTTCTAACATAAGTAGAAACTGATTTGTAGCAGTAAAATTATAAATAAAAGCATGGCTTCAAATGCAGTAAGAATGTTTTGTTCTTCTTTTTCAGGCATGTGTAGTCAAACGTGAATTTAGAAAAGCAGAACAATTAATTAAACATGCAGTCTATTTAGCAAGGTGAGTTACTGTAATTATTTAATCGTACCTTTTCAGGACATATTTCTCCTCTTTCACTGGCATATTGTTTTTTGCATTTTATTTTCCAGAGAACATTTTGGAAATAAACACCCAAAATACTCGGATACACTCCTTGACTATGGCTTTTACTTGTTAAATGTGGACAATATATGTCAGTCTGTTGCAATTTATCAGGTCAGTGTTAAGATAATTTATCAATTGATATCTTTACTTCTGTGAAAACTATTACATTTGTTGCTAGTGGTGTGATTTCTCTCTCTTTTTCAGACTGCATTGGATATTCGACAGTCAGTGTTTGGAGGAAAAAATATTCATGTAGCAACAGCCCATGAAGACCTGGCTTACTCATCATATGTTCACCAATACAGCTCTGGCAAATTTGACAATGCATTGTGAGCCTTCACTGTGCTTCTTTGTACTACTCAATGTCTGGTAATAGGCTGCTTGTGCATGTTAGTGTAGTTAATCTTGTTTATAATGAAAAATATTTTTTTTTTTCCTCTGAGAAGTTTATACTTTACCCTAGTTTTATTGAATTTTTTAAGTTTTAGCCAAGAATTTACTTTACTTTTGCAAGCAAAACAGAATTAGAAACTAGTAAACAGCACTGTTTATGCCTTGGAAGACCAGTAAAAGATTTAATTTGTCTTTCTTTTCTCTAGATTTCATGCTGAACGTGCCATAGACATCATTACTCACATTCTGCCAGAGGATCATCTGCTGCTGGCCTCATCTAAGCGGGTCAAAGGTGTGGGTGGTCTAAAGGAACTTTAATTGACTTAGAGCATGTAGTTGGTGTGTTCCTTTTCAAGAGTAACACAAATGTCAGTCCTCCTCTGACATATAGTACTTCTACCCAGATCATATTCCCTTTAAATGAATAAATTTGAAATAGCATGAACAAAGTTGTCCATAATAATTAATTCCCTTCTCTGAGATTTTTTTGCCTAACCATTATCATTATATTAAGTCTTAAAGAAATATGTATTTGGAGATTGTCTAAAACAATATCCATAAACATGTTTTTCTTTAACATTTATTTCTTAAGCTCTTATTCTTGAAGAAATAGCAATAGACTGCCACAACAAAGAAACTGAACAGAGGCTACTTCAAGAAGCACATGACTTACACCTGTCTTCTCTGCAACTAGCCAAAAAGGCTTTTGGAGAATTTAATGTCCAGACAGCAAAACACTATGGTAATCTTGGCAGGCTTTATCAGTCTATGAGGAAATTCAAGGTGAGAGATTTTTGGTTTCTGACCACATTTTCTTTTTATAAATAAAGTTAAATATATTTTAATAGTGGAATAGCATAGTTTACAAATTTCAGAGTAAGAAAATTCTTTCATGTGTAAATAAAAGCATGCAAATCTACTAAGTGATGTGTATTAAAATGAGAGCAATTATTTTCTCCTTGATATTATTTGAAAACTTGATGAAAGCATTTTAGTACATGACAGCATGTGCATGAGAAATAGGACTGAACAATTAGAAAACAATGATTATGAAGTTTTGCTTTGATTAATGAAATTTTAAACACTAAATTGGTTGACTAAATTATGCCCTGTCCACATTAATGTTTTCATTTAAAAATGCAGGCATTTTATACTATGAAAAAAATATTTTATACTATGAAAAATGCTCTCCAGAGTTGTAAACGTCTGAAACTTTAGGCACAGTGTTTTGTTTTGTATAGTTGAAGGCAGAGGTTTTTGTAAATGCTGAGCCATTATGTGGCCCTTCCTTGATTTGATCCTGCTCATTACACCATTTCATTCCCATGTGCTGATTCTTTCCAAAGCACAGCAGAATCTGATTTTCACGGGGCTTCAGTTTTTCACTACGTGGTCCTTTCATTAAGTTTGCCACCAATGTATGCATACCCAGTGAAGGCAAAGGTCTATGCCATATGTTTTTTCAGGCATTTCATTATGCACACAGGTAGTTTTGTAAATAATGTGAAAGCTCTAGCGTGGACGAAGATTGTTTTTGTTTTAAAACTCTGTTTTAGTTATTATTTTGCACTTGTGGAGTCAGCACCAAATAATTACTTTAGAAGCGATGCTACTTGTATGCTTAACACAAAACAAACAAAAACCAACACATGTTCAAAGCTATAATGTCTTCATACCTTTTTGCAGGGGGAGGGGTGTGTAAATAAATTTTCTTTCTTGAATATGTTTTAGCTGTCATGTTAAGTGTTTTGCTAACTTTCTCAACAGGAAGCTGAAGAAATGCATATCAAAGCAATCAAAATAAAAGAGCAACTTTTGGGCCAGGAAGATTATGAGGTAGCACTTTCTGTTGGACACCTTGCATCATTGTACAATTACGATATGAACCAATATGAAGATGCAGAGAAACTATATCTGAGATCAATAGCAATAGGTGAGTGTACATGTTAGGGTGGGTGTTTGTCTTTAAAGAAGTATAGTAGGCTGTCTTAAATTTCTTTAATAGTAGTAATATACCTTCTCTGTGTGATAAGAAGTGCTTATTTAAATTTTTATACTGTGGTTTGAACCATAGCAATATACAAGTCACAAAGAGGAACTCTTTGCACTAATACTATATCGAATGGAGAAAAACTTTAATTTGTGCATGTGAAAGATAATGTTACCATATTATGTGAAATCATCACCACTACATTTAAGTACAAATTTTCATCTTCTTCTATCTTTTATTCAGGGTGGTTCCAGTGAAAGTGCATCTCTCTTTTCCATTGCTTTCTGATTTATGCCAACTTTTTCTTGCACACTGTCTCCTTCTTATCTTTCACAACCACATCTTTCCATCTGGTTTTTGGTATCCCTCTCCTTTCTTCCTGGCAACTACATATCCATCATTTAGTACACTGTTTTCTTCTGCCTTCACAAGCGTTCAGCCCAGCGGAGTCTTCATCATCTTCTGCCATATCCCCTTCCAACTTTATAACCCACCCTGTTGTACTTGTTTTCTGTTTGATACAATTTGTTAACCCTGCCCATCCTTTTCAGTCGTACATATTGTTGTTCTCTAAGTTTCTACATTGTACAACCTTGCCTATTTAATTACAATCATGTGCATTTTTCCTTTGATATTTAAAACTATCATTTTCACACAGTTTTTCATTACACTTTCTCCATTTTTTCCAACCTGATCATATTCTCTACCTTATTTCCTCCATGGTCCCACTGTTCCTTAGAATCATTGAACCTAATTACCCGGAGGACTCAACATCTATGTTGTGTATTCGCAGGTTCACTTTTTCATTCTTACCCTCTCCACTCTGGTAGAGTTTTTGAACTGACTTTTTTTTTCATCCCATGCCTTTGCACCATACTTGTTTCCCTCAGTACTATTGAATAACTCAAGTTCATCTGCAACAAGCATTGACCATGGAGGAACTGTCTTGATGATCTCACTGAATGTTAAGATTAATAATGGATTTAATGCCAACACTGATGTAGTTCCCCTCTCGCTTTAAACCTTTCACCCAATCCTGCTTCACAAATGATTGCTGTACTCGCTTCAGCATAAATATTTTGGTGAATTTTGTGTTACTGATAAAAGATGTGAAAACAGCTGTGTGGCACTTCCAAATTTCTATGTGGGTGGGCAAGGGAGCAATGCAATTCAAAACTGCTGCACGACACGCTTAGAGGAAACACAGACCCTGATATGCTGTTGTCGCTAGTTTTTTTATTAACCTCTGTCACTGCTAGACTTCATTGCTCACTACTTTTTGCTTATTGTCTGTGTACAGTAACCTTTTAATCAAAACACCACATTGTAGGTGGAGACTGAAAGCCTACTGTTGTTTGTTGATCTTTTAGTATGCAACTGCCCTTCACACAAAAAACAAGTTTCTTTTTGTACAGCTGAAATAATACTATGTAATATATCTTTTTTAAAATGTAGTCATTTAATATTCCATTTAAGAGAGATCAGTGAACAACAAGGGGTATTTAATCTTGTATTCTGTGGAGTCATGTATGCTGAAATCACATGGGTGTGCTATAAATACTTCCAATTACTGTATATGTTTTCAAAAAGAAGCAATTGGTTCCTGAAAGGCAGCATTCCATGTTATTCAGACCATACACAGTTCATACAAGAAGGAAAAATAGCACATAGAGTGGATTCAGAAAGTATTCAGACCACTTCGCTTTCTGCATACTTAGTTGTGTGGTAGATTTAATTTTAAATGCACAAATTTGCTGTTTTTGCCTATAAATTAGCATTCATTAATTACAAAGTGAAAACATGTTTTCATAAAGGTTGTTAAAAATCAAAAACTGAAACCTCTCATTTATATTAGTTTTCAGACCCTTGATTCAGTATTCTATTGAAACCTGGGCTTCAGCAGGGTCACTCAATTACAGTCAGAGACTTGTCCCAGAACCACTCCAGTGATGTTTTGGCAGTATGCTTTGGGTCATCATGCTGAAAGGTGACCTGTCTCCCCAGTCTGAAGTCACGTAAAGTCTGGAGCAGATTTTCTTTAAGGACCTCTCTGTATTTGGCAGCATTTATTCTTCCCTCAGTTCTAACTAATATCCTTGTACCTGTCACTGAGAAGCACCACCATGTTTCATTATACAGATGGTGTTTTACAGATGATGCGCAATGCTTGGTCTTTGCCAGACATAGTGCTTGGAGTTCTGCCCAAAGAGTTCAATTTTTGTCTCATCATTCCAAATAATCTTCTTCCTCATGCTTTCAGTTTTCTTTAATTGCTGTTCGTCAAACTCCAAGTGGGAATTAGCCACATCACCAAAAATGCATGATTGCTGGAGGGCTTGTGAAATGGTAGTAATTCTTACAGGTTCTCCCATCTCTTGATCTCCTCCCTGTCCAAGGCCTTTCTTGCCTGGTTACTCAGTTTTTCCAGATGGTCAGCTTTATTAAGAGTCCTCATAGTTTCATACATCTTTTTTTTTTCGCAATTATTTAGGCCACTGTGCTGCTGGGAGCACTTGTAGCTTAAAAAATTGTGTTATACCCCTGCCTTGTTCTGTGACTCTCCACAGTTTTATTGTAAAGATCTACAGAGAGCTCTTTGGATTTTTTCGTTTGGTTTTTGTTTTGACTTGCAGTGTGAATTGTGGGGCTTTTTATGCACGGGTGTGTGCCTTTCTAGGCTATGTCCAATTAGTTCATTTTGCCACAGGTGGACCCCTGTCAAGTTTTAGACACAACTCGAAGATAATTAAAGTTCTGCCAGGAAACCCATATCGAATATCATCAGGGTGAATGTTGCTGTAGCTTTTAGGATGCTTTCTCTATGTTAGCTAAGGGTGTTCTCAGTTCTCCAGCTGTTATCTTGTCCAGGTGTTGTAACGAGAATGGAAATGTACAAGGTAGAAAGTTATAGAGGGCAAAAATTCTAAAGTCTCACTGTGGTAGTAGTCAGCAGTTTGTTGTGCTTCAGGATGTCTAGGGTTTAGCAGTTGAGGGGTTTTCAAGTGCCAGGGCGTGGTAACACTTTTTTAAAAAAAAATTACTTTTTTTTTTTTTTGGTTTTGGGCAGAGCCCAAGAAATACTGTCTTACTCTCTGATACAGTACAATAATAGAACAAAAATAAATAATGTATAGTAAAATGTAAACTTTAGCACAGTAAAATAAGTAAAAGAGTAGTACTTCATTAGCAGGTTAAAATACCTCAAAGTTCACAGTACAGTAACACACCAACTAGTGATTGAATTTCACTGCTGCCTACAGAAATAAGTGTACAGTGCACATACAGAATACTTGAAAATTATCATTGTAGTACATTATAGAGTTTACTATTGCACTGTAATTGGAGATTGACCAGAAATGTCTTTCTTAACCAGATGTTTTGTTGGAGTGAAACCTGATGGGATATTGATTAGCATTTGCTGTTAAGCAAAACTGAAAATGTTACTTTTTGGTGTGGTAACAAACATTTTAATTTAGTCGGCTACCTTGAAATAATGTGTTTTTGAATCATATACATGCCTGATGTTTTTTGTATTTTATAGGAAAGAAGTTGTTTGGAGAAGGATACAGTGGCTTGGAATATGACTACAGAGGCCTCATTAAACTGTATAATTCTGTTGGGAACTATGAAAAGGTTTATGAATACCACAATGTTTTGTCAAATTGGAACCGCCTGCGAGACCGTCAGTTTACTGTTGCAGATGCTTTAGAAGATGTAAACACCAGCATGCAGTCAACAGAAGAAGTGGTCCAGTCATTTCTCCTGTCTCAAAGTTGCCTGGAAGGACCAAGCTGCTAAAGTCAGAACTTGTTTAAACAGATTTGCCTCTTATAGCACAAGGGGGACATCTTATACTGTGAAATGTTAATCTGCAGCCCATTTCCCAGCAATCTGGGGAGGAGTTGACAAACAGAGATCCTGGACTGCCAGTTCACATATGGACTGAGCTTTGCTTCTTTGTAGATGGCAGCTCTCAGTGATGAATAATGAGCAAGTCTTTTTAACACCAGCAGCTTACTGTTGTAATCACACTCTACTTTCCTATTCATTATCAAAGGAAATGTGTTGTCTTAAAAGATTATTTAACCTATTTCAAGCAAATTTTAAACACAGATTTCATTTGGTCTGTTTTCTGTCCTCTATTTTTTGGGACCATGGCACTTTTAAAATAGTTAAGCAAAACAAAAAATACCAAAAGGGTATGATATACACAGGTTGAGTATGTCTATTTACAGAAGGAGTTTTACTTGAATACATTACACCATGGAAACATAAATATATATTGTGATCAACCAGAACAGTATAAAATATAATTGATTTCAAAAAGCTACCAGTGAAATGTCACCGTTATGTGACCCCTTTTCTCCCCAGGATTGCTTTTTAGGAGTGTAGCAAAATAATATTGTATGTTTAAAAAAACTTGCTTAGCAATTGTGGACCAGTGTTTCGTGCACATGTTTTTGAAGTAGGGGGGATATACAAGTATACAACAGTACTCATTTCTTTTACAGGTGAACATTTAGAGTTAGTAAAGTATCATTTGATTGGACAATGCTAAAGACAGACATCAATGCCAGACAGATGATCCCAGATGTTTTAAGTACCTTTTCATTAACACCATTCCATAGATTAGACATCGGTTAATTATTTTGTTTGATCACTTACTTGGCTCATTGATGGGAAATTAATACCAAAACTACTCTATACCCCTCCATTAACAAAATTGGATGTCTCTGTTGCATAGTCCAGCTTTCAGAAAATACCTGGCTGAAAATCAATGTTAGGTGATAATGGTCTACTATTTTACTGTGGTGTTCCCACCAAAAACACATTTAATTTACCATTCAGAATAGAAATGTGTACTACAGGGCAATCCAGAGTAATCTGTTAATTAATCTGCTAGGGTAAAATGCAGACATTATCCAAAATTAGAAAGGCATGACTGAATGAATAGCGTTTTCTTTGTCACCTCTTGAGATCTGTCAGTAACACTTGGATAAAATTGCACCTATATAAAGGGAAGCTTTGAACACTAAGTTGTATCTGTCCTTACAGGAGATGCACTTAAACACACTTAGACAACGGCACTAAACCATTTAGCTTTCAGTTAGTATGGAGACCAGCTGTTATTCTCATATTTATTAGATACCAGAGTCTGTCTTTATAGCAGAAGGAAAAACTGTCGTAGAAGGAAGGGTATTGTGTGGTCCATTTAAAGTTGAATACATAGTTTATAGCTATAGAAGGGATTGCACTTGCTGGACTGGGAATGTTCTTTAGTTTATAATTAAGTGCCAAATCCAATATTGGAGGCAACTTAAATTGCCATTAATGTCCAATATATATAACTACAGCTTAAGAAACCTTGGGTGATAAAAGATGCCATGAAGTATTTGGACTCTGCACTTAACAATGTTAGCAGGTGCAGCTCCAGCTGCCTACCAAAGGACTTCACTCATGTCTCATAAGACACCTTTTTGCTTGGTTCTGTAAATCCTAGTAGTTATGAGTTAATAGTCATAATTTTCTTGACATAAAATAGCTGAATTGGAAAGGTTTGTTTACTATGGTCTAATTTTAAAAAGTTTTTTTTTTTTTTTTTTTAAATAATGGGAACGCACTGAATTCTTAACTACACAATCAAGTTTTTGGGTTTAAGACACTGGATATCAGTCCACAGGTAAATTATATTTATTCTTTTGTGACCAACATTAATGTGTATTGTTTGATAAAACAAGAGGCTGACAATTCTGCTGTGGAAACCTGTGTTCTCATGTATACCTACCTATTCATAAATGTCTTATGCTACAGTTAATCAGCTTTGCAGTATTTGGTTTTTACACCATTGTTCTGTAAATATATATGTAATTAATACATATAGAAAACCTTTTATGATTAATAACCTACGTTTTGTGATGAAGTTTCCCTCTGACTTGAAATATTAACACTTTAATTTGCATTACACTAAAATTAACATGGTTTTACCGAGAATTCGTTTACAGCAGCGCAGTTATGAATTTTTCTAATTTTAGTGTTCATTATATTAATATTGTCATAAAGAAAAAAAATAGCACAGATATTGCAAGAATATGCAACTGACTAAACATGTTTGGTGCATAGCTGGATTCCTGCAGCTTTTGGTTTCATTACTATAGTCTCCCTATCATGTAATTTCTTTTGTTGTCAGCCGATTAGCTTCAAGCTATAAATACTGAATTCTTAATATGGTTCACATACTACAGCTCTACATTTGATTAATTTATTATTTATAATTAAACACCCAATCCCATTCAAAACATCAGCATTTAGGACAGTAAGATTTTTAATTACGTTTTTCCATTGAATAACTTGGATACATATAGCAAGATGTGCTTGTATTAACCATTCATATTTAGCAGTCTTCTGTGTACATGTACTTTAGATATGGATTCATCTAATACACAGTAGATACAGTCATATGAAAAAGTTTGGGAACCCCTCTTAATTCTTTGGATTTTTGTTTATCATTGGCTGAGCTTTCAAAGTAGCAACTTTCTTTTAATATATGACATGCCTTATGGAAACAGTAGTATTTCAGCAGTGACATTAAGTTTATTGGATTAGCAGAAAATATGCAATATGCATCATAACAAAATTATACAGGTTCATAAATTTGGGCAACCCAACAGTGATATTACATCAATACTTAGTTGAGCCTCCTTTTGAAAATATAACAGCCTCTAGACGCCTCCTATTGCCTTTGATGAGTGTCTGGATTCTGGATGGAGGTATTTTTGACCATTCTTCCATACAAAATCTCTCCAGTTCAGTTAAATTTGATGGCTGCCGAGCATGGACAGCCTGCTTCAGATCATCCCATAGATTTTCAATGATATTCCATTCAGTGGACTGTGACGGCCATTCCAGAACTTTGTACTACTTCTTCTGCATGAATATCTTTTTTAGATTTTGAACTGTTTTGGGTCATTGTCTTGTTGGAATATTCAACCCCTGCATAACTTCAACTTTGTGACTGATGCTTGAACATTATCCTGAAGAATTTGTTGATAATGGATTGAATTCATCCGACCCTCGACTTTAACAAGGGCCCCGGTCCCTGAACTAGCCACACAGTCCCACAGCATGATGGAACCTCCACTAAATTTGACAGTAGGTAGCAGGTATTTTTCTTGGAATGCGGTGTTCTTCTTCTGCCATGCAAAGCGCTGTTTGTTATGACCAAATAACTCAATTTTTGTCTCATCAGTCTAAAGCACTTTTTTGTTCCAAAATGAATCTGGCTTATCTAAATGAGCATTTGCATACAACAAGTGACTCTGTTTTTGGCGTGAGTGCAGAAAGGGCTTCTTTCTCATCACCCTGCCATACAGATGTTCTTTGTGCAAATTGCGCTGAATTGCAGAACGATGTACAGATACATCATCTGCAGCAAGATGTTCTTGCAGGTCTTTGGAGGTGATCTGTGTGTTGTCTGTAACCATTCTAACAATCCTGCGCGTATGCTGCTCCTGTATTTTTCTTGGCCTGCCAGACCTGGGTTCAACAGCAACTGTGCTTGTGGCCTTCCATTTCCTGATTACATTCCTTACAGTTGAAACTGACAGTTTAAACCTCTGAGATAGCTTTTTGTAGCCTTCCCCTAAACCATGATACTGAATAATCTTTGTTTTCAGATCTTTTGAGAGTTGCTTTGAGGATCCCATGCTGTCTGTCACTCTTCAGAGGAGAGTCAAAGGGAAGCACAACTTGCAATTGACCACCTTAAATACCTCTTCACATGATTGGTCACACCTGTCTATGAAGTTCAAGGTTTAACGAGTTAATCCAACCAATTTGGTGTTGCAAGTAATCAGTATTGAGCAGTTACATGCATTCAAATCAGCAAAATTACAATTGCACAGCCAATTTTTCACATTTGATTTAATTTCATACAACTAAATACTGCTTCACTAAAAATCTTTGTTTGGAAAACACCCCAGTACACCAATGTTACTAGGAAATGAAAGACATACCACTGTTATCTTTGTTGTTGAAAGTAAATTATTATGCAGGCTGAGAAGGGTTCCCAAACTTTTTCATATGACTGTAACTGTGACATCTGCTTTTGTATCCATATGCACTTATTTGACTGACATATTCCAAATTTGCCAGTTTGTCATTTTTTAGTTAAACAGTCCCAAAGAAATTATGGCTTTTTGTCTTTATCAAGTTGCATTTTTTCTGTTCCCAATGATTTGAATATTCTCATGTTCTTCATATGCTGATTTCCAGTTCAATGCCTTAAGTTTGACTTGTGGCTTATTAACAAATCCACGAGTTCTTGGTGAGGATTTAACTATGGTGTTTCTCTGTTCATAAAGTCTGTCATACTCCTAATGTAATATTTTAGGTAGAATTTATTGTAGATTTTTTAAGTACAGTCATGTGGTGATATATGGCTGGCCAAGTTAAGCCTATTCGTACTTGATAGATGAGGGCCATAGCAAAGAAGTAGGGGAGTAATGTTCTGGAAATTACAAGAAACAGTCACAGTAATAAATCTATCATTATCATTAATATTTTACAGGGTTTCATATATTTTCTGACTCCTGATGAGCCCTTTTAAGGTTTGTGCTGATTGGCGCAGCACCACATGGCCCACATTGCCTTCCCTTACACTCTTTATGGTTCTGCGTCCCAGTTTTGCCTCAAGTTCATTAACGACCCCCTAGCAGCGATTGGAAACCGGCCTCATGGTGAAACTAACCTCATCACGGGCCCCACTTGGTGAAACAAGCTCGCTGAGAAACAGGGAAACATTGCACATTGCTGCTGACCACTGCGGCGAGCCACTCGCAAAACCTGAGACTCATTGGCAGCAACATGGGTTGCGACCAAATGGTTCAGAAACATTGGCTTAGGCGACCCACTCGCATACCAGCAACAAGCCAGCAACTTACTGACAGCACAGCATTGTTTGAGAACACTCTCTTACCTGTACCCACCATGTGGATGTCAAGATTGGTTTGTGCCACACGTTACCTGCAGTTAAAGTATGCACACACCAGACCCACAGAGCCCCAGTTTTCAATGCCCTGTACAATTTGTAAGTAGGCGCATGACTGTATTTTACCACATACCAGAACCAGTACCTACGAAGAGGAATGCAGTTACATTTATCCTGTGACATTCAAAATTTCTACAGTTAACATAGGGCTGTGTAATGTAAATTATTTTTTTTTCCTAAATCTGCATGACTTAATCTGGGATGAAGGTTGCAGTAGTAGCCAGTGAAGTAGAGGGCCCGGGACACTTATCCACAAAGTTACTACTGGGACATCCTCAGCTTGCTCATCAACTGAAGCGTCTTCATTGTCCCTTTACAAGGAGCATCTGGCTTTATTTATTTTATTTATTTATTGTTTAGTGGTCATGAGTCAAGGACCGTCTTAATTAGATACTCTGTTTATCTGGTGGCACATCAGTAATTCTGCTTATCAGGCTTTACACCCAGTCACAAAGAATGTGACTAAAGTCATCTAAAGTAATGTCATCTATGCCTGTCGGAGATGCAACTCTGTGGTCTACCAATTGGGTGCCCTACAAGTCTCTGATGCACACTGAAATTTTATCGATAAAACCATGAATGTGGGGGTAGGAAAGATGCAGCGTTCATGTAGTTTTTCAACCACGTTGATCAGGTTTTCCTTAATGCAGATATTTCAGACTCCTTTCTCACTCTTTAAATACAAAGATAAATGGCATGGAGCTCCCTTCTTGCCTGTTTTTAAAAATGGCGACCGTTACTCCAGCCTGCTCATACTCATGTATAATGCTTTCCTTTGATACTGAAATTGGCTTTTCTTAACCAAGAAACAACAAAAAAAGTATCCTTTGCTGCTTTGTTTTTTGGATGAATATCTTCCTCATCTGTGAGAATTTGCAGAAGCATGAAAATAATTTTTACTGAATTTCTCATGTTTGATGCTGATGCTGACAAATTGCATCAGTTAGTTACAGCTAAAAAGGTTGTTTTCATTGGTTCTCGTCATCTGACGCTGCTGCTCTCAGTGTCCGGTGATAGTTGCCGTCATTGATAAATTGAACTTACACTGATACTTCTTTTCCATGGCTGTCCTAGTCACAAATGAAGCTACAAGACTTGGTATATCTGAACTGCATTTTTAGCAACAGGGCCACTACTTTAAGATCACCACAGATATTCCAGTTATGTATTATTTATAATATGAGCGGAAATCACTAAAATAGGTAAATACAGTCCATAGTAGGAAAAGTTAAAGGTGATTTTTTTTTTCTTTTATGATTAGCAGGCCAAAATCCACAAGATGCACTCAGAAGTGTTCAGGAAGCAAAATCTTTGTTGACCAGAGTTATTGACAGTTTACATGAGTATCCGGATATTAAGGACTTCTGTCACTTGTCACTCTTGTGTGTGCGTGCGCGCGCACTTGATGGATAAGCCTATATTTAAGCCAAGTATTTTTGTTGTGAACAGTCCAACACTAGCAGCAAATCGAGCAGGCTGTTCCTCTTGGTCACGGTCTTTCAGGAGTCTTATCACTCCTAGTTAATTCTGAATGAATTTGAACTTGAAATCTACAAATACTTACTAAAGTTGGTAGGTTCTGTTTGGAATCCCAAAAGCTACTCTTAGTAAGGGTTGTAAATAGTGTGTGCATACTTAAAAACAAATCATTTATTTGTAACTATCAGAAGCTTCACTAAACCTACAGTGTATGCCTAGTGCCTGTTTCACAAGTCAAGTCAAGAATGACATGAAACTTACAACAGCCATGCTGAAGGCCAGGTGTGTGTGTTCAAGGAACGTTTAACAGCACCTATAATGGATTATTAACACTCTGACCAATCTGTCTGCACCAGCACAGTGCCACCCCATCCCTCAAGAGCCATTTTATGTTGCCAGGTCCTGAGCCACACCTGAGGAGGTGGATTAAGCCCGGTGGGCTGGCTCAAGGTATCCCTGTTGCAGGTGTGGGTCTTAGTAACCCCTAATGCTGTAGTACACTGCAGTATTCAAGTGTTTCTGGACTCTTATTCAGAAGTTCATGAGACAGTCACCAGACTTCCATATGACTATGTGTTTTGGTGTTGATATATTTTTGCTGCTCTTAAGTTATTCTGAGCCTCCAGTATTGACAAGGGGGACCATTTGTTCTCCTTTGAGAATAGGTTGGGGGTTGCATCCTCATTCCTGTGATTCACAAATTGCAATAGTACTAAAAAGTGAATGTTATTTTTTCTATTTTGTACACAACCACTGAATGCAAACGTGTCCCTGGCTTGTTGAGCAACCCTCCTTGGAAACACAATGGGCCTTATTAAAATCCTCTTCCTTCACTGCTCCCCCTTTTCCAAGAACGCTTTTATTCAGTGCTTTGTCTTTCAGGGTGTGTGGTGTGGCAGCGCATTTCACACACATGAACTGACACCCTGTTCTGTTTCTTCTGTTCTAATGGAAATGCATGTTGCCTGCTTTGTCTTTCACTTTATACAGCTAATAGCAACATCTTGGCATTGTTAACCTCACAATTACTGAGATTTTTCACATTAACATCATCATTTTTTCATTGTTGGGCATCTGTCTTATGATACGCCCTTTCCAAACTCAAAATGAGAACTAGAAGACACTCCAGAAATGGATGAAAAAAGCAGCAGCCTTCTCTATACAAGACAAGTGCTGTTCTGTGAAGGCCCTTGTCATTTTGTATTACACTAACAGATGTATATTTCCCCCCATCTACTAAAATCAAGAATTGGTAAAACCCCATGTGTTTATTGATACTGCCCTCCTTATTCACTGAACTGTTCCAGTTGTTTTTTTTCCAACTGAACTGTATTTGTTTGCTATACTGTATATAACATCTGATCAAAGCTGGAACTGCAAACATTACAGACTGAAATAAACCAAAAGTCTACCAAAATTCCATATACGAGGTGTGGCAGAAAAGTAATGAGACTGATTTTTTATTTACCAAAGTTTTTATTTTTTTCAAACATCAATGTTATCCCCTTCAAAGTAGTTCCCTTGGGCCGCTACACACCGATGGAGACGTTGTTCCCACTGTTGGTAGCAGCGCTGGAAGTCTTCAACCGGCATGGTCTTCAGCATGTCCGTTCCCGAAATGACGTCCTTTGAGGACATTTTTCAGTTTAGGAAAAAGTCACACGGACTGAGGTCAGGTAAATAAAGGGGCTGGGGAACCACAGGAATGCCTTTTGAGGTCAAAAATTCTGTTATGGAGAGGGCAGTGTGACATGGGGGGTTGTCATGATGGAGCATCCATTTGTCTGCAATGTCTGGTCTCACGCGAATGACCCTTTTTCTGAGCCACACTTGCCAATTCTCCAAGCTTAACACAAAATTTAATGGCGCAACGTTGCTCCAAATTCTGCTGTTCCATTTTGCGTGACGCACAACCAAAAACACAACTTCGCTAATAGCAGTCACAAAAATCACGTAGTTAACGGAAGGAGTTGAAACTCGCACTGAGCTATGGGAGGGTACTGATACACGTGCTCTATCAAGGACAACAGCGCAGCGTAGCCAGATTGCTTGCAGTGTTGCCAGTCTCATTACTTTTCTGCCACACCTCGTATACAGCTAGCAATGCATGAGTGTCACCTTATGTTTTCAAAGCTAAATGTTGAAGTGGTTAATATAACAAATTTCCAAAGCTCCAGTAGTTCAGCTGCGAGTGTAGTGGTGGTGGATCATCGTATTTCTGAGGTACTTAGTTCATGTAGACCAAGGACAGATCAAAACACACTGAAGGTAATGTTTTTAGAAGTCCAAGATCAAGAGATGGATATGCAAGTAATGTTCTCTGGATCATAGCCCAGCTCTACCATCGAGTCATCATACTCACCAGCCAGCTGGGCTGCTTCTTCTGTTTTCTCCCAGTTCTCCCCTCAATTCTGACTTGACTCCTGGTACTGCAGCACATTCCTGTGTTTTGTCACCTTACATTCCTCTTTATCCGAGGGTTTAAACTGGCAGACGCTGCTCCAACTCCCCAGTAGATTACAAACCTTACTCTTTAAAGTCTCAATTGTTGAGATGGAAACCTTGCACAGCATGGGGTCAGATTTATAAAGGTTGCATACACAGCTTTCCACGCAAATGTCAGGATTTCTAAAAGAAACTTGACGGGGGTACATGCGTCTCTTTATGGTAACTCTGACCAATCCAAATGCAATATTTTGAAGAAACTGGGAAATGATGACACCTTTGATCAAGCAGGGAAATGAAACATTACACCTTAAAAGTGATGAATATGATGTACAGAATATTTTAGTTCGAAATTTTAGAGGGACAATAGCCCTGAAGAACTTTTTTGTTTTTTCATCAGTTTATATTGGCTACATGTTGTCATTTCTCAGGGAACTGGCCGGTGGGTGACGAATATCTCGGCCAAGCTTCACTCCTTCATTCTTGCTGTGTTGGAACCCATTAGCTGCCAGTGAAGCTTTACATCTCCGTGGCCTTGGCCAGTTCGTGATTTGTTTATTTTGAGACAAAGTAGCTTTGACAGAGGCAATTGTGCCTGGCTTGTTGGTAAGGTAACTGGCTGAACCCTCTGATTCATATGGCCTGTGCTGTTCATTGTAACAGCAATTATTTCCTTACATGTGCCAGGTGTTAATGGCTACCCACTCATACACTGGCACCTTATGCCTGTCCCACCCCCAGAGTGCAGAGGAGAGGTGATACAATGCCACACATGCTCTTGGCTCTCTCAGTGCAGCATTAAGACTGAATGCATCAGGAGGGAGGCTGTGCCATGATTGCATATGTATGAGGCTCATTTGCATTGCCCATACATGGTTGTGTCAGGAGGGCAATCGGGCAAAGTATGAGGCACATTCATAAACAAGACAGGACTAATAAAGGTAAATTGCATAGAAATGTGCAGACAGCAGGTGTTATAAACTAGATGTATTGTTGGCGTGAGTGTATTTTCCCACTCCAATCCATACAGTTTAGCACACCTCAGAAACACATTCCCATAATACTGTGCTTCTGCATTAACTCTTGACCAATTAATTGACCTTCAATTTAAAAGCCTGAATTGCATTTTCTATTTATGATTTGCTCCGTTTGTTCCAAAAGTAGTAATTTAACAATATTTTGCCAAAAAATGCACGTGTTTTGCAAGTTTTGAGCATATAGCCAGATAACTGAAATGTGAGTTATTCAACACAAGTAATGTCTTTCGTTTTTCACATTGTTTTACATTGTTTAGCACTGGTCACAATTTATGATGTAATAGAAATGAATCGTTTTCTCTCTGTTCTACATGGAAACAGGAGATTAAAAATTATCCTGGCCATCATTACAAACTAAATAGGGTAGGTAACATATAAAAAATATCATTTTTGGGTGGAGTATTCCTTCAGACTTAAAACTGCAATAAACACAAAATCTTCTCCCAGTGCTTCAGATATTCAGCAGAAAACGTTTGCGAGACCAGGACCAGCCGATGTGAAAAGGCCTAATTAATGAACCCGTTTCCTACCATAATGGGTAAAGTTGTTTACATTCCTCTGTGCAAATTTGCTAAAAGTGCCTCCACCTCAGTATGTTGCCTACCAGTTATTTACTTTGGAAACTTGAGAATGAAGTTCAGTTTTTTGTTTCTTTAATGTAAGTAATTACTGTAGTTTTTAATTCAGATTAAACTAAACCGGGATGAACCGTTACACTACTAGACAAACTTGCATCAGGGGCTCCAAAGGAGACTGGCAGAGGGTGAAGGTGACAGAAGGGGAGGCCCTGCTTTGGCTTTGACAATTAATCTTAACTACAGTTTGGAAGACTTCCCTAACTCATAACTTCCCAAGCTCATAATAAAATATGTACAGCTTTGTGCGGCCATCAATGAAACAAGCACATGTTTTAAATCAGGAAACCGGAAAAATGTGCAAAGGTGTGAATTCTTTCACGGTCAAAACCCAATTGTTTTTTTCTTTAAACACAAAGTAAAAATCACAGAGTCGTTGAACAAGCCACGTAACCAACAGCTGACTACCTGAATAACGTTAACTTGCATTTAGATTTTATTGACATAACTAAAAATACACAACATAAATCAATTAAACGTTTTAAGAATGTAAACCTGTCAACAATTATGCAGATTCTCTGCAAATGTGGCACTGGAACAAAGTCTTTTGACTTCAGTGTCACCGTATTCCCTTGAACTTTATTAAAAGTTCTGATGGGTAGGAACAACAGTACATTCTTGATGGACATCAGTTTTGTTGAGCACTATAATATGTTTAGAGATGTTACCAGCTTTATTTTGAAATATGCTTTTCCAGCCATTTCACGTTTGGTAAACTCTGTTGTCTGGAAATAAATCTGATGTACGCTGATGCTTTGTTATCTTGTAAGGAACTTGATATGTGTCCAAATGCACCAAATCTGCAAGAAAAAAAAAGACAATTTCAACTTAATAAAAGCAAAAGTAACTCTAATGTCATGATATTGTTAGCATAAAACTGTGTGGATCTGACACAATCTGATGTCTAATAGCCGCCATTGCCATTCATTAGAACAATGTAGACGAGAACAGGCCATTCAACCCAACAAAGCTCACCAGTCCTATTCACTAAATTGATCCTAAAGTCTTACTGTCTACCACACTACTTGGTAGCTTATTCCAAGTGTCTGTGGTTCTCTGTGTAAAGAAAAACTTCTTAATGTTTGTGCGACCTTCACCCTTTAATAAGTTTCCAACTGTGTCCCCGTGTTCTTGATGAACTCATTTTAAAGTAACAGTCTTCATCTGCTGTACTAATTCCCTTCATAATTTTGAACACTTTCATCATGTCTCCTCTTACTCATAAAACGACTCAGCATTTTTAATCTTTCCTCACAATTCTTTACCTTCTCATAAGGAGTGTGCTATCCAGGCCCAGGGACTGCGCCCCAGCTCGCCTGTGGGTTGCTGTACCATTTTGTTTTTTTTTTTTTTTACAGTTTTGTATTTATCTGTGCAGCTTTATTCCCATTTTCCTAATATGTGCTGCTCTCTGTAAATCTAATTTGAACCACTGTCAGCATGCGTGACTGGGTTTGTATGTGCCTTGTGACAACGTGGCGTTTCTCTTAAAGTTATCTTGTGCCTGCTTCTGCCTCAGCAGACTCCTGTTCAAATGAATCGTGAAGTGCATAAATAGGCTGGCAAAACTGGTGGACATACAGTTAGGTCCATAAATATTTGAACAGAGACAACTTTTTTCTAATTTTGGTTCTGTACATTACCACAATGAATTTTAAATGAAACAACTCAGATGCAGTTGAAGTGCAGACTTTCAGCTTTAATTCAGTGAGATGAACAAAACGGCTGCATAAAAATGTGAGGCAACTAAAGCACTTTTTTTAACACAATCCCTTCATTTCAGGGGCTCAAAAGTAATTGGACAATTGACTCAAAGGCTATTTCATAGGCAGGGTTGGGCAAGTCCGTCGTTATGTCATTATCAGTTAAGCAGATAAAAGGCCTGGAGTTGATTTGAGGTGTGGTGCTTGCATGTGGAAGATTTTGCTGTGAACAGACAACATGCGGTCAAAGCAGCTCTCCATGCAGGTGAAAGAAGCCATCTTTAAGCTGCGAAAACAGAAAAAACCCATCCGAGAAATTGCTACAATATTACGAGTGGCAAAATCTACAGTTTGGTACATCCTGAGAAATAAAGTAAGCACTGGTGAACTCAGCAATGCAGAAAAGCCCTGGATGTCCACGGATGACAACAGTGGTGGATGATTGCAGAATCATTTCCATGGTGAAGAGAAACCACTTCACCACAGCCAACCAAGTGAACAACACTCTCCAGGGGGTAGGTGTATCGATATCCAAGTCTACCATAAAGAGAAGACTGCATGAAAGTAAATACAGAGGGTGTACTGCAAGGTGCAAGCCACTCATAAGCCTCAAGAATAGAAAGGCTAGATTGGACTTTGCTAAAGAACATCTAAAAAAGCCAGCACAGTTCTGGAAAAATATTCTTTGGTCAGATGAAACCAAGACCAACCTCCACCAGAATGATGGCAAGAAAAAAAGTATGGAGAAGGCATGGAACAGCTCATTATCCAAAGCATACCACATCATCTGTAAAACACGGTGGAGGCAGTGTGATGGCTTGGGTGTGCATGGCTGCCAGTGGCACTGAGATACTAGTGTTTATTGATGATGTGACACAGGACAGAAACAGACGAATGAATTCTGAGGTGTTCAGAGACATACTGTCTGCTCAAATCCAGCTAAATGCAGTCAAATTGTTTGGGCGGTGTTTCATGATACAGATGGACAATGACCCAAAACATACAGCCAAAGCAACCCAGGAGTTTATTAAAGCAAACAAGTGGAAAATTCTTGAATGGCCAAGTCAGTCACCTGATCTTAACCCAATTGAGCATGCATTTCACTTGTTGAAGACTAAACTTCGGACAGAAAGGCCCACAAACAAACAGCAACTGAAAGCCGCTGCAGTAAAGGCCTGGCAGAGCATTAAAAAGGAGGAAACCCAGCATCTGGTGATGTCCATGAGTTCAAGACTTCAGGCTGTCATTGCCTGCAAAGGGTTTTCAACCAAGTATTAGAAATGAACATTTTATTTCCAGTTATTTAATTTGTCCAATTACTACCTGAAATGAAGGGATTGTGTTAAAAAAATACTTTAGTTCCTTTACATTTTTATGCAATCTTTTTGTTCAACCCACTGAATTAAAGGTGAAAGTCTGCACTTCAACTGCATCTGAGTTGTTTCATTTAAAATTCATTATGGTAATGTACAGCACCAAAATCAGAAAAAAAGTTGTCTCTGTCCAAACTAAGTGATTATTCCTCTTAGGATTTATAATAATAAGGCACTGCGGTGGGCTGGCACCCTGCCCGGGGTTTGTTTCCTGCCTTGCACCCTGTGTTGGCTGGGATTGGCTCCAGCAGACCCCCTGTGACCCTGTAGTTAGGATATAGCAGGTTGGATAATGGATGGATGGATGGATAATAATGCAGAGTGGTGGCTCTGAAGCTGAAGATCTACGCTGGTATCTGGAAGGTAGCCAGTTCCACTACTGCCACTACTGCCTTCTCCACTGAGCCCTTAACATGAAAATTGCTCCAGGGCTGCTGTACAATGGCTGACGCTACACTGTGTCATCCAAAGGTCATGCAAAAAGACAATTTCCCCTTGGGGATTAATACAGTGTACCAAATACCAAAAATAATCAGCAGCAATTACCTGAAATATTCACTTAAATGTTCTAAAGCACATGTAATGTCATTCCTGCTCTATTCATTGCTGGGATATACCACTGCTGTCTGTTACCTATTATGAAATTTCCTGTTTAGCAAGTCTAGTTACAGTAATTTTCTAGTGAAACTGTGCCACATGCAACCATGAACCAAGAAACGAAAACTCTCCTCGCTGAAGGTGTTAACATTTTTAAAAACAATAAAATGAAGGAAGATCCGACTCAACGTGTACAATCCAGAATGAAACCTCAATGGCCACATTTACTCTGCCAGCTCAGTCTGACCAAATGTCAGTATTTTTAGATGTCTAACATACAAGTATATGTGATTTTCCCCTCCCACCTAAACAGTACCCATGGAAATCCTATCTTTTTGTACTGGAAGAAAGCCAAATTTGTGAGCAGACCCCTCAAGTTGGACATAATTCTCATTGGCCTACATGTGCATGTTTAGATACGATTTTTAAAGATAAAATGTGTTTTTCTACAATACTGAACATCTAAATAAACACTGGGACTGTAATGAGAAGGCAAGTACTTGTATGGATGACTAGATGAGTGGGATTAGGAAAATCGAAATTGTTTCTTTAAGCAAGTATTTCAATGTTTCAATTATATTACAAATAAAACACTATCCTAATTTAATAATTAAAAAAAAAAAAAAAAGCTTTCACAACTAAAAGCTTGGTATGTTCTTTTATGACTGGTTTAGTCCAATGTTACTGTAATGCTGTTGGAAAATAGTGCTTTTACCATATGCTAAATATGACTCATAATATTTTTGTGTACTTTTATTTTAGAATTATTTAGATAAAAACTCAAGTTGTGGGCTCAGAGCTCATGTGGGAAATGTTCTGTAACTGAAAAGGGCAGGCAGGTACAAATGGCCTCATTAATTCATTAATATTCATGAGGTTATTTTTGAAATTTGGGATTAGATCAAATTCTGGGTGTACGCCACATAGACAGACAGGAATTCTGGGAAAATAAATATAAAATTGTTAAAACAGTGTCATTGTTTATTAGAATGTATACGTTTGCGTTTAGATAAAGTGACCAGTGTGTGTGTGCTGATAAGGGTAAGTGAAGAGGAGGCTTAGGACTTTAAGATTAACATGCTTCATGTCTAGCCAAAAGTAACTTACTGTATATACTCGCATATAAGTTGGGTCTTGAAACCCGAAAAATCAATTATAAAAATCAGACCCCAACTTATACGCCCATTCAAAAATGCAACACTTAAATTTTTTTTTTTTTTTTTTTTTTTTTACATCTTCTTGCCTCCTCCAATCTCACACCAGTTTCTCAGATGCATCGAATTTTGTTGCAGCAGTGTAGCTACCAATTTCTTTTGCCACTTCAACAACGTTTAATTTAAAACCAGCTTCATATTCTCTTCTAACGCTCCATCATAGATAAGGGATGCTCTTACGATAAAGTTGTATGAGGGTGCGAGATACAAAAAACACAAAATGGTGCAAACGTCGCTTCGGAAAAGGCAGTGTGCTTTGTGGTTACTCTCTCAGGTGGGTGTTAGCATATCATAATCTCTTGGACCAATAGCGTGAGTTTTCTGCATTCGACTTATACAACTGACATTATAAAATACTGGAAATAATACAGTAAAATCAAGCCCAGACTTATCTGCGGGATAACTTAAACACAAGTATATACGGTAATTAACTGTCAAATAGACCATGGAAACATACAGTATCAGTTGTCTGAAATTTCTGACTAATGCAATATCTTACATAAGGCAGTCAACAAAAATCTATAAAATCACAAGATTTTGAAGTAAGCATTAGGAGAATGAGAAAACGAGGAACAACAGCTGAAGAAGTCAACTTGGTCAGACTTTGCCACCTACAGACCACCCCTTCAACTACTACTAAGCATCGTGCCTGGTTTAAGAAAACAAAGACTGCAACAACCAAAGTCATAGTCACTTGATATGAACCTCGATTTGAATCATTCAGGTTATATGTTTTCATATCTAACGTTTACACCTGGTCTCTCCTTTGACTAAACATAATTAACAATTGAAATAGTTTGAGTATTGCTTTGCTAAAGTTGTCATGTTTACTGACATTTAGCAATGGCAGATGATTGTTAATGAAACAAACTGCGTCCAATTCAATTATAGATACATTATAGCAAAACTGTCTAGTAATAAACAGCACTAGATTCACGTATTTAGTTTCTCAAACTGCTTCTTACAATAGAAAGTAATGAAGCTTAGTTCTCTTTTCCTAATAGGCCAAATTTGGACCATCTTTTATTAAAAATAACGGTCCAGACTCTGTGCCAAATGTGTAATACAACGCCACTTATGTCATGTAAGTTGAGATTTGCTTAGGATATAAGAAGGGCAGCACTATATTTACATGAAAAACTGAAAAGCCTTTTGTCATATTTGCATTAAACAGATATATGTTGTATGAAGCTTAACTTGCTTTTTAGTTTCTGTGGAGATTTAAAACGAAATATTTATACCTCAATGGCCAGGCACCAAAGCCTGCCAGCAGAAAGAACAACAATTCCAACCCACTGCAGTATGCGAGGTAGGCAAAGGGGGTCTGTCAACACTCCTGAGAAAAATGAATACAACCAGACAGGCAGCAGATGGAGTCCAGCAATCACAAACATACCAAGAGTGGTTTTAAAACCTAAAGTGATAAAGAGTGAAAAAGAAGTAATATTAGAATAACAATACACTGATAAAAAGATGCATTACAGCACATATTCACAAGATTAAACAACGATGATAATTATACCATTCATGATTATATGTAATTAGAAAATAAAAGTGAATTGACAAAATGATCATCTTTCCAAAAAAAAAAAAAATCAGAATTCCAAACGTAGATTGGCTAATCTTCAAAGGCACTTCATTATTTGTTACGGTTTTAATTACCAGCAGGAACTTGCTTCTAATGAAGTCACTTAAACATGTGTTCCAGCTACAAAAAAAATTGTATATACTTGTACTGTGTGCTTGTTATATGGAAATAATTTTAAACAAAAAATACTGGACAAATAAGTACATAAGAAATGATACCATTTGCCATAACTCTGTGAACCCACCAGGGGCTGCTCACAAATCTGCTCTTCCACTCGGCGCCCATTGAGCTGTGGGTACAGACAAAGACACACCATTCTAAGGCTGAAATAAAACAGCCACCCTATAAAAAAAAGAAAAGATTATCTCATTATCAGAACACATATTGCCGATAGAATGACATATTACTATTCATAAAATAAAAATCTTAACGTCTGCAAATTAGTGCACATTACACTAAGAGTAACTTTACACATTAAAAAAAATTGTCACACAAATAAATGTATGAACAATACACACTACTAACCATTACTACACTTTTACTTTGTTTTATGCAGATACTGTATATGTATAGAGTACTGTGCAAACGTCTTAGGCACTTGTGAAAAAATGCTGTAAACCAGGAATGCTTTTAAAAATAATGCCATGAATAGTTGTTAATAATCAATAAACCTCCTAGAAAGTGATGTGACCAGAAACAAACTAAATCAGCATTTGGGGTGACCACCCTTTGCCTTAAATACAGCAGCAATTCTCTTAGATTCACTTGCGTGCAGTTTCTGAAGTTACTCGCATTGTAGGGCTGCTCCAAGCCTCATGGAGAACTTGCCACAGTTCCACTGTACGCTTTGGCTGCCTTAACTTTGCTTCTTGTTTGTCCAAACAATCCCAGTCTGGCTTAATGTTAAGATCAGGGCTCTGTGGAGGCTTACCATCTTTTAGGAGTTCCTGTTGCTTTTTTGACTGCTGGTTCTTGGCCCTGTATGTGGTGTCATTGGCATGCTGCAGAATGGGACCAATCAGACGCCTAACTTCAGATACTGCGTGATGGATAAGAATCTTCCTGTACTTCTCAAATCATCAATTTTGATCAAAAACACCAATTTTATTTGTGGAAATGCAGTTTCTGTCACTTCTTCACTGCTAGCAGTGCTGATCATCTTCCAGCTGCAAAGGGAAATAAGTTTCTGTTGCCAGACCACTGCATTTCTAGTCCTTGGCCTTGCCTGACTGTTTTTGTCTTTGTTGAACAATGCTATGGTTTAAGAGCTGTAGTTGAAACCTGTACATGCACCACAGCCTGACCTTTTTAGTATGCTTCTCCCCTGTACAGGTTTATTCCCTTTACATAGATGTTTCTGTTTCAGTTCATCACTTTGGTTCAACCTACACATTATGTCGCTGAACATCATCTGTTTGTTATTTTGGGATAATCAAGCACTAGGTTATACGCCTACAAAGATTTCTCATTTTTTAACTTGAAAGTTGTCTGTTACCATGTTAGTTTCTTTCTTTAAGGAGATTAAAAAAATCTTATTGTATCGTTTCACTTTTTGCAAAAGGAATGTTTGGAACTGTAAAATGTGTCTTTTTCTATTGACAATCTAATCCCAAAGACATAAAATGAATGTGTAAGACAAATATATTTGTCAACTGTCTAGGATGGTCCAAAGTTATGGCAATTCCAAATATATGAATAGGGACATAAAACCCCCATAATTTTTTCAACTAAATTTTGATATAGGGACTTCTTTTTTTTTTTTTTTTTTTTTTAACTCACAAAAAGTAGTAAACTACTTTTGACACAAATGAATACATAACAGCCGTCGCTAACGCTGAGGAATAGTACTGCAACACTACAGACTTTGTCACCATTTTGTGTGCATGTGTAGCCAGATGTACCCAGCAAGATGCACAACTAAGCATTAATCTCAATCAAATATAAGAAGCTCGACTGACAGGCGGCTTTTTAGCTAGAGCATTAGAACCCACTGCTTGTAATTCCCAGCATCCTAAGTTTGCATCCCAGCCATGTCACCTCAATGGGAATAGCTGCGTGGATGGGGTGCTGATACTTCACAATCTCTGAGCAACTACAACACACGTAGCCACACGATAAGTTCCGTCACAGGTAAGGAGCTGCCCGTTTAACGGAGCAGATGAAGAACATAGAGCTTGTAATCCCCAAAATCCTAAGTACACGTCCCAGATAGGACTGAGCAATATGGCCTAAACATAAAATCTTGGATTTTTTCACACCTACACTCAACAATTTGAATTGATCTTTTTCTTTAAACAAACTCTGTAAACGTACGTTATTCAAATAACTGTGGTTTTCTTTTTAACAATGAAAGCAAAAAAATGTTTAAGAATATCATGCATATTTCTTGTCTTTGTTTTTTTTTTGTAGTGGAAGTGGCTTTACAAGTGGAATTGTTCCCTAAATGCTGATCAGTCCCTGCTTACTACTTGTAGTTGTTAGCATAGGTGTAGTAGTTAGGGTAAAGTGCAAAAGATGATTTTCCCTATGGGGATCGATAAAGTGTAAACACAAGCAAGTTCACAAATCAGAACAAATAATTAACCTCATAGAAAAAATGTCTTATATCCCCGAAGTAAGACTATTCTAAACAAAACAAATAGAAAAATAATCTTGTGTGAGCTTCTTTTAATGTCCTTTAAAAGTTTTTTTTTTTTGGCAAGGAATATACACCCGTCTACTGCCTCTGATATAAGGCATTCTCTGTGGCATGTTACAATGCTGCCCCCCCCCTACCCCCCACTAAAGACCCTTTCTGATGGAGTACTTCTAGTAGGGATTTAGAGATATTTATTGGCCAGACTACTGAGTTTTTGGAAGTTGGATTAGTGGCGCCTCCACCAATGAAGTCGATTGCCGTCTGTGTCTGGAAAAATGACACTGCTATTGTTATCTGGTTTTTAGTAGTTGTTACGGGGCTGCCGCTAGATTGTTCATTTTGCAGAGCTACACGTCTCTCCCACTTGGCTGCATGCCTCTGATGGAGATCCTGGAATAAGTTTGTTGTGCTGCTACCTTTAGTTGCCACAGACTTTATAGTGGTTTACTCGACATCAGACGTTGCATAATCAAATCACTTCCAAATGACAGAGGAGACACTGCCAGTTTTAGACACAATCTCCTAACTTGTTCATGCATGTGCTGCCATCTTGCTACTGTGTTTGTGTGCGAGGGTGTGGAACAGTTTGACCGAGTGTTCTATCATTACCCAGGTTAAAGTGAATCTAGATTTTTATTTATTTATTTATTTATTTAAACACACTGCCCTAACTCAAAAATTCGAATGAATCGATAAAATCAATTTATCGTCAAACTCTAGTCCCAGACCAGCCATATCAAAATTCGGTTAAGAACAACAGCAGGGATTAAACTTTTTCATAACTTGGGGGTCATCTGTATGTATACATACTTACTGTAATAGAGGACATGGACTGAATTCTTTACCCAGTCAGGAGGCCCCTATCATGGAGGAGTCCCATGAATGGATGGGTGTCCCATCTGAGAATGTGAGCATTCCCTTTTGTTGTGAGGATAACATACTGGAGGAGTGGAAGCAGACTGTCTCCCAGTGCCATGTGTTTCACCAGAATGCTGAGTGGGTGGCAGTAGCCCTCTGATGGATCTGCCATATGCACACCTGCAGGACTGCATGGGAGTTGTGGCCCCTGCTGGGTTTCTTAAGAGATAACAGGGAGAGCTGCAAGGAGAAGGCTTCCTTGCTTTAAGATGGCTCAACTTGACCTATAAGTCAGTCAGTCATTGTCCAACCTACTATATCCTAACACAGGGTCATGGGGGTCTGCTGGAGCCAATCCCAGCCAACACAATGACACACACACACACATACATTTTTGTAATAAAATAATCAGTATTTTGTACCTGAAATAGTGCACTCCACAGCATTCCCCTTCCCAGATTATCAATAGCAACATCTAACCAGGCTCCGAATTCTGAAACTTGCCCAAGGTAGCGGGCTGCATACCCATCCAAGCCTTTGGAAGGAGTAATGTGGAATGTTTAGTTTTACCTAATTACTTTAAACATACATTTTTGTAAAGTATTAATTTTGTTTTAATGAATTACTGTAATCTGATATATAAAGTCAATAAAACCCAGTGAAAAAAAATGTAAAAATCAGTACATAAATAAAAACATTTTATGGAAGATGTATTTGTACAGGAACATTGAACTACAAAGTTTCAATTCATCCAAAACATAATACAGTCATTTGCTTTTCACCTGCGAAAGCTACCAACTGGTAACTAAGGGGAGTCAATGAATACACAAAATGAGCACAATGAATATGATGCTTGATTTAAGACTCAATTCTGTGGCTCAGTCAAACTGTGGATAAATCAACAAAACTTCAGAACTGTGAAGGTCACTATATACTTCCGAGCAAGTAACTTAATTTACCTGTGCTTATAACAATTAAGTGTATTTTAAATATAAATATTGTTGGATTGATTTTCATTACCTTTCACTACTAAAGAATACTCTATATTGGTCTATATGAAACAAATTCTATTTACCATCAAGAATTACGAACCATAAATAACAGGGCAGAAATATTTGGGGATAGCTAAGGAAGCCCCAAGCAGTCAGCAATAATATAATTCTGAAGTATCCTAGAGAAATAGAAAAGCAGAATGTTAAACAGACAGTAAGTTACAACAGAGAAAATCTGCCTTATGCTATTGCTTTTAAAGTTATTTATTAATTTAAGTTTATTTATAAATAAAATTTACACCTTTTTAGTAGTGATATTAAATTTTGAAGCTTCATTAATTTATTTGTAGTGGACGGACAATTAACTCTGCCTAGGCAGTTCTCGTTAACACCTACAGGAACGAATATGCTTCTGGGATAGAAATGCTTAGCCTGTCCCAAGTCAGGATAAAAGAGGAGGGTTTCCAGTCAGTCAAAACTGCATTGGTATAAACGGAATCATTAGGCCCAGTAAGCTGACGAGAACATTCAAAGCTTGTAGTGACTCCGAAAAGTGCAAAAGAAAAGACACAAAGCAACTTGAAAACCTGCCAACAGTTCCAGTCTCATGAATCCATGATGGGTGAAGGGGAAACCAATAGGATCTCTACCTCTGAAAATGTAGATGTTGGACAAACAAAAGCCAATGGAACCACTCAAGGCTTCCATCATATCTAGCTACAATATGAAAGCACCAGAAAAGTTGCACCATAATACTGACCAAGTATGCATTCAAGAACATAAGTGGAAAGCAAATGAAGGTACTATCCACACATACCGTACCACGAGAACAACAACAAAGGATGATTGTTCATATATATTACAGCAACAAATGAGAGCAATGGAGGAGTCTGCATTATACTGAAGGAACATGAAGTTCGAATCATCTCAACACAATTTGTGTCCAACAAAATCATACTGATCCACCTCAAAGGAAATCCAGTAACAACAATAATATTGGTTTATGCTCCAACTGAAAATATCTGATGACAGTGAGAAGGACAAATTTTACAAAGATCTATATGACACCATAACAAACATTCCAGCACACAACGTACTGATAATAGCTGAAGAAATCAATGCAAGAATGGAAAAAAGACAGTCACTCAGCCAATCCATTGGTAGTAGGTCAATTCGCTTTCCATGATAACACCAACAGCAAAGGAAATAGGCTGATAGAACTATACCAACCCTTTAAACATTACCACAATTCAAAGCAAATTTCCTCAACCAGGAACACGGCTCTGGACATGAAAGCACCCTACTGAAATGGTGGCACAAGGAGATCATATATTAATTAGGCGAAAATGGGTAAATTCGGTAAGGAACTTCAAGGCTTACGATACAGTATATGTAGAATCAGATCACAGAATTATCAGTGCCAACATCAAACTAAGCCTCAGGTCCAGTCAAGCCCCAAAGCACCACAGAAACAAACACACATGGGACAAACTGCAGAACAATAAGTCCCTTCAAAGCAAATTTGATGTTTAAGTCCAGAACAAGTACAACATTCTCATGTTAGAGTGCTAAGAGCAACCCAGATAAAACAACTTTGAAAAAGCAGTACAGGAAATAGCAACAGAGTTAACAACATAAGAAACACTAGGTTACAGAGAGAAGTCAAGGGCTACTCAACGAAAGTAACAAAGCCAGACAAGACATTTCAAGATACACATGGAGACGTTAAAGATCCAACTACAAAAACTCAACAGACTGCTCAGCAAAGTGTATGCTGAAGATCAACCAAAACATCTAGAAGAAAAACTGGTAGACTTCTGCAACACAGCTAGCACCATTTGGTTACGAATTACATGGGGAATCAAAGAACTCAGCAGAGCCCACTCTACCAATCAAGCCACCAACTTTAAGAAAGCAGACTGTGCCATAGCAAGCACAACAGTTGAACTTATGGAAGAATGGGCCATATACTTTGAAGATCTACTCAATGTCCCAGAGACATGATCACTGAATACAACAGATGAACCAATCCTTCTAAGAGAGAATGACCTCAGCATTGAAAATTGGTCCAGTGACATTAGATGATCAAAGAAAGCAATCAGTGAACTTAAAAACAATAAGGCACCTGGCATAGATTAGTCAATAACAGCAGAAGCACTGCAGTATGGAGGACAGTGGGTTGAAGAACAAGTGTGGTGCATATGCAATAAGGTGTACACAACTCAAAGCACCAAAACAGTGGCTCACAAACATCATCGTACCATTACCACAGAAGGGCGACAAATTATTAATGAGCAACTACAGGGGCTTCAGTCTTGCATCCATGGCAGCAAAAACTTACAATTACATGCTGCTAAACAGAATAAGAGAACCAGTCAATACCATTCTACAATCAAATCAGGCAGGCTTTAGAAAAGGTAGAAGTTGCCTCAAACAGATACATATCATCAGGAGACTCATCGAAGATGCAAGTGACCAAAAACTACCACTATTCCCAAAATTCATTGACTTCAAGAAGTTGTTTGACTCCACAAAATAGACAAAAAATGGTTGCCATCCTAAAATACTTTGAAATACCAAAAGAGATAATAGATGCAATAAAGGTTCTATACACCAGCTCTAAAAGTAGAGTACATGTAGATGGAAACATGTCCCTGGAAATCGAGGTGACAACTGGTGTACTACAAGGTGATACCTTAGCACCATTTTTATTCACCATTATCATAGATTTTATCATGAGCAACACAATTAAACAACAAGCTGAAGAAGGCATACATGGCATCACAGGATATCCATGTCAATCATCTTGTCACACAGCAAAGAACATATACGATCTGGGCTTTGCGAACAACATAGCTCCTTTTGAAGGAGATATCTGTAAAGCAGAAAGGCAGTTTGAACATCACAGCACAGAATGCAATGAGGGTTGGTCTCCACACCAACATATCAAAAACGGAAGGCATGACTAACCAGGAACCATGTAGTAGAAACATCAAACTAGGAAACCAGAAAATCAAATGGGTAGATAACTTCAAATTCCTGGGAGCTACGGTCAAATCATCAAAAAAGGATCTTAAAATTAGAAAGAACATATGAAACTCCTCCTACAACAACACTTTACAGCATCATGTTTGTCAATACTGTTATATGGATGTGAGAGCTTGGTTATCAACAAACAACAGCAACAACAAATCAAACAATTCGCTATCAAATGCTATCACTACATACTCTGCATTGAAACTATCGAAGCTAAGACCACATACAAAACAGAGAAATCCTCAACCAAGTCAGGCAAGAATCACTCACTGATACCATACAAAAGCATCAACTAAGATTCACTGGTCATCGTTTAAGAGGAAACCCAATGGAATCTTGTGACATCTATGCACTGTACACTCCAACACATGGGAAATGAAAAAGAAAAGAAAAACTACATAAGCAGGCTGATCAACAGAGTAGGAAATAAGAAAATTGGTAGAAGACAGAGCTGGCTGGTCAAAACACTTGCTCGACTGCATACCCAAACAGTAGCAGCTGAATGATGATGATGATGATGGACTGACACAGTAGCCTGGATTGCTTCCTAATTTGCACACTAATATCCCAAAATTGTCTCTGCCTCCCCATGAAACTGCATAGGATAAACAGGTGAATAAATGGATGAATTAATTTTATGTAAAAATAAGTAAACAATATATGCAATTTACTATTGCATGAAATCCATTCAAAGCTACTAGTGTGGCATGCACTTGGTGCAAAGACGGGTGCAGTTATGTAATCTCAGAAAGGGTGTGGTGTGGCGTTCCAATCTCCTAAAATAATGTAAATACAGAGACAACCAAACAGCTGCTAACAACCAAGTTTAATTTAGGAAAGTTTTAGAGCTCAGCAGTGTGATTGACTGGATGGTTTTCAAACATGGTGTTGTTCCTGCAGGATAACACACACTTTCATATGGACAATTTTTCTGCTAAAGTGTCAAAAAATTAAAGAGTTTCTGAAATGAGTTTACATTGCTAATACAGTCAATTAAAGTATCCTTTAATCAAGTTTCTAAACTAATTTGAACTTACTGGTGACAGCTCCCACTCACTGTTATTTTAGATTGTCACAAACCTATTACTGTATGACAGCAAATTACTAAGTGTAATGTTTATCATATACAGTAAACGTTCATATGCTAACAACCTGAAGGATGGCACAGTGAATAATCAGAATTAGAATCCCTTTTGTTCACCAGCACTTAATGTACAAAAACTTGACTTGGTAGATTTGGACCTGCTTATAATGGAACATAACATTACATACAAATAACATAAATAGCTTAAGTTATAACGAAAAACTTTAAACAAAGTTGCAGAAACGTATAATTATAAAGGAGATGTGCAAATGATGATGTGCAAGTGAAAGTGTATGTGTGTATAATGTGTATGCATGTGCACAAACATACACAGACATACACTGTAAACAAACACACCTTCATAAAGTATATGGCAGAACGCATGAATATACAAAGAAGACCGCTACTGACTTCCAGCCTTTTGGATTGGATGTGCGGATTAGCCTAGATATGGCTATCGATTTTTAGCGAATAATTTGTTATACCCTGAAATATGAACAAAAAAAAAATGGCAAAAATGTGCTGAAAGTACCATGATTATAATAATCTTAAAGCAGAATACAATAAATGAGGCTTCTGTGGATAATCTGTCCACGACCGCCCAGCTGTAGTTTTACAGGTCCGCGTGTTAAAGATTGTCAATACGAGGCCGCAAGAGACAGTGGCGGACAACTTGTAAGATACGTAAAGTATGCAAATTTTTCTGTATTACGTAAGTCCAATTAGAACAAAGTAGCGCTCATTCAACCTCCCCCGAAGATTTCATTGTAAATATTCACATTTCTTACCGATTATATTTGGTACATACAGAAATACTTCCGACCTCATACTCACTCAAACCCAAACACACGCGACATTTAAGGGCGTTGCCACTGAGACGACCAATCCGCATGGCTCCTGGCTGTAATGACGTCACGCCTGTTTGTAGTCAGTTTGTTGATGCTGAAGTGTTAAGCATAGACATACCTGTATACAGATAGACGCCGCATTCACTGTGTTGCCCAGTCGACACGATACGTCAGCGCGTCCGTCATATTGCGAGTGGCAAAAGTGCCATTTAAACTAATACAGGTAGACGTGGAAACCGGGTTTTCTGATGAAAAACAATAACGTTTAAAACAGTATCGTTTACATACAACAGATTTTGGCGAATCGTTTGAATGCAATTATTTATATCCATGTATATACTAATAATGGCAATTATTAAATAATAATAATATTATTATTCCATCCATCCATTATCCAACCCGCTATATCCTAACTACAGGGTCACGGGGTCTGCTGGAGCCAATCCCAGCCAACACAGGGCGCAAGGCGCCAGCCCACTGCAGTAATATTATTAGTAATAATAATAATTAATAATGATATTATTATTATTATTATTAAATAATTCCTTCCATATAAGTAACATTTCTCAGACTGCCTTCTTCCATCTCCGAAACATTTCTAGACTTCGTCCTGTTCTTACGCAACACAGTACTGAAGTATTGGTTAATGCCCGAGTCACCTCACGTATAGATTACTGTAATTCTATTCTATCTGGCATCCCACAAAAACTTATCCTTCGCTTACAACTTCTTCAAAATTCTGCTGCCAGTCAGTGGCGTTTCCAGACCAAATTTACCAGGGGGGGCAGTGTTTTTTTCATGGGGACACAGAGCATTGGCCCCTGTTGGCCCCCGTCTAAAACCGCCTATGCTGCCAGGATAACCTGCTGTTCTAAATCCACTGAACATATTACATCTATTCTCTCTCAACTTCACGGAGCCCTGTTCACTACTGAATACAATACTAAATACCGCTCTTAACATTTAAAGCTCTCCACAACCTCACTGATCTCCTACAGACTGACACTCCTCTTGCTCACTCAGATCCTCATCTGCAGCTCTACTTTCTGTTCCACACATCAAACTCTGTGCTATGGGAGCTCGAGCGTCTCTCATAGTGCTCCTCAACTCAGGAATTCTCTTCTCTCTCATATACATCAGCTTGATTCAATAACACATTTTAAAACTGCCCTCAAAACTTATCTTTTCAAACTGGCATACCAATTGTGAATTTTGCACTGTTATCTTTGTTTGTCTTTCTTTTAACAGTGAAATGATTCACTAAATGACAAAAATAAACAATTTTATTGTAAACAAATTGGCTTAATAATTTCTGAAAACATTTCACTCATTCCTCTCTCTCTGTCTCTCTCACACACACACACACAATGTGGTTACTTAAATATATACAGGATAGGATCTAAAATCCATGAAACAGAACTGTCTTACACAGCTTTTTCCATGTGTTGCCACTCTGTAATTTGAGAGTATTCAGTCTGGCAATTTGGTGCAGTCTTAGTTTGTGGAAGACAGACACAACTAAAGACATGAGCATAAAATGATGGTTGTAAATTTCAAACTGTGTTTCCTCAATGTGCTCCTTGAGAAAATACACATCATCTGAACTAATCTCAGCCCGAACAAACTGATTGATCAAAAATACACTGACAGCTTGCCCTAATGTCGACTGTCAGATAACACACTCAGCTACTTTGACCACCTTGACTGTACCCTCAAAAGGAATCATCAAACCTCCTTTGTTTTTTAATGTGAGTAAGTGGTAGCTTTGATTATATGATGCCGGAACAGCATCTGTAACCAGACTAGCACGGCACACATCACAGGACAGCTTTCTCAAAATCCCGTCTAAGGGCTACCTCCCACTGCTTCCTGAGGTGGATTTCTTTGGAAACCTTCAAAGTTTGAGAAATGTTAACAGCTAACAGCAATCTACATAGTTAGTGACTAAATACGTTTAGCCAAAATGTTGTTTGGAGGCTCATTTGAGCACATAAATGCATAGCTTTGCTAGCTTAGCCTGGCGTAGCTAAAGTTAAGATTATAAAACGGGATTTTCTAATGGCCAAATATAACCAAAACAATTGTTCAGCCTTACTTATGAAATGTAATCCCCCGGGATCTGGTTTGGAGCGTACAACAGAGTTTGTACAATCCCAAGCAGCACATGCGTGAGGCATCTTATCCATTACTTCACTCCACAGCAGTGCCACTCGCAATATGGCAGCGACGTTGATGTGCGATGCTGCTGGTCATGCGGCGTCTAGTAATTCTTTGTCTATGGTGTTAAGGGTGACACTGTGATTGTTTTTGATGGACGCACATTAATTCTTATATTTATTAACAGTAATGACAAAAAAAGGAAACTCTTTTGATTTCATCTGCAGAATTTTTTCTTCTAATTAATTTTATTTAGAAGCCCGTCATTACCTTCAATTCGATGACAATTTGTTTCTCCACTAGTGAGTTCCTGCTCTTGGCTTAAAACAGCAAAATTTTACAAATCTTCATTTCCTCCTTACATTGAACTGGATAGTGCAACTTTGGATATGATTTGAAAAAATCGGTAAAGCAGTGTGTGTTTTGCAGTAAGGTTCGAATTAATGTAACATTCTAAATTTCACTTCCTCCAGTTCAGGCTTGTGGGACAGAGGGATACTGGAGTCTGTCCAGGCAGCAGTGCAGGAAACAGTTCCAGACATAGTGCCATTGGATTGCAGGGCCTTTCCTACATACGCACAAACAGGGCCTGCATGAATTATTAACTTACCTTTCATGCTTTTTGGGACATCAGAGAAAACCTGGAAAATCCAGAGGAAAATCCCTGCAGGCATGGGCAGATTCCACATAGATAACAATTGCAGGAGAAATTCAAATTTAGGATGTTAATCCATGAGGCTAACTAATGTGCCACATTGCTGTCCAATCCGATATTGAATTGGTCCCCCAAATCCTAAAATTTTCATTTAGGAAGCCATATTATAGAAAGACTAAGGCATTATGGTTTTTGTTCCAGCCAGTTTCATATTCAGTTTGTCTCATGATTAGCTTCTTCTTCTTTACTTATTCTGCATTCAGAAAACCTGTGTGAATTACAGTTATAAAAAAAAATGAAATACTGTTGTTTTTGCCATTGCTTTAAATGCATAACCTTCTATTTGTCAGTTTCCTACTAATTTGACTTTTTTTCATAGTTTGCTCCCTTAAGTGAATCCTAATGATAACAGTTGATGAGAGGGGTGGACACCAGGCCAAATGGCACTGCATGGTAAAGAGGCAGCATCTACTTGATTGTCATGATCATTAGTAAATAGCAGCTTAAATAATCAGAGCACATGAGAAAGTGGAATAAAAATGATGATAATGATGATGATGAAAATCTTAAAAAGCAAGACAAAAAGAGTAAATTATCTCAAGCAAACATATGTAAATGCTTGCTACAAACTTTGTAGACCAACATGGATGAGTGGGTTTTGAAGGTGGATGGATGGATGGATGGATGGACATTGTAATTTCTGGACATCAAAACAAAGAAACTGGCAAATAACAACTTTCTGAATTAAGGTAGGAGGTTGGGGGCTAAAAACTGCAGCCATAAGAGTCCCCCCAGGACTAAACTTGAGAATAGCAGCCATGGCACCTTGTATTGTCAGGAAACCACAATAAGTGAAAAGAAATAGATTTCAATGTTTATTGCACAGTTTAAGATTAAGATAAAGAAAAACCCTTCTAATCACCTCTCAGTATATCCAGTACACTTCAGAAATAGTGGCTATTGTTTTATCCTTACAGATGGATTGAAGAAGCCCATACAGAACAATGGTAATATGTTTGGACTCATTATCAACCCTGGTGAGTGTTAAGTCTGGTTGTTCACCACTGATATACATAAATTAATAAGGCGCTGCTTCAATTGAATCTTTGTATCATTTATATCATATGTCTGCTTTTGTGGATTCAAACTCATAAAGTTAAGGAATGAAAAGGGATTGTAGATTTCTTGTTTAAAACAAGGAAAGTTATTAGAGAACTTCCAATTGGCATAGGAGAAGTTAAGAACGGTCCTTATGGATGACACTGCAGTTGTGACCTGCTGGGCTGGCTACTTTGACCAGCTGTTTCAACTGATCCTCCATCTAGGATGTTGGATATCTCTGGGTACACAATTCTGAGGCTGGTTCTCCAATTAGCTGTGAACCATCCAGTCTCACTGAGATTGCACAGGTGGTGAACCAGCTGAAGGGGGGAAATGCTGCAGGGATCTGTGGTATCCATGGTTAACTTCTCCAGACTGGTGGTAAGGCTGTCCTCCTGTCATTACAAGAAATCTTTGCTTCCATCTGGGAGACTGGCATCATCCCAACTGACTGGAAAACAGGACTTGATGTCCCTGTTCCCTGGAAAGGGAAGGGTGATTGCCTGGACTGCAGCAACTACAGGGTGATAACACTGCTCTTGGTGCCGGGTAAGGTCCTTGCTAGGGTCATCCTCAATACAATTTGTGATCACTTGCTCACCTACCAGTGACCAGAGCAGTCTGGTTTTATGCCCAAGAAGTCTACAACTGACTGTATCCTTGTCGACCTAGTCAAGAGGTTTACTTACCTCGGCAGTGACATTCATGTCTCTGGTGACTCCTCCTATGAAGTCAGCAGATGGATTTGGAGAGCATGGGGGGTCATGAGGTCTCTGGAAAGGGGTGTGTGGCATTATGCAAAAGGACGAAGGTCCAAGTCTTTAAAGTCCTGGTGATTCCTGTCTTGGTATATGGTTGCAAGACATGGACATTATCCAGTGACTTGAGACAAAGACTGGACTCCTTTGGTACTGTGTTTGTTTGGAGAATCCTTGGGTACCACTGGTTTGACTTTGTGTTGAATGAGCGGTTGCTCACGGAGTCCTGAATGAGGCACATTACCTGCATTGTGAGGGAGCATCAGTTACATCACTATGGCCATGTGACATGATTCCCCGCAGGGCTTGCAGGATTCTCATTTTTTAAGACTCGAATGGTTGGACCAAGCCGAAGGGACACCCATATAACACCTAGCTGTGGCAGATAGATGGTCATTTCCCAAGTGTGTAGTGAAATTTACGTCTACTAAATTATAGGAAGACATGTGGGATAATGAATGCAAAAGGAGACATCTTCATAAGATGCATAAAACAGTTGGACTAGTGGAAGAGAAGAGGTTATTTCGACATGTGGTAGATTAGGACATAAAATGCTTAATAGTTCCTTACACCTCACTGTAAAACACAATACAGAATGTTAGTTCTGTCATAATTTAGAATCAGTAGAACAAGTAAAAATATTGTGAAGTCTATAGTGCGTCAAGAAGACAACGCCAAGGTACTTTGAATTCACTGTGAGGATGGAGGGATGAGTTACCAACTTTGGTTTAAGCATTCACAGAAGCACTCTTCATTATTTACACTTTTTAATTATATTAAATGTAAGAGATGGTTGGGCTTTCCTAACAGTATATTGTTGTTATCATTCCTCACAACGCCATATAAGTTTTCCACCCCAATGCAGTCTACCTGGTGGACATAATGTACTTATAACTTCGTCATCCAGCTGCCATTAAAATACAGAAGAAGAAGATGGCTTTAATTTTTAGTTGTATCAATTAGATAAATAAAAGCGAGGTGTATTAAGTATGGGTGGCGCAGTGGGTAGCGCTGCTGCCTCGCAGTTAGGAGACCCAGGTTCGCTTCCCGGGTCCTACCTGCATGGAGTTTGCATGTTCTCCCCGTGTCTGCATGGGTTTCCTCCCACAGTCCAAAGACATGCAGGTTAGGTGCATTGGCGATTCTAAATTGTCCATAGTGTGTGTGCACCCTGCGGTGGGCTGGTGCTCTCCCCGAGGTTTGTTTCCTTCCTTGTGCCCTGTGTTGGCTGGGATTGGCTCCAGCAGATCCCCGTGACCCTGTAGTTAGGATATAGCAGGATGGATGTATCAAGTACTCTTGTAATCAGTTACTTGCGATTATGAGTGCTTAAGCCGACGCAGGAGTAAAAGCAAGATGAAAAAGTTTTAGATCTGTTCTATCATCCATTGTAACGGTCAATGTTCAATTGCTGTCAAATAAGATGAATGAATGATCATGAAGCATACAAATACTGTGGAATTTTGTGTTTTATTAAATTCTGACTTAAATCTGTTTTAATGCTGATGGATTTCATCTTAATTGAGCAGACAAGAGACCCAGCTTGTTGTGGAAATTAGACAGGTGGGGACTGGTCATGAATGAGGAATGGTGTAAAATGAAGCATATTACAGTTAAAACTACAGTTTGTAATTCAGACATTGACATTCTGGCTGTCAGAATTCATCATCCACATTATTTGCCCAAGGATATAAATTAAAATAATTTTTAGTAATGTTTATATTCCCCTCTCTGTAATTGGAGACACAGCAACGGAAATGATTCACTCTGTCACCAACACTTTAATAATGACTCATTCTAACCCTGCAGTTATATGTTGTGGCTTCAACCATGTGACTTTGGAAGGAACTAGGGCAAAATGTATCAGTTTGTGTATTGTTCCACTCAAACAAATAACAAGCTGGGCCTGCTCTATTCAAATGTTAAAGATTCCTTAATGTGTAAACTACTGGCTCCATTGGGCAGATCTGACCTATTATTAGGCCAGCTACAACACTGTTATTTGAGAGCAACCTGTTACAACCACCATAGTGAAGTGGAGCCTGGAGGCTGAAACGGCTCTGAATGACAGAGGGAAATGATGTGTGAATCACATGGGGATAATATTGAGGGACTCTCATGTGTCAACACTGTGGTACCCTCAAACACTGTACGTTGCTTTGTAAACAACAATCCCTTGATTACAAAGAAGCTAAAAGGTCTCCTGAATGAGAAAAAGAGAGCATTGAGAATAACATGGAAGATATCTAGAAAGGACTGGGCATAGTTACTGGACTCAAGCAATGCAGGGATCAGGTGCTAGAAGGGGATGTGGACAAAGCTAACGTCCTAAACCACTTTATAAATAGATTTTCCCTCCTTCTGCAACCTTATTCCAATGACCAGTCCCCCCACACCATCCCTAATACATCAACAACTCCTACCACATCAAGTGGAATGACCATCAGTATGGACCATCCATAGCTGACAGACAAGTAAGAGACAACTGAGGAAGCTACATACAGGAAATACTGCAGGACCACGTGGAGTCAGTCCTTCAGTTCTTAAGACCTATGCTGACCAACTTTGTGGTGTACTTTGACACCTGTTCAATCTGTCAATAAGGCTCCGGAAGGTGCTACTGCTGTGAAAAGCATCCTGTATTGTCCCGGTACCAAGAAAGAAAGCAGGCACCTCTTCACTTCACTTCCATCCATCCCTGTTATGGTGTAAACTCAAGAGATATGTAGGTGGATGAGCCTATGGTGTCTTGGATAATGGACTATCTGTTGGGCAGATCGCAGTTTGTGATATGTTGTTTCTTGGTGCAGAAGTAGTTGTCTGCAACTTTACATCAGCAAAACCAAGGAACTGGTTATTGGCTTTCGCGGCACCAAACAACCTCAACTTCTGGTCACTATTCAGGGAGTGGATGTTGAGGTGGTCTATTCCTTCAGATACTTGGGGGTCCACATTAATGACAGTTTGGACTGGTCTCGTAACACAGAGGAGCTACATAAGAGAGTGCAGAGCAGGCTCTTCTTTCTTAGGAGACTGTGTTCTTTTAATGTGTAAAGTGACATCCTTCACATCTTCTACAACTCTGTGATGGCCAGTGCAGTTTTCTACAATATGGCTATTGGGCTGGTAGCACCAATCCGCAAGCCAATTAAAAGGGCAAGCTCAGTTATAGGACACACTGTGGACCACCAGAGGTAGCAGAGAAGGAGAGAATTAAAACACAACTGAGTGCCATTATAACAATGCTTCACATCCTCTCTCTGGCACACTAACACTGAGGAGTTTCGGCCAATGAATTATTCAGCAGGTGTGTCAAAAAAAGCTACTGGGGCTCCTTTACACAAAGAGCAATATGCCTGCATAATGCTTCACTAGGACAGTGACAGCAAAATCAGTAGTTTTTCTTTATTTTTAATTTTCTTCCATTTTAGTTATTCTAGTGTGTGTTTAGATGATAGTGTTTGCATATAATATTCTGGAAGAATAATTTTAGGGTAGCATAGCATTCATCTTAGAGAAACCGCATAAAGGATTAATAAATGTCAAAAACCTTTGCAGGCATATCAGGAAACCTGATAAAGACCAAGTGAACAATAAAATGTACTGAAAAATGACTAAGAGATGACTAACAAAACAACCAGAATGGACAGATGTAATGTACACAGACATTTCAAGGGTGGTGGTTCAAGTCAAAGGTGTAATTAGAATCAGAATATAATATAATAGACTAGGGGGCTTCACCCCCTGCTCGCTTCGCTTGCCAACCCATGTTTGGTTAATCAGATATACAATTTAACATTTTTTTTTCTTTGGAATTGTTTCAATTTCATTATTTGCATTTTTACTTTAAAGCTTCATTAAAAACATTATTTTTTGGAGACACATTGTGACAATGCAATGTATAACTGCCTGTGTGCGACTATTGTTTCTGTTTCTCTAATAAATAATCTGACTTTTTCCAATGTTTGTCCCTGTGATTTATTGACTGTCATAGCAAAAGCTATTCTCATGGTAAACCGTAAACAGTTTAATACGAACGGCATATCACAATCTCCTTTTGTGTGTAATGTTATTCCCGGAATATATAAATATAAATATAAATATAAATATAAATATAAATATACAGTACAGGCCAAAAGTTTGGACACACCTCCTCATTCAATGTGTTTTCTTTATTTTCATGACCATTTACAGCACTCCATCACTCTCCTTCTTGGTCAAATAGCCCTTACACAGCCTGGAGGTGTGTTTGGGGTCATCGTCCTGCTGAAAAATAAATGATCATCCAACTAACCTGACTTCTGCACAACACAACTGCTGGTCCCAACCCCATTGATAAAGCAAGAAATTCCACTAAATAACCCTGATAAGGCACACCTGTGAAGTGAAAACCATTTCAGGTGACTACCTGTTGAAGCTCATCGAGAGAATGCCAAGAGTGTGCAAAGCAGTAATCAGAGCAAAGGGTGGCTATTTTGAAGAAACTAGAATATAAAACATGTTTTCAGTTATTTCACCTTTTTTTGTTAAGTACATAACTCCACATGTGTTCATTCATAGTTTTGATGCCTTCAGTCATGAAAATAAAGAAAACACATTGAATGAGGAGGTGTGTCCAAACTTTTGGCCTGTACTGTAAATATAAATATATACCTTTGTTTTTGCCTGTTAAAATTTGCATTGCTTCTCCGTGATCATCAATATACACCTGACCGAATTGTGTATTCTTTAAAATTCAACTTGTCGTTGCTTTAACTGATGTGGGACCACAGATTCTCATAGCGTATGGTCCATTGTTGTGTAAATCCATGTTTTGTGCATTGAATGATGCGAATGCGAAAAGACTTTGTTGTCTACTCTTTGCATTTTATTTCTGAGCTCGACTTGTCCTGCAATTTTTTCAATTACACCTGGCTCTGATGATTAATCACCTTTTGTTTGCGGTAATGCGATCTTTTCTATCTTTTCTTTGATACTGTAGTGACTGACATGATAAAGTGTCACAAAAGTTTTACTTGAACAATCGCCGACTTCTTAACCCCAAACACATGCATGTGTATCGCGCCATTGTTTGGTTGAGCCTTTAGAATTCCACGGCTTTCATAATCTCTTATCTGCCTTTTTTTCTCTCCAACGCCTTTGGGTCTTTATTCTCCGTATTGTCCTTATATGCTTTATATGTGCTGAGAGCACACGATCTGTGCACTACGTGCTTTTACACGTCTGTGTATTTTTTGATGGGTGTGCTCTTATATGATATCTTTTGTAAGTAGGGCAAGTCTTGCAAGAATCTTATGTTCCACATCCTCGCGAGACAACCCTGGGACAATCTCTTGGCACCAAGTCTCGTGTTTACAGTCCCCGCGAGACACTCCGTGGCAAGTCTCTTTTGTCTCGCGGGCCTTTTAAATGTCTTCTGAGAACTTCTGAGAAGCTCACGTATCGCCGCCTTGCTTTTGGTTTCCAGGATATTTTTTTATAATAGAGAGACTTATTTTATATAAGTCCTTTGGGTGTAAACCATTGAACCAACCAAATATATGCATTGACTGACACTGTATGTAAATTCAACAGTTTATAAAATGAACCTCTATTCCTTGTTTCGCTGATCCTTCTGGCCATGCTATAACAGACTGCTTTTGAAAAATGCTCTCTCTAAGGTAATTAAAAATACCATGAACAGCTTTTCTCCTGCCTGATTACTGATTTGTCCTGTTAGAGGATGTTTCTTTCTTTAATAAGACTAAGGGGCGAATGCTCTCTTTGCTCACCAACCCCTCCAACCTGCACTACACGCCAGCCACTTTGCCACTCACGTATGTGGATTTCACTTTCACCAAACAACAAATCTTTTAATTCTCGTGGATACGCCTCTTCATTGGGAAGAAATACTACTTTTCCCTGATGGCAACACGAATTAGATAATCTACAAGTCTCTGACTTAAAGTTTAAATCCGAACAATATATTTGATCTCTTCTTGCTGTTCCATTATTTCACTGAGTAATAATTTCCATTTGTTTGTGCTAATGCAATCTTTACTATAATTTTTTTGAGACTTTTGAATTTTAGTACTTTCATTATCTCTAACCTGCTTTGCATGTGTATTGCACCAACGTTTTTGAATTCTTTACAACAATCTACTTTGTCATCTACTCTTTATCTTTTATTTCTGGCCCCGATCGTGTTTAAATCTCTTGGCACAAAGTCTCGTCTTGCGGGACATGAAAGTATCTCTCTGAAAAAGTCACGTCTCGCCCCAGGCTAAAAAGTCTCATCTCGTCCCAGGATTTTTTTATTATAATAGGAGATGTTAAATTTCTACCACTATATATATTTTTTTTATTTAAAGAGCTTCAGTAAAAAGCCAAACTTCCAGCTTCAACCAGTAAATAAACCGCAAAGAAAATCATGTTGGCCTGCCTTTTATATGTGTTTTAACTGCCAAAAATTACACGATTGGCTTTGATAGGGTTAAATCAAATTATGTTACTTTTCTACTCAATTTGTAATGAAGGATATACTATACTATATGATAGACTATCTTAAAGACAGACCTCAGTATGTGCATTGCGGGAACTGCAGGTCTGACATTGTGGTCAGCAACACAGGAGCGCCGCAGGGGACTGTGCTTTCTCCGGTCCTGTTCAGCCTATATACATCGTACTTCCAATACAACTCGGAGTCCTGCCACATGCAAAAGTTTGCTGACGACACTGCTATTGTAGGCTGCATCAGGAGTAGGCAGGAGGAAGAGTACAGGAAACTAATCAAGGACTTTTTAAAATGGTGCGACTCAAACCACCTACAACTGAACACCAGCAAAACCAAGGAGCTGGTGGTGGATTTTAGGCGGTACAGGCCTCTCATGGACCCTGTGATCATCAGAGGTGACTGTGTGCAGAGGGTACAGACCTATAAATATCTGGGAGTGCAGCTGGATGATAAATTGGATTGGACTGCCAACACTGATGCTCTGTACAAGAGAGGACAGAGCCGACTATACTTCCTTAGAAGGCTGGCGTCCTTCAACATCTGCAATAAGATGCTGCAGATGTTCTATCAGACGGTTGTGGCGAGTGCCCTCTTCTACGCGGTGGTGTGCTGGGGAGGCAGCATAAAGAAGAAGGACGCCTCACGTCTGGACAAACTGGTGAGGAAGGCAGGCTCTATTGTAAAACAGGAGCTGGACAGTTTGACATCCGTGGCAGAGCGACGGGCACTGAGCAGGCTCCTGTCAATAATGGAAAATCCACTGCATTCACTGAACAAGATCATCTCCAGACAGAGGAGCAGCTTCAGCGACAGACTGCTGTCACTGTCCTGCTCCACTGACAGACTGAGGAGATCGTTCTTCCCCCACACTATGCGATTCTTCAATTCCACCCGGGAGGGTAAACGTTAATATTATACAAAATTATTGTCTGTCTGTTACAAGTACCTTCATTGTTATCACTCTTTAATTTAATATTGTTCTTTATCAGTATGCTGCTGCTGGAGTATGTGAATTTCCCCTTGATATTAATAAAGTATCTATCTATCTATCTATCTATCTATCTATCTATCTATCTATCTATCTATCTATCTATCTAT
>JANRMT010062814.1:87172281-87190572 GCA_026402145.1 Polypterus bichir lapradei | reverse complement strand
TATCTATCTATCTATCTATCTATCTATCTATCTATCTATCTATCTATTCATCTAAAAACTTGAAGTGATTTAAAGCTGCATTCAGACACACCTAATCAAATATCAGTTTGGCCTCTTCATAGGCTGTCTTGGTCATTATTAATGTAACACAAGAATCTTTATTCTTCTCTAAGTGCCTCTGTCATTGAGAAACTCTCTCTGCTTCTCTACTATATTATGCTCCTATTTGCTCACTAAGGTCCTCTGATATTGCAATCTTCTTGTGCCCCATGCTAACCTGCACTCTATTGATGACAGGGCCTTCTGCTGTATAGCACCTAGACTTTGGAATGATCTCCCTAAATTAATTAGATCACCTGACTCCAGTAATTCTTTAAAAAAAAACAACTTAAAACTCATCTGTCCAGGAAGGCGTATAACGTAACCTAATATTCTGCCACTTCTTTCATGTTAACATCTCTTTGAGATGCTCAAGATAATTTGTGTGTGTATTATATTACAAATTATGTTATTTGTTGAGGCTTTTCTTTTATTATTGAATTTAGTATTTTACTTTGGTTTATTGTCTTTTATTCTGTTTAACGCTTTGTATATCCTGTATTTACCTATTGCAGTGTTTTATGAGGACGGCACGGTGGCGCAGTGGTAGTGCTGCTGCCTCACAGTTAGGAGACCCTGGGTTTGCTTCCCGGGTCCTCCCTGCGTGGAGTCTGCATGTTCTCCCCGTGTCTGTGTGGGTTTCCACCCACAGTCCAAAGACATGTGGATTGGTGATTCTAGTTTGTGTGTGTCCTGCAGTGGGTTGGTGGCTGGGATTGGCTCCAGCAGACCCTGTGTTCAGATTCAGCAGGTTGGAAAATGGATGGAGTGTTCTATGAAGAAAATATTAGTATCCGATGGATGGATGTTACATATACCTGGCTGTTCTTTCTGAGACTCTGTGAAGTGCCTTGAGCATGGAAAAGGTGCCATCTTGTATGAATAAAAATGGATTATTATTTTTATTTTTACTTCTCTCAAAATCTCTTCTTGCTCAAGTGGTTTCATACATGGACTCGACATTCACCAAAATGGCTAGAGACTGCAATATTGTATTGTGAAGTGCTTGAGCTGAACAATGTATTTATTTCTTTATCCACATGTGCAGGAAACACTTCCAATCCAAGCCTCTAGATAAATTATTCAGTAACACATTATCTTACAGTATGTCTATTAACTGAGACTGAGTGCCCAACAGTTTTTCTGAGGCAAGAAAAAAAGTAACAGACCAGGAAATGTGGAGAGAGAAAAGCATTTTCATAAGCTGAATGAGGCTGATGCCAAAAAATCATCAATACCCAATACACAAACCAAAACCTTTTTCAAAATATTCATGCAAAATTCCTGACTACTAAAGCTGATTTGACCTAACCATCCCACAAGGTCTGGTCAGGTTGGGGAGTATGCACTGGTACAGCAAGTTGCCATGCCCACCACATGACAAAACAGCTTGGGACCCCGGTTGGCAACTGCCCAGGCCAAGGGTTGCAACCTTTTTAAAGCAAAGAGCCATTTAATCCTAAACGTTTGACTCAAGATTTACAAAGAGACGCAATGGGTAGAGTAAGGGGTTTGAGATACAATTTTTTAATGTGATATGGATATATATGCATTTAACACAAAAACAGTACTTATAGGAAATAAAGAAAAACAATTTAATGAGACTTCTGACACTGCTTTTCCACAGAGTTTATTCATGTTTGGTGAGTAGTTGCAAGTCTTCAAATTCAAATATGATTCTAAGCTTACATCATTAAGCTGACTTCTTAGCTTGCACTTGATAGCATTCATACTCAAAAGAATAAGTGGACCCAAAAATTATCAAAATTTCAAAATCTACGATTTTGAGTTGACAACAATAGTCTGGTAGGCTGTTCCATGTTTAGAAAATCAGTTGGTCCTCCTTTTGACAGTTGGAAAGTTCCGTCCATTTTGTAATTCGTGGCTAAAGTTGCCTTTTCTCTTTCCGGGTTTTCTAGTTCCACTTGTAAAGATGTAAATTTTGAAGACCACAAATCTTTCCTTTTCTGGTCTGTTAGTTGTAGTTCAAACTGAGCTCTGTCAACCATTGAAAAATACGAAGGATTTATTCAATTGGCATTTGCCACGAGTGACTTTGTCAAGAACGAAAGAGTGGACTTTTCATCTCTGAAATCTTTGAAGCGACCAGTAAATGAATCATGTATTTTTGTAATAGTTGCCAGAAAGAACTTGCTATCAATGACACTTCCAGTAGTTTCCAGATGTTTTTTTAAGTTTTGAAAAGAAACAGATTTCCACTTTCCAAGTCTTCCGCAAACAAAAGTAGTTTGGTTTGAAGAGGGTAACAAAGCCTTTATTCTTAAACTGTCATTACTGGGTGCTCCATCTGTAGCGATAGATACCAATTTATTGATGTCAATTTCCCTAACAGTCAAAAATTCCAAAATTGCTGCAGAGGCATCATCACCTCGAGTTTGTCCTTTAAGAGGTATCAAAGCCAGTAATTCTTCATGGATACCTTTATTGGAAACATACTGTCCCAGAAGGCTAATTTGTGCGACTTCATCACAACTCATCACATGCCAAAGAAAATACAGATGCAGATTTTGCATCATTAATCTGTCAATATGTCACATTCTTACCCATCTTAATGATTCTGTCATGAACAGAATTTTGCAGAGAGTGCAGTGTCTTTAATTTTTAAATAATATCTTCTTTATTCTGTGGTGGGCTGGCGCTCTGCCTGGGGTTTGTTTCCTACCTTGCTCCCTGTGTTGGCTGGGATTGGCTCCAGCAGACCCCCGTGCCCCTGTAGTTAGGATATAGCGGGTTGGATAATGGATAGATGGATGGATCTTCTTTATTTTTGAAGTCAGAGTAGACATTTTCGGACAAATTTAAATAGCGCCTTTTTACATATTTTTCACCTGTGAAAGCATTCTATGCTTTGCAATCTAATGATAAACATCAAAACCTGCTGATTTTTTGCATATTTTGCTTTAATTCTGTCACCTTTTTTTCTTTTTTTCTCCAGATGATTTTTTTTTTGCAAATGCATAACTCTTTGTTAAGAAATAATGTTCGAGATTTGATTTTTTTAATATTGGATAACTTTTTTTTGTAAATTGGACATGTTAGGAGACCCATAGAGTTTTGTGCCTCAGTTTTCAATCACTCAGATGCTTATCAATGCAAAGGTGACTAATATAACAACATTGTTCAGTTCTGTAGTGATATTCTTTACTCTTGAGCCCCCCTTTCTTGTTTAAAGTTCATTCAGGTCGGCAGTACTGACCTTCACTCTTTATTTCGCTACTGTAGCTGTGCTGAGCGAGCTGAGCTAAATGTACTCATCACTCTGAACTCAGCTAGCTATAATATGTAAATAGGAGAAAATATAATAATGTTTACAAAGACCTAGGAAGGCATGATGACAATTAACAACAAAAAGTATATGACAGAATTAGAAATCTCAATAAATATTGATGCGTACATCTAATCTCGGGAACTGAAGAAAACTCTGGAGAGCATATGATTTGACCAAAGATGTAATCTCGTCGAACAGAATGACTTTGAGGAAGGTGTAGATTATGTTGTTAAGAGGTTAAACACAACAGAGATGTGCGACAGACCACCTGATTCACATCTCTCTATTATAAAAAAAAATCTTGGAAGGCTTGGAAGGAGACAAGAAGTGATTTTCTCAGAGACACTTTAATGTCCCGTGAGACAAGGCAGTGAGACAAAAGTACAGCTGCTGTACAGGCTTTTAAATGTTTGAAGCGATGCACGACATGCAAATCACACAGCACGGCAACAGCAGCAGCAAACCAGAAGCTGGTCGAGCAAAGAGGAGGTAAAAAAAAAGTATTTGTTTCCCATTGTATCACCGTTTAAAAGGGGGTTGCGGAGGAGCAAACACATCTCCTAATCTCCTAATCGTGCATTCAGCCCCCCTCTTCATAATGCGAGCAGCAGAGATGCGAAGTGGCAGGCGTATAATGTGCCCCGGGGCGTTTGGGGGGGAGGGGGCAAGTAGTGGGCAAAGCCCCCTAGTACTGTACAGCTGAAGAAATATCTAAATGAAAAACAATAATATTAATCCATACATCAAATATTTATCTTCATGAAAGTATTATCAGATAATATGTTAAGACATGAAAATGTGAATGTGTCTATCATTCAAGGAAGAGCCGCATATGGCTCGCAAGCCTCAGGTTACCGACCCCTGCCCCAGGCAGATACATGGTCCAGTTTCATGCAGTGGCGTAGCTAGAGTTCGTGCCACTCGGGTAATTTGCCGCCCTCCAACATATCTGAATGTGTTAATCCATTTAAATAGAAAATTAAAATGATGTATAGAGAAAACTTAAGATACATTTTGCATAGATTTATTAATATATAGAGAAACAGCAATAATTTTTCACATATAATTATTTATAAGCATCAACTAGACAAGAATATAGTATAGACGCAATGATAAGCCATGTTCTAATTATTAGTTTAATAAAATGACACTGTGAAAACCAGAACCAGTGTAGTGTACAAGTGATAGGTGGGGATGTTTTCTGTGCAGAGCAAGAATGCATTCGGATTGATAACGAAACAAAATTATAAATTGTAAATTAATTGTTTCTCTTCCTAGAAATTATAATCGCTGTAACGTTTATTTATTTTTGTTATTGCCTCATAAATTTCAACTGCTGTGTCTGATGCCGTCACAGAAGGACAGTCTGAAAATTGTTTTTGAAGCATTTGTGGATAAAAATCTGAGAATTTTACATTTTTCAGGCATGAGTGATATTTTTCCGAACCCTGCTGCTTACACACGAATTGCACTGAGCCTTTTAGCCAATAATGCCACCCCCAAAATGTGCCACCTGGGATGAACTGCCCCCTCCGCCTGCCCCTAGCTACGCTACTGGTCCCACCCTCCAGAAATCCCCACCTATCTGCAGTGGCCAGTAAGTTTACTTATACTGACTGTTGTGATGTGAGATTTTACATATAACTTGATAAATGTTTTGTATGTCTTTATTTATAATTTAGGCAAACCAATGTAATTTAGTGGTACCTTGGTGAGAGGCATTCTTGTTTATCCCCCCCATGTTTACGAATTTTACGACAGGATTTGGGGGATGTGTCTTAAACCAGTTTGATGAGCATTTCTTTGCTAAAGTCTTTTCCCCCATCCCCCACACAAAGCCAGGTTAGTGTAATATATGTTCTTGGGGCGGGGGGGGGGGGAGTGCAGGAGATAAGATGTTCTATTTCACTCATTGGTCTGAGGTATGGCTGTTTGGAATTGGCTTGTCTCAGAGGCCTTCAAGTACCATGATATCCTATTCGCTGTAGGGAGTTGGACAGAAAACCTATAAATTTGCTTGCTCAACCACATTCTCTCTCTCTCACCAATATATGATGGAAGAAGCATCTCTCTTGCTAACCTGTGAGGATGAAGACAACACAATGAAGAGCACAGCTCAGCAGCCATATTGAACAGACATGTGGCTGAAAGCTGAGCACCAATGATGCTTTAACTAGAGACATTTTAAGTAACTACAAGTTTGTGTGCCACCTGAATTACACATCACCATTTTATCAGGTTGTATGGTTGCCAATATTCAAATGTACTTTGCATTTTGTTATTATTTATGAATATTATCAGTAATACATTATTTTATGTGTAACTTAACTCCTGCTTGTCTTTTTACTACATCTAATTGCCTGAGGTTATAGATATAGAAGGGAAGGTGGGGATAAGTTATATACAGTGGTAAGTCTGTGAGATTAGGCATTCTAAGGCTACATATTAATAATACAATAGGGGAAAGTAGAGCAATATATATTACTCTACCAAGATAAAACACTGACCTTTATACCATTGTGAAAATTATATACAGAACTGTGTTCTGCATTTCAGAAAAACCCTAAATCATGACACTAATCTGGGAGGATACAAACAGGAGCAGCACTTTAATGAAGGGAATTAAGAGGAAATATCCTAGCTGCTTATCCACTTGAGTCACTCATCTTCTCATGTAGAGTCACTTTAATAATAGTGAGCCCTGCATCTTATATGACATGCAGTAGCTACGGCATATGAGACTGCGTATCGGTCAACAATCATTTATATTTAAATTCTATGTTCTCTCCTTCTGTAAAATAATCTGGCACTTAATATATGCTTAAGTACCATTATTTGCTTAATGCTAATTGTACAACTGAAGATGTGGTACTCAAAGATAGCACCATACTGTATGTTGCTCCCTTATGACAATTTGTATTTATTTCAATTTTTGTTTACTGTAATGCAAAAAATATACTATATGCAGTTATATATCATAAAATTTAAAAAGAGAATGAAACTCTTACAGTTTCTATATTCAGTAACTCAGCTGACAAATGGTGACGCAAACAAGTGCCTTCTTCTTCACTAAACTACCTTATAGAAAAGACACTACCCAGTAATCAGCAAATAAGAATTTGTACAGCAGCCTAATAGAACTCATGATGCCACGTACATAAAGCATTTCAAAATAGTACTGTTCTGTACTGTTAGGAAATTAAGCAATAGAAAAAGAATGAATACTAAGGACAGGGAAATTAATCATAGTCAAAATACAGAAAAGAGTCATTACCGAAAAGCCAAAGTAAGAATCCAAGCGCAAAAAAACAGAATGTCAAGCAAGATCATTGTCAAAATATATTCTACACCAGAACAGCAAAACAAGAGATTCACAAAAAATTGTTTAGAATTTTAGTATTTATCCAAATGATAGAAAGTGAGCAGAGCATCATGCCAGAATTTAAACTATAATGATGAGCTCAAATGCATCGACCAGTAACTAAAACATTCAGTTGTGGCAACACAATCTACGAAATGACAGCTCCCATAACCACAACAAACATGGTGCTTTGAAGATAAAGAAAAAATTAATAAAATTGCAAGTAATACTCGAAATACTTGAAATAATAAATTAGTATTACCACACATAGATCATTGGTCTTTACTAAATAAAGAAAATAATGTTCTGTGCTGTCCCATTCACAACAGCTGCTTCTTACAACACATTATGTAACTTGGAAGTGTTAAAAAACAGCTGGGTGAACAAAACAAAAATGTTCTTTATGAGTTGCAGAGGTCAAGTACCTAGTGAACAGGCATGTCAGAACCAAAAGTCAGGTTCTTTAATCCTTAACAGTGATTGAAAAATGAAACATAACCAAGGATGGATGAAAATAATACTGTAAGTAATTGCATCAACTTTGTAATGTAAGCAGAGCATGGAGACTTGAAAGTTTGATTTAAAGATATGTACTGTAGTTTCTCATTTTGTATCTTGTATTATGACTACTCAAAACCCAAAAGCATCACATCAAAGGGTAAATAAACAGAATCAAAATCAGATTTATTTGCCAAGTATGCACAAATACAAGGAATTTGACTCTGTTTTTGGTGACTCTCCAATTATAAGTTACATCAACATACACACAACAGTTAATCAAATGCCTCAAATAAAAAAAAAACATAGAAAATGTAAATATATATATATATAGTAAAAAACAAGAATCTTCCACAAGTGATGTCATCGAGATGGAGCCAAAAGTGACACCGTGGCGAAAGCGCCAGAAGTGACGCCATGGCGAGGGTGCCGGAAGTGACGCCATCATCAGGAGTCAGAAAAAGCAGAAGTGACGTTTGGAAGCCATCTTGGGAACCCAGAAGTGTGGAAAGTGAGTTATTTTTCTTCTTTTTGTTTGACTAAAGAGAGAGGGAGATGTTAGTACTGCATGTCAACCCCTTGTCTAGCGATATTTCACTAAGCTCAGGGCTTGTTGACTGCCTCCTAAGTGCACATGTGTGACATAACTGGCCCTCAGTCCAGACCTGTCAGGTAGGGTGGCCTGCAACAAGAGGTTGTAAACATGGGAGAGAGCATCCGCATTGGCCTACAAAGAACCCCTGCGATAAATGACTGAAAACCAATAAGGCTGAAGGTCTAAAAACCACATAGTGACCCGAGGGTTGGACACCCAATGAATGGCCATCCACTGAAGGGCAACATGATCCGTCACCAGGGTGAACTCCCTTCCCAATAGGTAGTACCTAAATTGGGTTGCAGCCCATTTAATTACTAAGGCTTCACATTCCACCGCAGCATACCTGGTCTACCAGTCTAGCAGTTTCCAGCTGAGGTACATAATGGGGTGTTCAGTACAGTCAATGAAATGGCTTAGCACGGCTCCAAGTCATGTTTCCAATGCATTGGTCTGGAGAATGAAAGGAAAAGAAAAGTTAGGAGACTTCAATATAGGTGCTTACGTCAGGGCCATTTTTAAGTCACAAAATGCAGATTCAGTTTTTTCATTCCATACCACTTTTAAAGGTGCCCGCTTCTTTGTCAAATCAGTTAGTCGCGAAGAACTCTCTGAGAAGCGAGGTACAAAACGGCGATAGTAGCTTGCTAGACCCAAGAAAGTTTGTACCTGCCTCTTAGTCACTGGACAGAGCCACTTAATAATGTCATCGACTTTGGAACATCGTGGCTTTATGGCACCCCCACTCACCAGATAGTCCAAATATTTGGCTTCCTTCAATCTGAAAAAGTATTTCTTCTGATTAATACAAAGTCCAGACTGTGCCAGAATTGAGAGGATCATTTTAACCTGCATTACATGTTCCTTCCATGTGTGAATAGATAACTATGTCATCCAGGTATGTGGCAGTATCTGAATTGTGGGGACTTAACAGTGTGTCTACCAGATGTTGAAAAGTCACCGGTGCCCCGTGCAATCCATTTGGAAGGACCGTGTACTGCCATTGTCTACTGGGAGTACTAAATGCGTTTTTTTCTTTTGCGGAGGCTGTTAAAGGAATTTGCCAGTACCCTTTCGTCATGTCAAGAGTAGTTAGGAATTACACGTTACCTAGCCTCTTGAGTAGATCATCCACCTGAGGCATTGGATAAGTGTCAAATTTAAAGACCTGATTGAGTCCTCAGAAGTCTTTACAGAACCTCCACGACCCATTGGGTTTGGGAACCAAGACAATAGGACTGGACCAAGGGCTGTGGCTCTCTTTAATCACATCCAGTTCCAGCATACGTCTGATTTCTAACTCTACTTCCGTTTTCTTTGCCTCTGGGAGTTGATAAGGGTGTCCCGGATCAGTAACAATATTGTGTTTAATCAGCTAAGTGCAACCTGGCTGCTTACTTACCACCTCCGGTACAGACAGGATAGCAAACTCCAATTCCTGTCTCTGTTTCCAAGTCAAATCAGATCAGAAATTAAGGGGCTGATGTTTAACAAAAAGGTAGTGGGGCAGTCCAGAAGAGGGATCTATCTCCCTGTCCTTCCATGGTGTCAGCAAATTTATATGGTATACCCACTCACTTGGTCGACGATTGGGCTGTTTAACCAAATAGTCGCCGAGTCCTTTTCTTTCCTTAATTTCATATGTGCCTTGCCAGTAATTTAGAATGGGAGGATGGAAAAAGCACCATCACACGTTCTCCCGGGAGAAACTCCTGGAGGGTGGTGTTTCTATTATAATATTGCGCCTGTGCTGCTTGAACTTTTTCAAGGTGTTCTTTTAGCATAGATCAAATTTTATCCAATCTATTGCGTGTGATATTGTGTGATATATTCTAAAATGTTTTGAGGAGGTAAGGACCTCTTCTTCCCATCCTACTTTTGACATATCCAGTAGACTTCTGGGTTTTTAGATGTTGCCGAGCGTAAAGGAACAGCCTCTGTGTTTTATCTTGGTAGAGTAATATGTTTTGCTCTACTTTCCCCTTTTGTATTATTAATATGTAGCATTAGAATGCCTAATCTCACAGATTTACCACTGTCTATAAGGTATTATTGTATATAACTTATTCCCATCTTCCCTTCTATATCTATAACCTCAGGCAATTAGATGTAGTAAAAAGACAAGCAGGAGTTAAGTTACACATACAATAATGTATTACTGATAATATACATAAATAATAACAAAATGCAAAGTACATTTGAATATTGGCAACCACACAACCTGATTAAATGGTGATGTGTAATTCAGGTGGCACACAGACTTGTAGTTACTTAATGTCTCTAGTTAAGGCATCATTGGTGCTCAGCTTTTAGCCACATGCCTATTCAAAATGGCTGAAGCTGTGCTCTTCATTGTGTTGTCTTCAGTTCATGGTATGATGGTCTTCTTCAGTTGTTAGCAAGAGATGCTTCTTCATCATATGTTGGTTGGTAAGAGAGAGATACTTCTACATCATCACAGGTTAGCAAAAGAGAGATGCTTCTTCATCATATGTTGGTAAGAGAGAGAATGTGAGGTTAAGCACATGCATTTATAGATGTTCTGTCCAACCCCTACAGCCAATAGGACATCATGGTACTTAAAGGCCTCTGAGACAAGCCAATTCCAAACAGCCATACCTCGGACCAATGGGGGAAATTGAACATCTTAACACCCCTCCCAAACCATATGTTAAAGTACACCTTAGCCTACTTGATGGGGTAGAAAGACTTTAGCAAAGAAACACTCGCCAAACTGGTTTAAGACACATCCCCCAAATCCTGTCGTAAAATTACAAATATACTCAGTCGTAAAAAGGTGGGGGTTGGTAAACACTAAATTACATTGCTTTGCCTAAATTACAAATAAAGACGTACAAAATATTTATCAAGTTAAATGCAAAATCTCACATCAAAACACTCTGGAAATCGGGTGGCATAGTCTACTGTGGAAAACGCACCCCCAAACACAGACAGACTGACACCAGGATGTCTAAAGCACACTCCTTTTTTTTATTCTTTCAATGCACCACAATGCCTTCTCTTACCAACTCTCTTTCCTTTCTTCTTCTTTCTTTCTTTCTCGACCTCCTTCCTCTTCCTCCTCACAAGCTTCGTCTCCTTCCTCCCAACTCTGGCTCGTCAACTAGAAGGAGGCGGCCCCTTTTATCATGACCCGGATGAGCCCCAGGTGTTCCCCTTGACGTCATTTCCTGGTGTGGCGGAAGTCTCAGGAAAGCACCTGGAAGCCCTCCGGGTGACCTTGGAATTACTTCCGACAGCACTTCCTGGTGTGGCGGAAGTGCTGTCACCCAAGCTTCTCTCACAGTCCGGGCACCCCCTGGTGGTGGCCACATCCTCTCATAAAGAGCGTCCCAGGTGTGTACCTGTGGCCCCCAAATAGCCCCGGGCGGCTGCCCTCTAGTGGCCGAGGAAACGTATTGTTCAACTCGGGGACTATCCAGGCATCCCGGCCGGGCAGTGTCCCCGGTCATCTGTGACACTACCAAGACCAATATATATTTATAGCATCTTCTCGAGGGTTCTAATGGTCCTATGAGTTCAATACCGACTCGTTCAAAGGGAATATCAATAAGGGGTAGAGCCCCTTATCAAGTTTTCCTCCAGGATCTCCCTGTATTTTGCTGCATTCATTTTACCCTCTACTGTCACAAGCCTACCAGAGCCTGCAGTAGACAATCTTCTCCACAGCATAATGGTGCAACCACCCTGCTTCACAGTGACGATGATGTGTTTTTGATAATGTCTAGTGTCTGAGTTATGCAAAACATGGAGTATAGTCTGATAGCAAATATTTCAACATTCTTCCAGCTGACTTCAGAGACTCTCATATGGTTTCTGGCAAACTCTAGCTGAGATGTCTTGTGTATTTTTTTTAACAGTGGCTTCCTCTAGTGAACTCTCCCATAAAGCTGCGATTGATGAAGCACCCATGCAACAGCTGTTTGCACAGTCTCTCCAATCTCAGTCACGGTAGCTTGCTCGAGCATGATTGCTCTCTTACTGGCCTCCCTCACTGGTCTTCTTCTGGCATGATCACTCAATTTTTGTAGACGGCCTGTTTTTAGCAGATTTACAGCTGTGGCATACTCTTTCTATTTCTTAATGTTTGGTTTAACTGGACTCCAAGGGATATTCAGTGACATGGATATTTTTTTGTATCCGTCCCCCGATTTCTGCTCTTCAATCACCTTTTAATGGAATTATTAAGAGTGTTTGTGTGTTTGTTTGTCTTGATTGTGTAGCTTAGGTCATGATACTGACTCACCACATGTTGGCCCTTCCAGATAAGATGCATTTATATTACAATCAACTGAAACCCCTTGACTGTAAAGAGATCATCTCCATTGAACTAATCATGTGACTTCTAAAGCCAATTGGTTGCACTGGTGATTATTTAGGTGTGTCATATTAAATGGGGTGAATACTTATTAGATCAATTAATTTGTGTTTCATATTTCTAATTAATTAAGACTACTTTACAGAGATCTACTTTTACTTTGACATTAAAGAGTCTTTTTCTGCTCATCAATGTCAAAGAAGTCAAAATTAAATCCACAGCAATTTAATGTTGCATAACAAAAAATATGAAAACTTCCACAGCAGTGAATATGTGTTCCTTAGGGATTGGAGCACTTCCAGTTATTTAACATTACATAATCTTTGCCTATTTACTTAAACTTGGCTCTGAGATACATAGTTACCATAAGCATATGCTTTTCCTGATGGTTTTACCTTTTACATAACTCACATTACACAATGAAGAACAGAAAGTCACTAAAAATTAAGATAATTGTACATCCTATGAAGTTCTAATGTTCAGTTTTAAAATGAAATTAAATACAAACTATTTTAGCATTCATTTACACATGTCTGATGCAGAGGATAGGAAGAGATGGAAAAAGATGATCCGCTGTGGCAACCCCTAACGGGAGCAGCAGCAGAAGAAGACACATATTTACAACTAGCTTTAAATAATTATAAACAAGTCTAAAGAGGAGCACATTCATAATATATGTTTGCTCCTTTCTGAATCATTACAATGATTATTTTTATTTTATTTATTGGTGTTTTGCTTGTTTGTGTATTGTTGTTTTGTGAGAAATTTACAGGAGTTGGCCATGTTGTTGTTAATATCAGCACCTATTGTCTGTCATATGACCTGTTCACATTTATGACATCATCACGTGGGCACTATTTAAGATCACAGTTCATTAAAGACATTAAAGTGTCCAGGCTGCTCCCTTGCCCCTGGTCCCTATCCTGATTTGCTTCTCCCTTTCTCCTCTTCCATGGCCCTGAATTGGATTGGGTTTGAATTGGGTTTGAAGTAGAAAAAAGTGTGACATCTAGATAATGCTTCAAGATTTAATGATCTTCTTAGACCAAAACTGATAAGTTTCCAAATAATTACAGCTAATTTCTGAAGCAATATTTAGGTAGAAGATCATTTTTCCAATCAAAGGAACACAACATTGTTTAAGAATATGACACACATTTTATTTTAGAATAACTCATACTGTGGTAGATATGGAGAAAAATAAAACTGGGGACTTATGAGTTTGTATGACTAACAGTCTTAAATATTTGTGTCTCATTCTAAATACTACTTGAAATTAACTAATGAAAATGAATTCAGCTCTTGTATTTTTTTTCAGGACAGTAGTTTACCTGGCACATAAGAAATTGAAACTAACATACAGAATTCATATAATATTAGTGGCAATGACTATGTAAATTTCTTTACAATTAAAATAAGAAGGATAAGATGAAACTAACAGTATCAAGATCAACTATTTTTGGATAAAGGCATGCTATTCCTTGCACACCTCACCTTACTAATTTTAGGTTAATGACACAGCAGACTATTCTACTTCTAATTTAGAAAATATAACCTACAATTTGTCTCAGCACAGTTCCCTCTTAAATTGTTTCAGAAAAACTCAGTTACCTTACTTGCCCAGCCCATACAGTGTTATAATTAACACATATTTCCTTACAAGTATCTCTTTTGATTATGATCCTGAAATGGTAGAAAAGGCTGTGTTCCTCCATCATTGGAGCTATTGGGCCTAGAGCACCTCGTAGTATTACCCATGGAAGACTGTTCTAAAGAGTGGACCTGAAAAAGACAAATCTAAATGATGATACCTCACCAATCTATTTGAATCTCAAACAGAGCAGGGAAAATTGGACCTACTCCTGGAGCAACCCAAAAGCTAATGATAGCAGGATGGCAATGTAGCCTAGTCAGACTGAGACCAAAGATACTGCATAGAATTGGTATATAGGCTTGATGGGTTATGAGCATAGATGGGTGTGACAGATAGAGGGCGCTATCGTCCTCTTGAACCCTCAGACAATATGTCAGACACCAGGTAAAAGTTGATTTTTTATTAATTAACAGTGCATAAAGCACCCTCCTCTTCACAATACTCATAAACAAATCCACAATACAATAATCAATAACACTCCACCACTCCCAGATGCGTTGCCACCCTTCCACCCAGCTCAGCTCGCCATCTGGAATTTCCCATCATCCTTTTATATTGCCTAACCTGGAAGTGTTTACAATCCTTCAGTCCATGTGACTTCTTATCACTTCCGGGTCAGATAAAAAGTCCTCTTCTTCATCCCGGAAGTACGTCATTCCTCCTGTCGCTGTGACTAAGACGTACTTTCAGGTTATAGGGCACATATGATTCTCTGGGCCTCCCTGCAGTGTCCTCAGTTGGCCCCCGTGGTATCCAGCAGGGCTGTAAAGGAAAACACTGTCCATGATTGCCTGCTGGTATTCGGGGTACCTCCATGCTGCAGGGAGAGCTCCACCTGGCGACTTAGGGGTATTGGCCGGGATGACAGGCCGGTCATAATCCACATGGGACAGTTCCAGATGTACTTCACCTTAACAATGGGCAATGGGTCTTAAAACTTCTTTGGGAAGACGAAGCCAGACCTTACACAACAGGCTAAAAAATGTTGGTCTTATGCAGTCAGATGTACCTATACACATGCTTTGGATCTAGATTTCTTAATGAAGGTTGCTTTGGCTGTTACTCTGGAGTTTCTCCACAGAGGAAACCTCTATTGGGTACAGAAGTTTGTGACTGTCTTCCTTAATATGCTTTTCAAAATGTCATGGAAGGCGGGGAGACTACTTCAGAAATGTTAGACTGATGTGGTTATTCATGTTTTTTTTTAAATGGGGACAAACAAGTTTGTTCAGATTACCAAAGGATCAAACTTCTGAGGTTCTCAGGGAATGCCTATACAGTAATAGAACACTGAAGTGAAGACTCCATTGGAACACATCAACTCATGTCAAGACAAGCCAAGTTTATTGTCAGGTCATTCAATTTTAATGCAGCACATTTTTAAAAGAGTCTTAGCATTACCATTTTTAATTTTGATGACATGTGCCATATGAATTAAACTTAGTTTCCAGAACTCTTCCAGGTCTTTATTTTAAAAAATATTATATGAGGTATAAGCACTTTTCTTCAAACTGGACAGTGTATAAAAAATGGTGGTTTAGAGTGTTTTCTTATGACCTGTAACTTTTTTCTATTAAAGTTACATAGCTCAGCTATAGCTGAAAATGAAAATGATGATATATGTGAGCCTGGTATTGATTTTATTAGTTGAATTTGTAAACAAAGACATATATTGCTCTTTGTATTTCCCCGGTAAAAGTATCAACAGATATCAAAATAACAGAAAAAGTTATGCCAAAATTCAAAAAGAATTTTGCCTTATTCAATACTTAACATGTACAAATAGACATTTAATAAAATAAACAAGGGGTCTAACCAAAAGTTGATGCAAAGCATTCTTGATGCTAAAACTGTATGTAGTTTTATGAAAGTGATGACCACCATCTCATGATGGCCAAGAAACAAAAAATTCAATATCAGTGAGCAGAAAGGATGGTGAAAAAACTACTGTTCTGTAGAGGCTCATTCAGAGTGACATGAAAGAACTCTGCCAACAAATTAAAAAATATCCCAAATTTAAAATACATTTAGAAAAAATTTCAAGTTTGTTAAATTTAGACAGAAGTTTTGTGCTGTGGCTAAAGCATCTGGCACAAATTCTGTGTGTTTTGTTTCCTTCATCAAAATTGTCCACTATCAATATTCAACAGTTACGATGACCTACTGGGACACATTATGCTTGGTTAATTGTCAAAAAGGTATATTTATTTTGCTTTTCTACTCATTACCTTATCTCCTCCTCACTAAAACTTAACGGAAATATAACATATTAACACTTCAGGCTGTTTTAAACATGCATTTGCATTTCATTATAAAAAACAGGCTTTTTACTCTGTTTCACTGTTTAGTTTAATAACTAAAAGTAGTAAAAAATACATTTTGCAAGATGAACGTTAAACTTGAAAAATAAACCTAGACTTATCCAAAAGTTAAATACCTTTTATAAAGAATTTTGTTGAGCTTTCCAGTGAGCAATAGATAAGCCATATAGCTTTGGCAGGAAAAAAATACAGTTCTTAAGAAAAGACTCTAAATTATAATTTTTATGCTAACTGCGGTGAAGAAAAGTGCCTGTATCTCAAATGTATTTTTTTAAATAAACAAAATATACTGTATTACTAAGCTCTGGAAGTTTATTTCATAAAAATCAAAAATGGTGAGGCAAATGTGTTGCAGATGACACTGATATTTGCTGTGTGTTTAAGGAAGAAGCCAACTGAGGATGGTGTTTGTTTTCCAAACAATCTTTTTATGCAGTTATGCATCTCGGCTTTTCCCTTCCTTTTCTATTCTGAGTAGATCCAGTTTGCCCTCTTCTCTCAAGATAGCATTAGATACATATCTTCAGTTTTTCAACAATCTGGCACATGGAAAATAGTCTTCATTCTGCCAAAAAATAGTAGACTGACATGTTTTTTGAGATATCTTTGATCTCAGAACTAAACTTTAGGAATGCTAGTACTATGCAATCCAAGTGAACAAAATAACAGATTTCAGCAATCCCAATACTATTAGAAAGGTTTTTCTAATAACAAATTTGTATTAAAATGAATAAGCTAAGGGAATTTACTACTGAAAGAATGGCTAATGAAAATGGAGCTTTGAAGTAATATGTGAATAATAATTAAAAATATGTTATTTCAAGCAGTTAAAGCTATTAGAAACACTAGTAAGCTCTTTTTTGTATTTTAAAATCAATTTAATTGTAGCTTGCTAAAAAATTGTATTCATTTCTGTAAAAAAAATGAACATTTATAGATATGTTCAAACTTTTTATTGGAATATTAATATATATATATAATTATATACAATATGTAGTTGTAAATATTGTCGCAGATGTCTGGGGTTCTTACCCGACCGGGATGCCCGGAAGGACTGGAAGGAGGCATTAATAGCTTCCGGGCCATGAGGGTGCAACCGCCAGGGACTAGGAGAGGACCATGGGAGAGGAGCAAAGAGGTTCTGGCCTGTTGGGACCCGTGGCCAATGCCAGGGGGCGCCTCGAGCCTTGTGGGACCTGGAGAACTGTTACTTCCGCCGCACCAGGCAAGATGGCGGATGAACCTGCCAGGGACCTGCCAGTGCTTCTGGTGCAAAGGGCAGCACTTTCGCCACACCAGGAAGTGCTGCCAGAAGGTCGTCATCAGCCACCTGAAGCACATCCGGGTGGGAATAAAAGGGGCTACCTTCATACAATCGAGGAGCTTGAGTCGATAGTGGGAGCAGGACGAAGCTCCCAGGAGGAGACAGGTAGCCAAGGACTGAGGAAGAGAAGGGATTATTGTGATGATTAATTAGCTGTGTGCATTGTGTGGTGTTCAGGACTGTGAACCTATACGTAGTGGTGATTAATAAACATGTGCCTTTTTATAAAGATGTTGTCTCCGATTGGTGAGGCACGTATAAAAGTGCAAAAGATTTTTATTTTCTTCAGCTGGAGGGCACGTCTCCTCGTAATCCCCCCAGCCACAACACAGTCCCAAACACAAGCACTAAACACCAAAACACTCCTCTCTTCTACCACCACTCCTCCACAAGCTTTGTCCTCCTCCTCCCGACTCTGGTTGCCGAGTGGTGGTTGCAGGCTCCCTTTTATTGGGTACCTGGAAGTGCTCCAGGAGTTTGATTGCCGACATCTGGCTGCACTTCTGGGTAAGGTGAAACCAGTGTCCAAAAGGGGCCAGCCGCTCCTGTTGCAGCACCCCCTGGCGGCGCCTGCAGAACCCCACAGAGCTGCACAGAACTCCAACTCCCATGAAGCCCTGGGGGAGACCGAGGCACTGCTGCAACCCAGAGAGGCTGCCATCTAGCATCACCATCCAGGGGGTGATACTGGGCTTCCCACCTTTGTCCCCCTGGCAGATGTGGTGAAGGGGATTCCCGACCAGGCATGGGCCCCAGCCATCTGTCACTATATATATATATATATATATATATATATATATATATATATATA
>JANRMT010062814.1:87158078-87171673 GCA_026402145.1 Polypterus bichir lapradei | reverse complement strand
ATATATATATATATATATATATATATATATATATATATATATATATGTATATGTATATATATATAGTGTTAAGTTAAATATTTGTTCTTATGATTGATTGTTGAACAACCTTTCAATTAGTGAGTAGATACCTGTGGTGCAAGTACTAATCATCTTGTACAACTTGCCAGAACAGAGTGAGAAAAGTGACTATGTACGTTGTGCTAGATCTTTAATAATACTGTTTGTTTTTATAAGGCACTGAGTGTTGAGAATGTCCCAGTGTGAAGCTTTATTTGTATACACATCATTTCTCTTTGCTTATAGTTGCCATAAAACTTGACTGTGCCAATACCATAAGTACTGGGCACAAGACAGAAAACAACCCTGGTCATCTTGTCAGTCCATTGCAAGTCACGCTCACGTGCATATACAAAGGCTCACAATGGGCCTACTTTAACTTACAAAACCTTGGGATGATATAGACGTAAATGCAATATTGGTGGTATTTCATTAAAGTGAGGGCTCTGTAGCTGTAAGGCTGGTCTTTAAACCATTTCACCACCTTGCTATGAAATTAAACTAAACTATGGATGATGGACTCAGAACTGTGTACAGCCCTCTCAACTCTTCCCAATTAAAAGATAGTTTCTGGCAATAAGTATAATAATCCATTAGCACTTCGTGGTACTCACCTCATTCCTTGCACTGTGCAACTGGTTGTTATCTTGAGTGTGTTTCATTCTAGCAGAAACTGGAGTCAGTGCAGAATAGCCTGACATATCACGTGTAAATTCTACATTGAGAATGACCACACCAGACCTGTAAGTCCACATTGCTAACCATTACATCACCCACGTCACATTTACTTAACTGATAAAACAGACTAGATGCCCTGCTGCAGATAGGCACTGCTGTGAAGCACTTTTGCAGCGTAACTTCATGATAATAGAAGAGCTTTCGATATGTTATACGAAAAAAATACTTTACAGTATTTAGTTGTTATGTAGTAAATAATTTGAAACATAAAATGCACAAGTTACCACACTGAAGGAATGAGTGCTAAATCTTTGTTTTCAATATTACACTATGTTGTTCTCATAATATAACACCTCGACCTCAATCATCGATAAACTGTTTCATTAAAATAAGGAGCGTAGAGACTTTGAAATTCTGCGAGATTTTATAAATTGACGAACGTCTAGTGACCACGTGATTGGGGAAGCCCGGCACTTTCTCAGCGGCTTCAGACAGCTCGTTCTTCCCCGGTCAGGTGACTTACTAAGGCGGGTGATCATGTGATCAAGTATGGAGGCGTCGGCGATGGGTAGCGTCATCTCGTGAAAACAGGGAGAGTTCAGAGAAACTGGAACAAATAATCACATAGCAAGCAAGCACTTCTCCGTTGCACCTAGGTCGCTTCGAGTTCTGTGAAATGAGGCCAACATGGGAGCAAAAGAGTCACGGATAGGATTCCTCTCGTACGACGAGGCCGTTAAGAGAGGTGGGTAAAGAAGTGTTGTCTCCCGTACGAGAAACACCCTGCTGCCGGGAAGAAACGAACCAGAAGCAAGCAGTTGCTGGAGGGAAAGCATGTGATAAAATATGTAGCAGCAAAACATTAAAATAATTATAAATACGGTACTGCTGAGTAATGACAGCCAGGAGAACACATCTAAAAATTAATGATACCCGTGAGAGGTTGTGCAGTAAACAAACCCGTTGCCTGGGGGAATGTAGAAACACTAATTTAAAAAGTGTAACGGGTAGACGTAGTAGCGGTAGAAGAGATTGAAGTCTTTAACATGAACGTGCACGAAGAAAAGGCAATCCCCCTCTTTCCTTTCTGAAATTTGACAGCAGCATGGCGGTAGTGACTGTCTGGTTGAAACGGCACAATTATCAGTTGTTCAGGTGATCAGTCTGTCTTTGTGTATTATGTAAAGAGTTAATGGTAAAACTTGTTTGGTATATTATTGTAGATCTGGAAGGAAGTTGATACAGTAAACTGGAGTTTTGCAATCGCACTAATCATCATTGCTGCATTCGATATGTTTAGCCTTACTCTATCATAGTTAACCTTTAGTCGTGCTGGAGTCCAGGGTCCCTAGTGCAAATATCTATTTAGCTAATAAACAGATGTGTATGATTAATATGCTGCCTGACGTTCTGGTGTCAAGTCACGATTTCGTGTTGTTTTTTTTAAGCTTGGGCCAGTGTACTTTCTCTGTGTATTGTGCACCTTCAAGCTGTCCTTCCGTAAGTTATATAAGGAGACAGTTAAATCTGGTTTGTTACGGTTTTTTTTCTGTTAAACTTGACAAACCGTTTACATACATTGGATGATTCAGACTGGTCATACTTACAGGAAGCACTCTACAAAGAAGCTGTTAGCTCTGTTTTCCCGTGACAGTTATCATAGTTATGTATTCCTATTTGGGATACCATTATTTACGTTTACACGGTTTTGTTGTCAATTAGAGGAATGTCCAAGATTGTTATGGTTGCGTGCTGGTGTGCAAAGAAAATCAGTTGCAATGTGTTAATTTTTTTCTTATTGATTGATTGATGTTACTGTATTTTCTATAATTACTAACTCAACATCTCATAGATTCTTCTGTAGGACAACTATTAGTCCTGTAACGACAGTTTGTTACTGACTTCAGCAGCATTCACCACCAATAGAAAATTTGTCAAAAACTGATAATATCCCAAATAACACGTAAAGTAAATGAAAACACCTGTCCTATATCTGAAGTAAACTAGATGTATTTATTATTTCAGTAACATAATATTACCTAATAATTAAATTGTACACACAACTAATAGATGTGGTTATTTTAACCGTATTCTTTCACAACCAATTTCTTTTGGCACTAAGATTTCTTCCATAGACGCACTGCTAACTTAGCTAACTAATAAAGCACTTGCAGCTGTTGAATTTAGAATATTGTTTGTTAAATCACAAAGCCTTTTCATCTAGTTGAGCAAACATTTTCATACTTATGTAATCAGTTTTAGTGTAATGGGTAGTTGGAGTCTATGCTTACACATATACAAACAACTTGTCCTGTTTGGAATATTGTCTGTCATACTGTGTTGGTCATGACTTGTACATTAAGTTCATATTTTGCTGTTAATTGAAGTATATATTGTGGAAAAATACATGTTGGTGTGTGTATATATATATATTTATAGGTATATATAGCATTTATTCTGTATATTTTTTAAGTTAGGGTTGTGTTGTTGCATGTAATTTTGAGCATCATTATAAGTTTTCTAAATTTGTAATAGTGCGTAGCCTAATGAGCTTACAAGTGAATGTCCATTTTGTAATCAGATTAATTAAACATGGATTAAGACCTTTATATTTTGGGAGAACTGAAATGATGCATCTATTTTTTTTTTCTTAAAAGATGTTTTTTTTTCAACCTATAACTATGAGGATGCACAGCCAGACCATGGATGACAAGTCAGTTCTAAACAAAGCATTAAGCACATACCCATATTCACTCCTAAAACAAAGCATTGTAGTGTAATCAGTTAACCTATAATGCTCATTTTTCGAATATGGGAGAAAACTAAAGTACCCTTGTAGATATAAGGAGAATGTAAAAATGCAATACATATAGTAACTAAACTTGAACTCAGATTACTGTAATTGTGAAGCTACTGTTCTATGCACTGTTTCATCATACTCCCTGCAAGTAAATTCTGCTTAGACGGTTTGAACAATACCGTCTGATGAAATAAGAGCAATTTGGCTGTACTAGAGAAACATGTTTCTTAAGACATTTGCAACATATCTAACAATCTTTGTATTACAAATTTTTCAGTCTTATTTGTTCTATAACACTGTACACTTTGTGTCTGCTTGTGCTTTCCTCCCCATTTCTAAAGATACGCGTATGTAGCTTAGATTATCTGGGCTATCTACTCTAAATTAAAAACCACTTTCCACCCCTTTGTGGCACTCCCAATATCTATGCAAAAGGACGAAGGTCCAAGTCTTTAGAGTCCTAGTGCTATATGGTTCCAAGACATGAACACACTCTAGTGTCTTTTTGGAGAATCCTTGGGTACCGATGGGTTGACTTTGTGTCAAATGAGCGGTTGCTCGTGTTGATCCAAAGGAGGCACATTACCTGAATTGTGAGCAAGTGTCAGTTACAGCTCTATGGCCATGTGGCGCGATCCCCTGAGGGTGATCTGGTTCGCAGGATTCTCATTGTTGAGGACCCGAGCAGGTGGACCAAGCCAAGGGGTCACCCACGTAACACCTGGCTGCGGCAGAAAGATGGTCATTTCCGGATGGTGGGACTGGACCGAGTGCCTGCCTTGGGGGTGTTGTCAACCAGGATCCCTAGCTGTTTCGTTGTGTGGTGGGTGCGGCAACGTGCTGTACCAGTGCATGCTCCCCAACCTGACTTGACCTAAATTGAACACTGCGATGGGTTGGCTTCTTGCCTGAGGTTAGTATACGCTTTGACAACATTGGTATCAGAATAAGCTCCAGTTGTCAGCTATTCTGTAATGGATAAATGTATTAGCAAATGAATAATGCATTTCTGAATGCTATTTACTTATTAGAATTCATATTAATCACATTCTAGATTTTACATAACTTTTTAAAAGAGTAAAAATTCTATATGAAATATTTTGTTTTCATATTAACTTATTTTACATTTACTTAATAGCAAGAACGGCACGGTGGTGCCGTGGTAGCACCGCTTCCTCACAGTAAGAAGCCCAGGGTTCACATTCAGTTGCAGTAAGTAGACAGGGTTTGAATCCCTGGTCCTCCCTGTGTGGAGTTTCACAGCTTTCCTTCAGGTGCTCTGGTTAGGTGAATTGGTGGCACTAAATTGGCCTTAGTCTGTTCAGGGTTTGTTCCTGCCTTGCGCCCTGTGCTTACTGGGATAGGCTCCAGGCCAGACCTCCAATAAGAGAACCCAGGTCTGGATTGCACAGGTTAGAAAATGACATTTATTTAATAGCATAGTGTTGGCATAAGGGTAATTTTACATTTTTTACTTTTTGTATGTTTTTGTTTATATAGACATACAGTATTTCCTTTTTTATGATATGCTTAGTGTTTTTTTTTAATGTGATACAAGGGGTAGTTCCCACACACCGATTCACAACCACTCCAATGACCCAAGGTGATGTTACATGTTAGAGTTATTCACATGTGTAATGCTATTGGAAAATTGAGCTTTTACATCAATCCATCCATCCATCCTCTTCCGCTTATCCTAGTTCGGGTCGCGGGGGCAGCAGCTTGACCAGAGATGCCCAGACTTCCCTCTCCTCGGCCTCCCGGTTGGACGTGCCCAGAACACCTCACCAGGGAGGCATCCAGGTGGCATCCTGATCAGATGCCTGATCCACCTCATCTGACTCCTCTCGATGCGGAGGAGCAGCAGCTCCCTCCCGGATGACTGAGCTTCTCACCCCATCTTTAAGGGAAAGCCCAGATACCCTGCGGAGGAAACTCATTTCAGCCGTTTGTATTCGCGATCTCATTCTTTCGGTCACTGTCCATAGCTCATGACCATAGGTGAGGGTAGTAACATAGATCGACTGGTAAATTGAGAGCTTTGCCTTACGGCTCAGCTCCTTTTTCACCACGACAGACCGATGCAAAGCCCACATCACTGCGGACGCCGCACTGATCCGCCTGTAGATCTCGCGCTCCATTCTTCCCTCACTTGTGAACAAGACCCCGAAATACTTGAACTCCTCCACTTGTGGCAGGATCTTGCTCCCAATCCTGAAAGGGCACTCCACCCTTTTCCGGCTGAGGACCATGATCTTGGATTTGGAGGTGCTGATTCCCATCCCAGCCGCTTCACACTCAGCTGCGAACCGATCCAGAGAGAACTGAAGATCATGGCTTGATGAAGCAAACAGGACAACATCATCTGTAAAAAGCAGCGACCCAATCCTGATTCCACCAAACCGGATCCCATCAACAACCTGGCTGTGCCTAGAAATTCTGTCCATAAAAGTTATGAACAGAATCGGTGACAAAGGCAGCCCTGGTGGAGTCCAACTCTCACTGGAAATGGGCTCGACTTACTGCCGGCAATGCGGACCAAGCTCTGACACTGGTTGTACAGGGACCGAAAACCCCTCATTAGGGGGTCCGGTACCCCATATTCCCGGAGCACCTCCCATAGGATTCCCCGAGGGACACAGTTGAATGCCTTTTCCAAGTCTTTTATATGATAAATAAGACCTGTAATATTTAATTTGGGTTTTTTAATGATAAATAAGGCTCATAATATTTAATTTGGGTGTTTTTTTTTTAATCTGTTTTCATTTTTTGATTTTTTTTTTTTTTTTTTTTTTTTTTTTTTTTTTTTTTTTTTTTTAATTAATTTCATTACAATCCATACAAAGCAATCAAGTTTTTACAAAGAGAAAAATTAAGAACAGATCGATCCCCACCCCTGAGAGAGAGAGCAAGCCAAACGGCGTTAAATTTAAGGCTTGGAGACATACCTAAGTTAATAAATTCTCTGTGCCTTTTGAACTTATTTTAAAATATTACTGATTAGATCCTGCCATGTTTTGAAAAAAGTCTGTACGGATCCTCTGACTGAGTATTTGATTTTTTCCAACTTCAAATAATATAACACATCGGTTTCCCACTGACTTAAAAGAGGAGAGTTTGGGTTCTTCCAGTTTATGAGAATAAGTCTACGTGCCAAAAGTGTAGTGAATGCAATCACAATTTGTTTGTCTTCCTCCGCTTTAAACCCATCTGGAAGAACACCAAACACAGCTGTTAATGGGTTTGGAGGGATTGTAAGTCCAAGGCTATCTGAAAGGTAATTAAAAATGTTTGTCCAGAATAATGTTAACATTTTTGGATTATTTAGACAATGACTTATGCTGTGAGCTCAGAGTTCATGTGGAAAATGTTCTATAACTGAAAGAGCAGGCAGGAACAAATTATGTCATTAAATCATTAATATTCATGAGGTTGTTTCCCAAGACTGCCATATTTTGGAAGTAGATAAAATTCTGGGGTATATGCAAAATAGACAGACAGGAATTCTGGGAAAGTAGGTATAAATTGTTAAACATTGTTAAATTGTGTTGTTGTTTATTAGAATGTATATATTTAACCTTAGATGTAAGAATATGTTAAATGGAAGCTTGAGTCTTTAAAACGAACATTTTCTTGTCCAGACAAAAGTAACCTAATCAACAGTCATCTAGACCATGGGAACTTATCGGTTGTCCCAAGCTTTGACTGATGCAATATCTTACATAAGGCAGGGTTTTATTGTGAAAAGGGGCAGTCAGCAAGACCCTATAAATTGAAAGGATTTTAAAGTGCACTGGCAGAGAGACAACATAACTGCCAAGACTAGTAGGATAAAGAGAGAGAATCGACTGCCAAAGAGAAGACAACTCGATCTGGCTTTGCCACCCACAGACTGCCTCTTCGCTTTCAACCGTTGTGCTTCGTTTAAGTTGCCAAAGACTGCAACAACCAAAGTCATAGCCACCTGAAACAAAGCTTGCTGTGTAACCCTGATCTGAATCATTCAGGTTGTATGTTTACATATCTAACATTTACACCTGGTTTCTCTTTCAAATAATCATAATTAATGATTGAAATAGTTTGAGTATTGCTTTACTAAAGTTGTCATGTTTTTACTGACGTTTAGGAATGGCTGATGATTGTTAATAAAACAAACTCTGTTTGTTTAGGTATTGTACTGTCGGGGTAGTGAATAGCCCTTGCCTTGCCTTCGTAAACAGGGCAAAACGATTTTCGTGATTTTCTTTGTAAAAATGAGGTTGCGCGTCTTACACGAGGGTGCATGGTACATGAGTAAATACGGTATTTTACTAGTTTTTCCAAATACAGTTGACAAAATTCTATTTAATGACTCAATGCGGAACTTGGTTTTCTGTATTTGCTTACATTCAGCAGGAAAGCTTTTAGTTTTGACACTGTCAGTGTATGTGCGGTTTTGAAATTGGTGTGTAGTTACAGGTGTTTAAAAGTCAGGCTGTGGGATAACTCTTTTCCTAGTTCACACACATACAACAAATGGATGTGAAGTGGTTGAATATGCATATTGATCATGAAGTTGTCATACATACAGTATTTGGGATGCAAAGAATTTTCAGCTACTGAAAATATTTGTCTAAAAGTGGCATATTCAGTATTAGGCTAAATGAGCAAAATTGCCAAATTTATGACTCTGTTTATGTTGCTCTCCTGTGCTTGTCTATAGAGGATGTACTGGTTTGTGTATATCAAGAAGCAAAGTAGTGGTGATAGACTGAGATATCACAGCACTTTTACAAAAACAAATGGACGAAGGAAGAGAGAGACAAGGGATCATACTGGGAAATAATGAATTGGGAGTCAAAGCAACTTGATGTCAGTAAACAATGTAGGTCAATGTAATTTGCAAACCAAGGAATTGTAAAGTAATCAGACAGATTAACTTTGCACATTTTGTCCTGTGTATTATTTATTTTCAGTTTAGGTTTTTAAAAATTTGTCTTGTCTTCAAAAGATCAGTTGTAAAATGATTTTTTTTTTTATCAACTTGCAGTTTTTATCAATCAGTTTAATTGAAAAGCATAAGTCAACAGTGAAACTAGTTTATTAATTTAGGCCTTATGCAGTATAAAAAAATCAAATGGTCAAAATATTTCAGAAAAAGGTATTCAGTATTCCATATTCAGCCTGTTTTTTTTTCTGAAATTTGGCTTCTGACAAGATTTTTCATTTCAGTGCTTTAATACACACATTTAACAGATGATAAATATCAAAACTGCTGGATAATTCCATGTCAAACCATCACACTTTTGGACCTCCTTGTCAAAGATTTTAACAAATTTGGCATTCTGATTTGGTCATATGATTAACCCGTGGAAGTGAAATTGCACATATCTTAGATCGGGGTGCCCACACTTTTTCGGCTTGCGAGCTACTTTTAAAATGACCAGGTCATGACAGGTTTATTTCAAAGCATACCAATATGTACATCAGTAAATCATTTTTTAAGCAATTAGATTCAGCAATAACCTCATTTATTTGGAACTCAAAACATCCACTTATCCAAAGAGCGACCCTACAAAGACAAATGGCAGAAGGTGGCATGGCTCTACCTAACTTTCAGTTTTATTACTGGGCAGCAAACATACAAGCTGTAAAAACCTGGACACAAATAGATGAACATACACAGGCCTGGTCCGCAATAGAACTAAAATCCTGCAGTACTTCTTTATATTCCCTGCTCTGTGCCCCAATAAATGCAAGTTATCGGCAGTATACTAATAACCCAATTGTGCTTCACTCACTCAGAATATAGAACCAATGTAGAAAGCATTTTAAGATGGAGAATCTTTTATCAGTAAAACCTCTGCAAGAGAACCACCTCTTTTAACCTTTGCAAACATATGCAGTTTTTAATATCTGGAAAAAATTTGGGATTAACTTGCTTAGATATCTTTATATAGACAACGTCTTTGCATCCTATGAACAATTAATATTCCAAATTTAACATTCCAGCTACACATTTCTTTCACTATCTTCAAATTAGGAACTTTGTTAAACAGAACCTGCCTGATTTTCCTCAACTTGCACTCTCGTCCATGCTGGAAAAAATATTGCTCAATTTCAAGGACTCAGACACCATCTCTGCAATATATATCATTATTTTACAGTCCCTCCCTTTCAAAGATTCAAGAGGACACTGGGAAAAAGATCTCTCCATTAATATATCAGAAAATGAATGGAAAATAGCAATGCAGAGAATTCACTCAAGCTCCATATACACAAAGCATACAATTATTCAACTCAAAATTATCTATCGAGCACATCTGTCTCACCTAAAACTCTCAAATGTTTCCAGGGCAAGATCCAACCTGCAAATGCTGCAATCAAGTCCCAGCCTCACTGGGTCACGTTTTAGGCCTGCACCAAATTAACGTCATTCTGGACCAAAATTTTTAATTACCTTTCAGACATCTTTGGTGTCACAATCGCTCCTAATCCACTAACAGCTGTGTTTGGTGTTCCTCCAGATGGGTTTAAAGTGGAGAAGGACAAAGAAACTGTGATTGCATTCACTACACTTTTGGCACGCAGACTTATTTTGCTAAATTGGAAGAATCCTAACTCTCCTCTTTTAAGTCAGTGGGAAATCGATGTTTTATACTATTTGAAATTGTAAAAAATCAAATACTCCGAGGATCTGTACAGATTTTTTTCAAAACATGGCAGGATCTAATCAGTAAAATTTTAGAATAAGCTCTTAAAGCACAGAGGAAGCAATTATTTCTGTATTTCTTTTTCTTCTCCATTCATTTCTGTTGGCTTATCAAACTCATCAATTTAGGTATGTTTACAAGCCTTCAGTTTTACTCTGTTGGCCTTGCTCTCTCTCTCAATGGTGGGGGTCGATTTGCTCTCAATCCTACTTTTTGTAAAAATTGATTGATTTGTGATGATTTGATTGGAATAAAATTTAATAAAATCAAAAAAAAAAAAACCTAAAAAATAAATAAAATGACCAGGTCAAAATGATCTTCCTACATTAAAAATGCTATATAAAAAAAAAAAAAAACTCCATAATCCATGATTCCCTGCTCTTTCCGGGGCACCTCCATGCTGCAGGGAGAGCTCCATATGACGGCCTGGGGGTATTTGCCAGGATGACAAGCCGGCCATAGATATATATATATATATATATAAAATATAATGCTCGTAGAGAGATTCAGAGGTGGCTATTAATGAGTTACATTTACTTGAATAACGTTTTTAAAAAATTGTACTTCTAAGAGTAGTTTTACTGCACCATACTTTTGACTTTACTTGAGTACATTTGTGAAGAAGAAACACTACTCTTACTCCGCTACATTGGGCAACACTCGAATCGTTACTTGTTTTCCATTAGATAAAGTCTGACAATTTTCAATCTGCTCTGTGTAGCGTATGCTTTCAAGTTGCGCACACCCCTTCCATTGTGTCTCCAGCTCTCACGCGAGGTTTTGGATGTTCCCCAAATCAAGACGCTGCAGCTTTGAGGGCAGATGTTGCATTTTTCGTTTGAAAGCATTAACTGAGCTAATCATATTAACCATGGTTTTCTCTTTTCCTTGCAGCTATAAATTAAGCTCATTCAACATGTTGGTCAGATCAGAAAAAAAATGCCTAGTCTAGCGGCCATTGATCGGCATGTTTAAAGACAAAGAGAAACTCATTTTTCTCCAGCCAGGGGTCTTGAAATCTCAGCAGGAATTTCTCCCTAGCCATCTGCCTCAACACAGGCATCTTTTATCATCTCTCCATCTTGGAAGGACTTCTTATTTTTAATGATCGAGTGACTCACCCAGAACGATGCTTTGGTGTGTCTGCCTTTGCTTTTGAATTCATCCGAGTGAAAAATGACAGCTGTCCGATTAACTGTGATTTTAGTTTCCTCTCCTTTCTCTTTCTCAGATCGCTTTTCGGAAGAATGTCAGTTTCGTAGTTTTTATGAACAGTTCGAAAGTGCCTTTCCACATTTTCCTTCTTTGGAATAGCAATGATAGATTGACAGATCAGACAAACGCACTTCGATTGTGATATTGTGAGAGAAAATAATTCTCTTCCAATTCCACATCCAGCCCTTAACCAACAAAGTTTTTTTTTTTAAAAATCCTTTCTTTAGTCAATATAAATTGGAAGGCTAACTAGATCATTTAGATAGCCGGAGTTTTGCAGTAGCTCGCGCATTTGATCGTGCGTGCGGGATGACCAGTGTGTTAGAAGAAAAGAGAACTCAGACTGGCCGCCCTGTATGTCAATATAGACTAACATTTAAAATAATTTTTTTTGAATGCAACGAGATCTACATGCACTACCTTTCCATTCTACTGGTCGATCGCGATCGATGTATTGGGCACCCCTGTCTTAGATCAATAAAAGGGAGATTTAAACTAAGTTTGAACTTGTTTTGGCGGTTAGGAGCTATGACTTTGACTGGCTGTATCTCCTTAAATATATGTTAGACAGAATTGGTTCTTGTATCGTTTTAAAGCTCTTTTCCAGGTTTGTATTTTTTATAGCATGCTATCCCCAAAATAAAAAATTGCCATGTTAGGAGTGATTGTGATCTTAAAAATTGAATAGTGAAATAAATGGATTTTAAAGTTTCCAGAATATTTGGTCTTTGGTTTTTGAGTTGTTGGTGAGCTATTGTCACTTGTAGGTTGGCATCACATTGTTTCATATCACTAGTGGGCCTTTTTCATAGCAGCCATATTGACATGAAATAGTCAAAATGGCCACTGTGGAAATTGCCCATTCCAATGTGGCCAATAGTTGCCAATGCTCCATTCTACTCATTCTCATACTGCCCTAATAGACTTGTCATGAATCATCAGGATATGCTTCTAGTAGTTGAACCTGTGATGGCAACAGGGCGGGCATATAAAATTTCAAGCAAAGACACAATTGCTGCCTCAAAGGCTATGATTGAGTAAAAATAAGAGTGCAGCAATTGTTTATTGCATTCCCACCTTACCATTCAAACAGTACAGCGTGTACATAACTTATTCATTATCCCACCAAAATTGAATTTCTTAACTGGCCCTAGTTGTCTTAAGAGCCCATCTAGTTTACTTTTTGTGTTTAGTTTTATAAGGAAAGGCTTGATCTATATTTTCTGAAATCATACAGCAAAAGAGTGCATGATCTCAAATATGATTTACTTAATTCAGTGCCCATTTTAGTAGGTTATTGTCTCTCAAGATGTCAAAAGTGTGAACTGAAGAGAAAAACAAACTATTCTGATTTCTACCATTTTGTTTTATTACTTTGGCATTATTGTCTTTTTTTTTAAATTTTTACTGTAAGTTTTATTTTTATTTCAAGTATAATTATATTTTCACTGGTAGCTCTGTCTTTAGTTTTAGTTTTCATGAACCGTAATAACCCTGTACCATTCACTGATCCAACTGCTATTTAACAGCATTGTAAGGAATTGTGGTTACTTAAGATAAATAATGACATCTCTGCAATGGCTTCTGGAGATGTTCATGACATTATAAGCTAGCTTTATCAAAAAACTGATCAGTTTTAAAATATTTTTTGCTTTTCAGTTATAATCACTCATAACATGGTAATTTTTCATTTTGGGGATAGCATGTTATTTACTCAAAATGTAGAGTTGGAAAATACCTTTAAATCAATATGGGAACAATTTCTGTGCAGCTTATATTAGAGATATAGCCAGCCAAAGTCATAATTCCACTCCCTCCCCCAATAAGTTCAATCTTTGTTAACTTAAAATTGATCCAAGACACATTCAGCTTCACTTACATACTTACTCATATGACCATGTTTCGTTAAAATCTGTGACGATGAAGTCCAAAATTGTGATGATTTGACATGTAATTACCTTTTCTCTTTTTTTTAAGCCTATAAAATTTGTTTTTTTTTCTTACTGTCACATACAGTGGTGTGAAAAACTATTTGCCCCCTTCCTGATTTCTGATTCTTTTGCATGTTTGTCACACAAAATGTTTCTGATCATCAAACACATGTAACCATTAGTCAAATATAACACAAGTAAACACAAAATGCAGTTTTT
>JANRMT010062814.1:87115116-87133078 GCA_026402145.1 Polypterus bichir lapradei | reverse complement strand
TACATGTACTAAGCACTGTAAGAAGAAAATTAATTATGGTTACTCACCAACAATGACACGATGACTTGTCCGATAACAATGAGTTTAATTTTACTGCACAACAAAGGAGAGCGTTACAGCCCTTGTAAAGGAGCCACTTCAGGCGATTGTGTAGCACTGCCGTTGTTCTTCTTCTGGCAGTCTTCAATCCAAATCCCTAAAGCAGATTCCATCCAGACTACTGCCTTATTACATCCACTTACAACTCGTTTTGCACCCTGGTTAAAAGGACACTGCAGCCGTAAATCTTATATTCCTTTCCTACTTTTTAAATAAAAAGAATCGTAGCCTTCAACAAATCCAAAACGTTTACCTTTTCGGCAATCGTTAACATCTTCTTCTTGCGCTTGGGCACGGCACCTGAAGCAGTAGCAGATTGTTTTGGAGCCATAATGAAGGGCTTGACTATGCACAAAGATAAACACTAAAGAGCACAACTCTTTTACACAGCGAAACAGGTTGATGCTGAATGAGCGAGGAGACTTCCTAGTTAACACTGCATTCAGCACGCAGGAGCTCAACTGCGTGCTCTGATTGGTTAGCTTCTCAGTCAGGAGAACTTAACTACGTGCTCTGATTGGTTAGCTTCTCAGCCATCCGCCAATAGCGTCCCTTGTATGAAATCAACTGGGCAAACCAACTGAGGAAGCATATACAGGAAGTAAAAAGACACATTGTCCGCAGAACCAGCGAAGCAGCGAAAAATCCGCGTTATATATTTAGTTATGCTTTCATATAAAATCCGCGATAGAGTGAAGCCGCAAAAGTCGAAGCGCGATATAGCGAGGGATTACTGTATTTTATTCAGAATAGAACATAAATCACGGAACAAAAGTTTAAACTGAGAAAATGTATCATTTTAAGGGAAAAATATGTTGATTCAGAATTTCATGGTGTCGTCAAATCCCAAAAAAGTTGGGACAAGGCCATTTTCACCACTGTGTGGCATCTCCCCTTCTTCTTACAACACTCAACAGACGTCTGGGGACCGAGGAGACCAGTTTCTCAAGTTTAGAAATAGGAATGCTCTCCCATTCTTGTCTAATACAGGCCTCTAACTGTTCAATCGTCTTGGGCCTTCTTTGTCGCACCTTCCTCTTTATGATGCGCCAAATGTTCTCTATAGGTGAAAGATCTGGACTGCAGACTGGCCATTTCAGTACCCGGATCCTTCTCCTACGCAGCCATGATGTTGTGATTGATGCAGAATGTGGTCTGGCATTATCTTGTTGAAAAATGCAGGGTCTTCCCTGAAAGAGATGACGTCTGGATGGGAGCATATGTTGTTCTAGAACCTGAATATATTTTTCTGCATTGATGGTGCCTTTCCAGACATGCAAGCTGCCCATGCCACACGCGCTCATGCAACCCCATACCATCAGAGATGCAGGCTTCTGAACTGATCGTTAATAACAACTTGGGTTGTCCTTGTCCTCTTTGGTCCGGATGACATGGCGTCCCAGATTTCCAAAAAGAACTTCGAATCGTGACTCGTCTGACCACAGAACAGTCTTCCATTTTGCCACACTCCATTTTAAATGATCCCTGGCCCAGTGACAACGCCTGAGCTTGTGGATCTTGCTTAGAAATGGCTTCTTCTTTGCACTGTAGAGTTTCAGCTGGCAACGGCGGATGGCACGGTGGATTGTGTTCACTGACAATGGTTTCTGGAAGTATTCCTGAGCCCATTCTGTGATTTCCTTTACAGTAGCATTCCTGTTTGTGGTGCAGTGTCATTTAAGGGCCCGGAGATCATGGGCATCCAGTATGGTTTTACGGCCTTGACCCTTACGCACAGAGATTGTTCCAGATTCTCTGAATCTTCGGATGATGTTATGCACAGTTGATGATGATAGATGCAAAGTCTTTGCAATTTTTCGCTGGGTAACACCTTTCTGATATTGCTCCACTATCTTTCTGCGCAACATTGTGGGAATTGGTGATCCTCTACCCATCTTGGCTTCTGAGAGACACTGCCACTCTGAGAAGCTCTTTTTATACCCAATCATGTTGCCAATTGACCTAATTAGTGTTTATTGGTCTTCCAGCTCTTCGTTATGCTCAAATTTACTTTTTCCAGCCTCTTATTGCTACTTGTCCCAACTTTTTTGGGATTTGTTGACACCGTGAAATTTTGAATCAACATATTTTTCCTTTAAAATGATACATTTACTCGGATTAAACGTTTGATCTGTCATCTACGTTCTATTACAAATAAAATATTGACATTTGCCATCTCCACATCAATGCATCCAGTTTTTATTCACAATTTGTTTAGTGTCCCAACTTTTTTGGAATCCGGTTTGTGTATATATATATATATATATATATATATATATGCAAACCTGACTCATTCATTTACTCCCTCAATCACTATCCAACAAAAACACTTTCTCATTTAGTTAAAAAGTTGAAATATGGCAGAATGGTACATCTAGGCTAGTAGGTGTCTGCTAAAAAAGGACATTTCGATATATGAATATTTAGGGGAGAAACCCTCACCGTAGTAGAAAAACTATATACGTATTCAAACATCCCAAAAATGCCTTGAAGGATTTGACTGAAATTTAATGATACTACAGAAAAAAGAAAATTAGCCAACATGTGTCATTAATTTTTTATTTGTTGATACTTAATATTATGCTAACTTACATGGTCTGTGCTGAGCTGAGACCATGCCTTATGTAAATGAAGGACACAGTACAAATGAGAATCACACCACCTGGACAGATGGATGACTGAAGATGGGGCAGTGCCCTGGACAGGAAAAGAGAGGTTATCACATTTTGAAAGGGAAAGAGAAAGTTCAGAAAGTCCTAGGAGGACACAAAGCACCATAGTTGGCAAGTACTCTTTTCTGTGGCTGACTCCTGGCACTCTTAGATGCATACCGACTCACCTTGCACATCTAATCTTCTCCATGGACCTCAAAGCCCCTAGACGCAGCACTGAAAACCAATTTGAGGTCTGATGAGTCAGAAGCAATTACTGGGTTACTGGAGTTACTGGAATGTGCCGGCTCTGATTCTGACTACATGTAAACTGGAATGTGTTAAAATTTCTAATTCCACATTTACTGATTCGATTAAACTATTTCTTTCCTTTAGACTTTTCATAAAAATTGAGCTTATTTAATTTTGGAAGTGTAGTCTTATGTTTAACGTTACTCAGTATCTTTAGGCCACAACCACATTGCTACAGCTTTTAAACTCACTTTAACAGGTTTGAGTACTTAAACGTACCCTGATGATTCATAGGGACTTTGGTATCAATATCAGTTTTCAAACCTCAGTACTGGTACAAAAACAGTCTTGAAGCAAATAATAGGTAACTCCAAACCCCCACTTTCCAGTTTACCTGGTGCCCTGCACTACGCAACATAGTAGGGGTCCCCTTGAAGTCCAGAACGCATTGAAGCAATAATTCTGTTGTGAAGCAAATGATTTTGCCTCATAAAGTCTACAAAATGGGCGTTTCTACAATAGCAAGTGAGGGGAGGGATTGAGAAGAAGCCTGATGTTTAATTCTATCACCAAAACTATGAAAGGCTGTACTTTATCATTCCAAATTGTGGGTTTTTCAGTACTTTTTTTATTAGTTATACCACAAAAACATACAACATTTAAAGCTACCACTCAACACTCTCACTATACACGTTGATACTTTAGTGCAACCTATATAGTACAGTACTGGCAGTTATATACATCCACTTCAGGCGCTACTTTGTATATACATTCACATCTGTGGACTTTAAAGGGAGACTATATACAACTGACAAAAAACAGGATCAGAAATACTGTAAGTGAATAACAAACAAATGAAAACTGCAAACATCTACTAATGTTAATAATATATACGCAAAATTCACATTATTCCTACGTATTATCCATTAATAATTCAAAAGAATACACTTTCCTATAAAATGAATGATGTAATGCAAGAGCTTTTTACTTATGGACAATTGTGTACATCATGTACAATAGTAAACAGCTAACAGTGACCTAATAATGCTATTTATTACTTATTTTACTGATATCTTTATTCATGATGACTTACAACAACCGAGATATAATTGGTTACACTTTTGTTTTTCCAATTGAAGCACAGGTTTATGGCGGGACTTGCTCATGGTCACACAGTGTAGGTAGCAAGATTGGAGCCCACAACCTAAGGGTTTGAACACCAAGGTAGCAAGATTTGAACAACAGGTCCAAAGCCTTAACAACTATAATACGCTGGACTGTCAGTAATTTGTGTTTTCTTGGTTTTTTTTTTTTTAAACTTGCTTTACTCACACAAAGGAAAGCCAGAAAGTTTTTGTGCATACTCACATTTACAGTTTTTTCTGTACACCATGTTTTTGTATTAATTCTACGCATGGCATTATACATGAGGACTGGACTTTTACAGTCTGCAGACTTTCTGTCAACCCAGCAGCACAAAGTTTCCTCTTCACAGTAGAAACTGAGACTTGCTTTTTTCAACCACTGTTAAGCCGTGCTTGAAGCTGTTGTGCAGTGAGGCACCTACTATGCAAGCTGGTGACCCTCAAAAACTTGTCTTCTGATTGGGTTATGACTCTTGGGTATGCCAGATCTCTCCCTATCAAGAGTTTCTTACAGTTTCAAATTGCCTTTGGATTGTGTAGGACACCATACTAATCCTTAACACTTTGATTTGTTTTTTTTTCCACAATTTCTCTAAATGAAAGACCTACACTTCTAATGGTAATAATGCTCTGCCTCATTTCATATGTTAATTGCCATTGTCACTGGAATTTACAACTTTCTACAGTTTAATATTGTCCAAATAGTATTTCAAAAGGTATAGTAACACAGTCTCTTACAACTCTGCTTTAAGACAGACAGATGGTTTTAAAGTAATCGACAGAAGTTGGGACACCTGTGCAAATTGTTTGACTTGCAAAGCTTAATTTACTTTAACTGCTGAAGAACATCTTAACCTCTGGCAGTTTACTGCTTATGTTTTCACCAATTTAGGTCATTGATTGCATTTCAACTGATTAAATTTGAAGAAAACCTTGAAAAACCAAGGTGTTCTAAAACTTATAATTACATCCAGAAAGGGAGCAAACTAATCATTTATCTTAAATTAGTTTTTTTTTCTTAGGCTTTCTATTCCTGCCAGGAATCATCAGAGGAAAATAATTAGACTTACATGAACCCAAGGCAATATATAGCAAATAAGTAGAGGAGGATAAGTGGGGAGGTGGATATATGAGGTGGGGTTTGGAGGGTGTGGATCATAAAGACTTATTATTTGCATTCTTTTCATGCCTGTATATGCTGTTTTTCCATGTCAAAATGTCTGTTAATGGCATTTCCATTGGATAGCCATGTTTCAGCCAGTTCTCTGGCACTTTTAGTATTAGCCTTGAATTTTACTTGCACTGACTCCCATTTAAATGTGTGACAGGAAAATCGCAATGCAGTCAGAAGAAAGGACCCCCAATCTGATTTACACATATACAAGTTCGACTGGAAGTTTTGAAACACTATTTTAAGGTACATGATTCATTTGTTCTCTTTGTGGATTTCCAGCTACAAATATGCCCGCCCTCTCTCTCTCTATAATATATATACAGTCATGGCCGAAATTATCGGCACCCCTGGAATTTTCCCAGAAAATGAGCCATTTCTCCCAGAAAATTGTTGCAATCACAAATGTTTTGGTATACACCTGTTTATTTCCTTTATGTGCATTGGAACAACACAAAAAAACAGAGAAAAAAAGCCAAATCTGACATCATTTTACACAAAACTTAAAAACCGGGCTGGACAAAATTATTGGCACCCTCAACTTAATATTTGGTTGCACGCCCTTTGGAAAATATAACTGAAATCAAGCGCTTCCTATAACCATCAACAAGCTTGTTACACCTCTCAACTGGAATTTCTGACCACTCTTCTTTTGCAAACTGCTCAAGGTCTTTCAGATTTGAAGGGCGCCTTCTCCCAACAGCAATTTTGAGATCTCTCCATAAGTGTTCAATCGGATTTAGATCCGGACTCATTGCTGGCCACTTCAGAACTCTCCAGTGCTTTGTCTTCAACAATTTCTGGGTGCTTTTAGAGGTATGTTTTGGGTCATTGTCCTGCTGGAACACCCATGACCTCTGACGCAGACCCAGCTTTCTGACACTGGGCCCTACATTGCGCCCCAATATCTTTTGGTAGTCTTCAGATTTCATGTTGCCTTGCACACAATCAAGGCATCCAGTGACAGAGGCAGCAAAACATCCCCAAAACATTTTAGAACACCTACCATGTTTGACAGTAGGTACTGTGTTCTTTTCTTCGTAGGCCTCATTCTGTTTTCTATAAACAGTAGAATGATGAGCTTTACCAAAAAGCTCTACCTTGGTCTCATCTGTCCACAAGACGTTTGTCCAGAAGGATTTTGGCCTCCTCAAGTACATTTTGGCAAACTCTAGTCTGGCTTTTTTATGTTTCTGTGTCAGCAGTGGGGTCCTCCTGGCTCTCCTGCCATAGCATTTCATTTTGTTCAGATGTTGACGGATAGTTTGAGCTGACACTGTTGTACCCTGAGTCTGCAGAACAGCTTGAATATGTTTTGAAGTTGATTGGGACTGTTTATCCACCATTCGGACTATCCTTCATTGCAGTCTTTTATCAATTTTTCTCTTCCGTCAACGTCCAGGGAGATTAGCTACAGTGCCATGTGTTGTGAACTTCTTGATTATGTTTCGCACAGTGGACAAAGGAACATGAAGATCTCTGGAGATAGACTTGTAGCCTTGAGATTGTTGATATCTTTCTACAATTTTTGTTCTCAAGTCCTCAGACAATTCTCTGCACTTCTTTCTGTTCTCCATGCTTTTAGTGTGGCACACTCAGACACACAACAGAAAGGTTGAGTCAACTTTTCTCCATTTTAACTGGCTTCAGGTGTGATTGCTATATTTCCAGCACCTGTTTCTTGCCACAGGTGAGTTCAAACGAGCATCATATGTCTGAAATGAAACGATTTACCCACAATTTTGAAAAGGTGCCAATAATTTTGTCTGGCCCATTTTTGGAGTTCTGTGTGACATGATGTCAGATTTGGATTTTCTTCTCTGTTTTTTTGTGCTGTTCCAATGCACATAAAGGAAATTAACGTGTATACCAAAACATTTGTAATTGCAACAATTTTCTGGGAGAAATGGTGCATTTTCTGGGAAAATTCCAGGGGTGTCAATAATTTCGGCCACGACTGTGTGTATGTATATGTATATATATATAATAAGAGAGAGAAAGAAATACATTTAAATTGATGGAAAACGTAATGCTAACTGTGAGGGAAAGTGTGTAAACAATCAGTGTTTCTATGCTGGCCACTATTCACTGCTGAAAGTACCTACAATGGGTATGCAAGCGTCAGAAATGTACCATAGAGCAATAGAACAAGGCTGCCTAGTCTGATTAATTACTTTTTCAGTTAGATCTTGTGGATGGCCAAGGGAGTGTGCGTCATTTTGTTTAGGAAGAGATGGCAGCTGGATGGACATTGGGAAAAAGGCAAGCCGGAGATGGTAAATTGATACTCTGGGCAATGTTCTGCTGGGAAACCTTGAGTTCGGGTATTCATATGGATGTTACTTTGACACTTGCCACCCATCTAAAGATTGTTGCAGACCATGTACATCCCTTCATGACAACAATATTCCCTGGTGACAGTGGCCTCTTTAAGTAGAATAATGTCTCCTGCCCCAGTGCAAAACACACTGCAAGGTGTTGACTTGGCCTTTAAATTGCCCAGACCTTAATACTATCAAACACCTGTGGAATGTGCTGGAAAGTCAACTCCAATCCATGAAAACCCCACTTCGCAATTTACAGAACTATAAAGGATCTCATACTAACATGTTGGTGCCAGTTACTACACAACACCATTAGAGGTCTCGTGGATTCTATGCCTCGATAGGTCAGAGTTGTTTTGGTGGCACGCAGGGGACCTACACAATATAAGAGAGGTCATTTTAATGTTGTGGCCAATATGTGTACAATATATGTCTGTATATAACGTTTATGGTTGTTTTTCAAGAGCTCCTTACTCTTGAACATACTACATACTATTGCCCTAAAGTAATACATCTGTGATATAGATCAACAAAGTAATTAGTTGAATAATAGGAATTTTGCATATTAACATGATTTTACCTTGTAGCACAGCTTCAATCAATGTACTCTTAAAAGTTTGAGGATTTAGACCAAAAGCAATAAAAAAATTTAAACTGTCAAACTGTTTTAATAGTAGTATATGGGACCAACTCAGAGAAAGTGAGGAATTAAAAGTAACAGAAATAAACCTGAAATAAACTTGTAAAATGGAAAACAATGGAAAGCGAATTAAAAAGTATAGCGGAAACCATAAATCTTAACCTAACGATGAGAAGCACGTATGTATCATACAACGGTAGTGAGAGAACCAAAGTAAACTCAGCTTCAGATATGTTTTTTTTACTTTGTTCATGCAACAGTTTAAGTTTACTACCAGTTGTATGGTCATGAAAGAAGGAGAATGCAGTAATACAACATTATTTTTGTTAATTTTATTAATATGTCTATATGGCTTAATTGTGTATTGCATGAACTTACTACAAATAGTAAAGATGATTACAAGCTTCTCAATAACAACGAGACACATGTAATGAATTAGACATTTTAAGCATTGCACAGAAAAGAAAACGGAAAGCATGGACTGCAGAAAATACCTGCAGCTGTTGATGTGGAAGAGATTTCTACAGAATTCTATAGTGCAGGACATCAGCAATAGAAGTACTGGGTAAAAATGACTTACCAAGTTGATTCATTCAGAGCTAAAAACTGATACAAATCTTGACTGTTTATTGGCATCAAAGCCTAAAATTAAAGTTTGAATAAATGTCTACCAGCAAATTTAATAATTACTTTTACTCACTCAAAAGCATGGTCCTGTTCTCCTTCCATTATATTCGAAAAAACATTGTCTATTTTTTGCTGGTTTAGAAAGAAAGAAAGGAAGAAAAGAAGATTGCCTCTTAATGGTTTGGCAACACTGCTACATTGATTTGGTAACACATGCTTCAGAAGAAAATCCAGATTAAAGTACACGGGGAAAGTGTCTTTTGTAAACGAAACATTTCTAAACACATTAAATATAAGACAAAAAGATGGACGCCAAGATAAGCAATGTAATTCAGCGAGACAATGAAACTGTTATCCAAAAAGTAGCCAAAAAAAAAACACAGCAATTCCTACCTTTGATGATATGTCAAATATGTCAATGCTTATATTTAAACTTCATGAGCTCTGATAAAATGATCTGGAACAGCACACAGGCTGATGGGAATGTAGTCCCTATGTGCCACAAGGTTGCAGAAAATGCGGAGGGCAGTGTTGTGAAAGTTCACACCTAACAAGAACTAGCTCAAAGTTCAGTTCACACAGATTAAAATGAATGAACTAGTTCATGTTCAGTACATTTTGTATTTTTTAAGGAGTGAGAATAAATGACCCTTGAGTTTACTTTTTTCAATTTTGCATGCCTTATATTAGGCTATTACAGTGCTCTTGAATAAAACACAGTGGAACCTCGGTTTACGAGTGCTTTGCAAGACGAGCAAAAATCTATACTAATAAAAGGCAAAGCCCTCACTCACTCACTCACTCACTCACTCACTCACTCACTCACTCACTCACTCACTCACTGACTGACTGACTGACTGACTCATCACTAATTCTCCAACTTCCCGTGTAGGTAGAAGGCTGAAATTTGGCAGGCTTATTCCTTACAGCTCACTTACAAAAGTTAAGCAGGTTTCATTTCGAAATTCTACACGTAACGGTTATAACGGTCGATAATGGTTGACAACGTCCGCCATGTTGAACTTTCTTATTTATGGCACCATCTTCACGAAATTTGGTAGGCGGCTTCCCTACGCTAACCAAAACCGATGTATGTACTTATTTCGATGGTATGACGCCATTGTCGGCCGCCATATTGAACTTTCCAACGTCACTAATTTTCCAACTTCCCGTGTAGGTAGAAGGCTGACCCCATCTTCACGAAATTTGGTAGGTGGCTTCCCTGCGCTAACCAAAATCGATGTACGTACTTATTTCGGTGGCATGACGCCACTGTCGGCCGCCATATTGAATTTTCCAAACATCACTAATTCTCCAACTTCCCATGTAGGTAGAAGGCTGAAATTTGGCAGGCTCATTCCTTACCGCTTACTTACAAAAGTTAAGCAGGTTTCATTTCGAAATTCAACGCGTAACGGTCATAACGGTTGACAATGTTCGCCATGTTTAACTTTCTTATTTATGGCCCCATCTTCACGAAATTTGGTAGGTGGCTTCCCTGCGCTAACCAAAACCGATGTACGTACTTATTTCAGTGGTATGATGCCACTGTCCTCCGCCATATTGAAGTTTCCAACGTCACTAATTCTCCAACTTCCCGTGTAGGTAGAATGCTGAAATTTGGCAGGCTCATTCCTTACAGCTTACTTACAAAAGTTAAGCAGGTTTCATTTCAAAATTCTACGCGTAACGGTCATAACGGTCAACAACGTCCACCATGTTGAACTTTCATATTTATAGGTAGAAGGCTGAAATTTGGTACTTATTTCGGTGATATGATGCCACTGTCGGCTGCCATATTGAACTTTTCAACGGTCTTTGTTACTTATGGGCCCATCTTCAAGAAATTTGGTACGCGGGTTCCCAACGCTAACTGAATCCTACTTACGTACATATATACGTCCATAGCCTGCAGCTCGGTCACCGTGTGAGGCGGCGTTGGGTCCTCCATCCCAACGCCTCCCATGTTGTTGGCTGCCTGCCTATATAAGGCCGTCTGTCGCTCCAGTCTCTACATTCCCTTCCTTGCTTCGCCACGGTATTCACGTCTCCCTGCTGATAACTGCAGCCTTTTTATTTAATCCACGGCTTCTCCGCTGTTTTATTGTTCATTTATTACGATTATAGTTATTGTATAGGTATTTTAGACTTACTTTACATTGTTCAGGTACCCATTTCCTTTATCATTCCAACCATACCCCCATTAAAATGTCTATCGAGGTGATCACCATCGATCAAAGAACTGTCACTTACCAAGTGGTTTCCATGCCCGGAGATGGCACCTGCCTTTTCCATTCTCTTTGTTACATATTGCAAGGCCATTTCAGGCTCACTATTGATATCCGGAGGAACATTGTGTCTTATGTATTGAATGACTGGGACAGGTTCAAGGTGTGGACTGATGATGGTACAGGAGATAATTATACTACACAGGAGCACTAGAAGAGTGAAATGCTTAAGTGTACCGAAATGGCCAAATATTTTACACCTTTGGACAACCGCCAATGCCTCTTAAACATCTTAGATTCACAGGTGATGGTTTGAGTAGTGGACACTTTGATGTTTATGAATGTTTAAACTCTCAAATGCTGGATGTGAAGTTATCGATGAAACCAGTTGTGTGCTTACAACATTTGACAGATGCCGAATGTCACTTCAACACAAGTCCTGCAAATACTGTCGTAATTGAAACAAACCATGAAACTCAAACTGATTATGACAGCAGCAATCCAAGCTGTGAGATTTGAAACAAGATTGCTGTTCACATGGCCAACTGTACGTTGCATGCTCAAGAGTAAGCTCAGCGCACAGCTTGGTCATATTACAACCGGAGGGCCGAACTCAAAATGTGGTATACAAAGAGATCCTTAACAAATAATTATTGGTATATTTTCCCTCAGTTTAAAAAGGTTTAATTGTTTTCTTAATAAAAATTTTAAGTCAGTACTTCATCGCTGCGAAGCGCGGGTATTTTGCTAGTATATATATATATATGACAGCAACACTCACCACTCACAACAGTGACAAAACAATTACATTGACAATCATGTTACGTTATTTTCAAAATGTTTCCTTTTCTTTTTCATTGCTTCTTTAACACACTACTTCTCCGCTGCGAAGCGCGGGTATTTTGCTATATATATATATATATATATATATATATATATATATATATATATATAATATATAATATGTGTGTGTGTATGTATCTGGGCATTGCCATGCACCAGGATGAACCCAGGACCCACTGCACCAGCCCCGGATCTGTCAATGGTTCCCAAAATTTCATCCTGATACCTAATGGCAGTCAAGCCTGTAAAGGTCTGTGCACCAGGATGAACCCAGGACCCACTGCACCAGCCCAGGATCTGTCAATGGTTCCAAGAATTTCATCCTGATACCTAATGGCAGTCAAGCCTGTAAAGGTCTGTACGTCCCTCCTTGGATATGCCTCCCTAGACCATCACTGACCCACAACCAAACCGGTCATGCTGAACGATGTTACAGGCAGCATAATTTTCTCCACGGCTTTTCCAGACCCTTTCATGTCTGTCACATGTGCTCAGAGTGAACCTGTTCTTATATGTACAAAGCACTGGGCGCTAGTGGTGAGCCTGCCAGTTCTGGTATTCTAATGCAAATAGCAATTGAGCTCCACGGTGCCAGGCACAGAGCTCACTAGAGGATGTCGGGCCCTCATGCCACCCTCATATAGTCCGTTTCTGACCTCTGAAGGTCATTTTGTAGGGCTCTTGCAGTGCTCATTCTGTTCCTCCTTGCCCAAAGCAGTGGATATCGGTCCTGCTGATGGGGAAAGGACCTTCTACTCTTTTAGAGTGACTGCCTGTCTCCTGGAACTTCCTCCATTCCCTTGAGACTGTGCTGGAAGACGCAGCAGACCTTCTGGCAATTGAACGTATTGATATGCCATCCTGGAGAAGTTGAACTACCTGTGGAACTTCTGGAGGATACAGGTATCACATCATGCTACTAGCAGTGACACTGACTATAGCCAAATGCAATACTAGTGAAGACACAATCCAAAAAGATTGCGGCCTCCATCTGTTAAACTATTGCTGTTTTGGGGGTCGTCTCATTGTTGCCCCTATAGTGCACTTGTTGTTAAGCAGCTGAAACTGATTGTAACAGATTAACAACCTGCTCTGTTACTTAACTGACCAGATCAATAGCGCAGAAGTTTCACTGACCTGATATGAGAGAAAGAAAAAGATCACACACTGTATGTCTATAAATGGATACAAGCGCAGTAGGCAAAAGGATTATTTGAGAAATTCTTACCCAGGGAGCGATTTCCAAAGCACCAACCCAAATATAGTTACAGAGCACAGTGAAAAGCACACAACAACCCTTTGTCCTTATTTTTCTCTCATTAAGTCAGTGCCTCCTTCACTCCCCCAACAAGCTTAGTTGTCTTCCTCTCAACTCTGGCTCCTTGAACAGTGATAGTCTGCTCATTTTATGTGAAATTCGGGTTGTTTGGGAGCACTTCCAGGTTGGGTTAGAGCTTGACGAGGTAGTGCATGCTAGTCCTCACAGCACCCCCTGGCCGTGCCAACGGAACTCAACAAATCTGAGTCCAAGAACTCCAGCTCCCATTATGCCTTGTAGGACACTGTAGCGCTGCTTCATTTCTGGGTAGATAATGTCCTGTGTATGCTATCTTCCCGGGTCTTTACCAGCCAGGCCAGTCTCCCAACTATCCCTCACAATATATATATATATATATATGTCATATGAAAAAGTTTGGGAACCTCTTTCAGACTGCATAATAATTTACTTTCAAAAGTTAACAGTGGTATGTCTTTCATTTTCTAGGAACATCTGAGTACTGGGGTGTTTTCTGAACAAAGATTTTTAGTGAAGCAGTATTTAGTTGTATGAAGTTAAATCAAATGTGAAAAACTGACTGTGTAAAGTTTGGGTACCCTTGTAATTTTGCTGATTTGAATGTATGTAACTGCTCAATACTGATTACTTGCAACACCAAATTGGTTGGATTAGCTCATTAAGCCTTGAAATTCATATACCGGTGTGACCACTCATGTGAAAAGGTATTTAAGGTGGTCAATTGCAAGTTGTGTTTCCCTTTGACTCTCCTCTGAAGAGTGGCAGCATGGGATTCTCAAAGCAAGTCTCAAAAGATCTGAAAACAAAGATTGTTCAGTATCATGGTTTAAGGGAATGCTACAAAAAGCTATCTCAGAGGTTTGAAATGTCAGTTTCAACTATAAGGAATGTAATCAGGAAATGGAAGGCCACAGGCACAGTTGCTGTTAAACCTAGGTCTGGCAGGCCAAGAGTGACATATGCTCAGGATTATTAGAATGGTTACAGACAACCCACAGATCACCTGCAAATTCCTGCCAAGAACATCTTGCTGCAGATGGTGTATCTGTACATCGTTCTGCAATTCAGTGCAATTTGCACAAAGAACATCTGTATGGCAGGGTGATGAGAAAGAAACCCTTTCTGCACTCATGCCACAAACAGAGTCGCTTGTTGTATGCAAATGCTCATTTAGATAAGCCAGATTAATTTTGGAAGAAAGTGCTTTGGACTGATGAGAGAAAAATTGAGTTATTTGGTTGTAACAAAATGCACTTTGCACGGCGGTAGAAGAAAACATTCCAAGAAAAACACCTGCTGCCTACTGTCAAATTTGGTGGAGGTTGTGTGGCTAGTTCAGAGACTGGGACCCTTGTTAAAGTCGAGTGTTGTATGAATTCAACCCAATATCAACAAATTCTGCAGGATAATGTTCAAGCATCAGTCACAAAGTTAAGCAGGGGTTGGATATTCCATCAAGACAAAGATCCAAAACACAGTTCAAAATCTACAAAGGTATTAATGCAGAGGGACAAGTACAATGTTCTGAAATTGCCGTTACAGTCCCCTGACTTGAATATCATTGAAAATCTGTGGGGTGATTTGAAGCAGGCTGTTCATGCTCGGCAGCCATTACATTTAACTGAACTGGAAAGATTTTGTATGGAAGAATGGTCAAAAATACCTCCTTCCAGAATCCAGACACTCATCAAAGTCTACAGGAGGCATCTAGAAGCTGTTATATTTGCAAAAGGAGGCTCAAATATTACAACTTGATGTAATATTTCTGTTGGGGTGCCCAAATTTATGCACCTGTCTAATTTTGTTATGATTCATATTGCATATTTTCTGTTAATGCAATGTAATGTATTGTCACTGCTGAAATACTACTGTTTCCATAAGGCATGCCATATATTAAAAGGAAGTTGCTGCTTTGAAAGCTCAGTCGATGATAAAAAAAAATCCAGAAAATTAAGAGGTGTTCCCAATCTTTTTCATGTGGCTGTAGGTAACTACCCAAATATCCTATTCATGTAATACCCTGATCTACACCCAGTCAAGTAAGTGAATCGGCCACAGTGGTGCAGCACCTGAGGTTTGATCCCTGCAAGAGGAAGTAAAAGTGCATACACCTGATGAGCCCCGATTAGGGAGAAATATGTCTTTCCATTTAAATAGAAACATTTTTTTATATTTTTTTTTTAACCACAGGCTGGTAAAAGGTAAGAAAATTTTCCTAATTGTTTAATGCAGACAGAGAGTTTACGCAAGATATACTTTTGTAATCCCCATAAGAAGGTTCTAATGTGCAGCTCCAGGATTTAAACATTGCTCTGTGCAGCTTGTCATCTGATATTTCTCATTTTCTTTCTATTATATGTGCATTTTGGCTATTTTACTTATTTATGTATAGGAAGTTCTATTATTGCATGACATAGTGGAAAAGAATCTGTTAACTTTTAAATCTAGGTTTGACTCTGTTTTGATATCTGCTGAATAGGAAATCAGTTAGCATTATTAGACTGAATTGGCAGTTCTTCTCAGTTATATTCAGTATTGATTTAGTATCAAATTTAAATTTTGAGCAGAGAAATGAATTTTTAACTTTTAATTGAGTTACAAATCTAAACCTTCATCAAATCTTTAACTCAAGTTTATTTAGAACTAGCAAAATACCCGCGCTTCGCAGCGGCGAAGTACTGCATTAAAATTTTTATTAAGAAGAAAATGAAACCTTTTTAAACTGAGGGAAAATATGCCAATAATTATTTGTTAAGGATCTCTTTGTATACCACATTGTCAGTTCAGCCCTCCAGTTGTAACATGACCAAGCTGTGCGCTGAGATTACTCTTGAGCATGTAACTTACAGTTGGCAATGTGAACAGTAATCTTGTCTCAAATCTCACAGCTTGGATTGCTGCTGTCATAATCGGTTTGAGTTTCATGGTTTGTTTCAATTATGACAGTATTTGCAGGATTTGTTGTGTTGAAGTGACATTTGGCATCTGTCAAGCGTTGTAAGCACACAACCGGTTTCATTGATAAAATCACATCCAGCTTTTGAGAGTTTAAACATTCATAAACATCAAAGTGTCCACTACTGAAATCGTCACCTGTGAATCTAAGATGTTTAAGAGGCATTGGCGGTTGTCGAAAGGTGTAAAATATTTGGCCATTTCGGTACACTTGAAAGCGACAACCGAACAATTCAGCGTCAGCCATCAACTCACATGCAGAACCATAGGTGAAGGGCTTAAGCATTTCACTCTTATAGTGCTCCTGTGTAGTATAATTATCTCCTGTACCGTCATCAGTCCACACCTTGAACCTGTCCCAGTCATTCAATACATAAGACAGAATGTTCCTCCGGATATCAAGAGTGAGTCTGATATGGCCGTGCAATATGTAAGAAAGAGAATGGAAAATGTAGGTGCTATATCCGGGCATGGAAACCACTCGGTAAGTGATAGTTCTTTGATCGATAGTGATCATCTCGATAGACATGGTAATGGGGGTTGGAATGATAAAGGAAATGGATACCTGAGCAATGTAAAGTAAGTGTAAAATACCTATACAATAACTATAATTGTAATAAACAAACAATAAAACAGCGGAGAAGCCGTGGATTAAACAAAAAGGCTGTAGTTATCAGTAGGGAGACGTGAATCCCGTGGCGAAGCAAGGAAGGGAATGTAGAGACCGGAGCGACGGACGGTCTTATATAGGCAGGCAGCCAACAACGTGGGAGGCCAACGCCACTTCACATGGTGACCGAGGTGCAGGCTATGGACATATATATGTACGTAAGTAGGATTCAGTTAGCGTTGGGAACCAGTGTACCAAATTTCTTGCCCATAAGTAACAAAGACTGTTGAAAAGTTCAATATGGCGGCCGACAGTGGCATCATACCACCGAAATAAGTACGTACATTGGTTTCGGTTAGTGCAGGGAAGCCGCCTACCAAATTTCGAGAAGATGGGGCCATAAATAAGAAAGTTCAACATGGCGGACGTTGTTGACCGTTATGACCATTACGCATAGAATTTTGAAATGAAACCTGCTTAACTGTTGTAAGTAAGCTGTAATGCATGAGCCTGCCAAATTTCAGCCTTCTACCTACACGGGAAGTTGGAGAATTAGTGACGTTGGAAAGTTCAATATGGCGGCCGACAGTGGTGTCATACCAACGAAATAAGTACGGACATCGGTTTCTGTTAAAAGTTCAATATGGCGGCCGACAGTGGCATCATACCACCGAAATAAGTACCAAATTTCAGCCTTCTACGTACACCGGAAGTTGGAGAATTAGTGACGTTGGAAAGTTCAATATGGCGGCTGACAGTGGCGTCATACCACCGAAATAAGTATGTACATTGGTTTCGGTTAGCGCAGGGAAGCCGCCTACCAAATTTCATGAAGATGGGGCCATGAATAAGAAAGTTCAATATGGCGGACGTTGTTGACCATTATGACTGTTACGCGTAGAATTTCGAAATTAAACCTGCTTATCTTTTGTAAGTAAGCTGTAAGGAATAAGCCTGCCAAATTTCAGCTTTCTACCTACATGGGAAGTTGGAGAATTAGTGAGTGAGTGAGTCAGTGAGTGAGTGAGTCAGTCAGTGAGGGCTTTGCCTTTTATTAGTATAGACTAGCAGATTACCCGCGCTTCGCAGCGGAGAAGTAGTGTGTTAAAGAAGTTATGAA
>JANRMT010062814.1:87064389-87110116 GCA_026402145.1 Polypterus bichir lapradei | reverse complement strand
AGTGAGTGAGTGAGTGAGTGAGGGCTTTGCCGTTTATTAGTATAGATTAATAGAAATAGTTCACATAATGACATATGCATCTGCTTTCCATACAGTGTCTCTCAGTTGAAGAGACGTCAGCACAACCTTTGCATAGTATAAATTTAAACACCCAGCATTGTATAGTCCAGGAGGTGAACATAATTAATCAACAAATGAATAAATTAAATAATCTAGCTGTAAAAATCTTAGCCATCATATTTATGTATGCTCATATTCCTATGTAGTGACCCTTTTGACTTATTATTTTGGTGTGTTTCATTGAGCAGGAATTTGCATTATTCCATTGTATAGTATACCACCAGTACAATGACAAAATTATTTTTTGTATAGAAATCTCTCTTTATTTTAAATGAGTTCCAGAGATGAAAATTACATTTATCCTAAGTATGTTTATAGATTTATTTACATTTACAGATTTTCTTTTGCAACTGATTTTTTTATTTATTTTTTACAGTTACGGATATAGAACTGAAAAGGCTGAAAGATGCATTTAAGAGGACCTGTGGGCTGTCCTGTTACATGAGTCAGCAATGCTTCATCAAGGAGGTACTTGGGGATGTAGTTCCCCCAAAGGTTGCAGAGGTAATTTTATATAGTGTGTGTATGTATGTGTCATAAAATTGTGATCTAAAGGGAGGTATTTTTTTAATATTAAATGGTAAAGTATTCCAGATTTTTGGTGTGAAGAAACAATAAAAACTGCCTCAATAATCCTTTAAAGCTTCACCCTAAGAATAATGAGCAAACATGTTAGAGAGTGTAAGATTACATTTTGGAAAGTAGGAGGACAAACAATATAAAATATATGTAGGGGCTAGATTGTTTAGAGTTGGAATGCAATTAAAAGTATTTCAAAATCAATTCTAAAGGACACAGGCATCCAGTGTAATGATACTAAGATCGGTGAGAGAGATTCTCAAATTTGCTTTTTAGTTAAAATTCTCAGCTGCATTTTGAACTAATTTCTGCCAAATTTATATATTTAAGTAATAACTTTTACTCTTTTCATATGGTAGACATTTACTCAAGCCCTTATTATGATAAGTAGTTACAGGCTGTGATTCATAGCAATTTTAAGTCAACTTTGAATGTTTTTTTACACAAAATGAAGGACTGTGAGTAATAATATGACTTTTTTCCAGTGATTTTTTTTTTTACTTGTCTCCGGAATAGAGAAAGCAATTCACATCTGGACATCAGCATTTAATAATGTCAGTTGTAACAGCAGCAAGAAAGGAGTTTTTGTAGATTAAAAAGGAGAAACTAGAGGAAACCACACCCCTGCAACTGAAAGGTTACTACGGAGGGAGATGAGCAGTGAGGTGAAGCACACAGTTAGACTTATTTTACAGTGACTGAATCTCAGCACACAGTTAGTCTTATTTTGCAATGACTAAATCTCAAAATATTGTGCAATATTAAGACTAACCACTCTTGCTTAAGAAACTGATGCATTTAGTAGGATTTAAGGCTTTTGTTTTCATATTTGGGCTCATGTCCCTACATCTACACTTAAAAAAAGCAAAAACAGGCTAGTTATTTTTAAAATTTATTTAGAAAAATGGTACAAATTAGCACACCATTTCTTTTTGCAAATTAACATATACCATAACTCTGGGTTGAAAAATACTGCATTTATCCTTTAATGTGACACATTGTACTTAACACTGCTGATAAAGTCATGTGATAGAAATGTTTACATCATAGAACAGCTATTCAGTAAACAAAGATTCTTGTGACAGTAGTATCTTAATTCATTGAACTGGATAAGCAAGTTAAAAAATGAATTTAATTTCTTAATGATAGTCCTCTAATTATAAAAGTTACTTTTTTTTACCTTTGAACTCTCGTCTAAATAATTAACTGGGTTTATTTGAAGTGGTTTTGTTTTTATATTTCACATTTGTATCCTTCTGTTTGTATAGCCATTGTAGTGGGGCATGGTCAGTCACCAGGGTAAACTGTTGTCCGAAAAGAAGATAATGGAGGGCCTTCACCACCCACTTAATCACTAAGCACTCTTTTTCAATTGTGAATTAATTATGCTCCCCGGGAAGTAGCTTTCTGCTAAGAAATGTAATGGGGTGCTCTTCCCCCTCAAAAAATTGTGAGACCACCGCTCCTAAACCGAAAGTGCTAGCATCTGTTTGCAGAATAAATTCCTAAGAAAAGTCAGGATTGCGCAGAACTGGGAATGATGATAAAGCAGTCTTTAGGTCCGCGAAAGCTCTCTCACAGGCATCGGTTCCTACAACATTACGATTCTTTCTGCCCTTTGTCAAGTCTGTGAGGAGGATGGCCCAATTACGCAAAATTGGGAATGAACCGCTTGTAATACCCTGCGAGCCCAAGGAAGGCACGAACCTACCTCTGTGTTTCGGGACGGGGATATGCAAGCACCTCCCCCACCTTGTCCATTTGAGGCCTGAGCAAATCCTTCCCCAAGGAATATCCCAGAGAGTGAGTTTCTGACATACCCAGCTTGCACTTCTGGCAACCTCAGTTGGGTGGACAGCTGTGGCCGTGACCAGGACTTTGTGATGGTTGTGCCACTCCTTTAAAAGATTAATATGCAAAATCTGTATGGGTTTCCGCTGCCCGGGAATTCTGACTTTATAATTCACTTGGGACATAAGCTCTTCTATTACTGCTGGCCCTTGCCATTTGGCCCGAATTTTATGTGGATCGAATAGAATCAACACAAGCACGCGATCCCCCTTCTTAAACTTGCGGAGTTTACTTGTCTTGTCATAGCTACGTTTTTGCATCTCCTGCTCACGCTGCTCATGTTCCATCGCAATAGAGGACAATCTTGCAATCTGTTCTTGCAGTGAAATGACTCAGTCAACAAACCTTATCCCAAAAAATATCTAATCCCACCCTCTCAAAGGGGACGTCTAAAATAGGCATCATTACCAGGGGTGCCCTGGCGGGTGTGTGAGCAGAAACTATTTGACAGTAGGGACAAGCCTTGCAAAATTGTTCCACCTCCCGGCCCATATTCACCATATAAAAGTGTTTCGAAATACATTCCCTCGTCTTCTAAGCACCAAGGTGACCCCCCAAAATGTGACTGTGAGCAATTTTTAAAGCCTTCTCCCTGTCCTCACTTGGCAGTAGCAACTACTCGATATGTCCATCACCCATGCAATCAGAAATCACCTGATACAGAAAGTTTTAAAATTCGAGTCCTCTCTTTCCAGATAGTAAGAGTCATTTGCAACGTGGGCTTGTCTGAATGCAAAATCCAAGTTGTTATTGGCTTGTTGTTGGCGAGCAAACTCAGTATCTACTGTTTGATGTAGAGTCGCCCTCGTCTCCCACTGCTACCGTGTTCGATGCAGTATTGCACTCACCTCCCATTGCTGTTTTGCTTTTTCGTCTGGGTCCGTATTGAGTCCCTGGTCTTTGGAGGCTGTTGGCGCGTGTGACGGCATGGAAAAGTTTGCCAGCTGTCCTGGCACTTCACCTGAGGATTTGTCCACCAGCTCACTGGACAACTCTGGTTCAGTTTCAAATCCGTTTCCTTGACTGACATTGTCTGTGACGAGTCTGGTTCTGTTTCAAATAAGTTTCCTTGACTGATATTGTCTGTGGCGAGCCCCTCTCCATCCACTACAGGGGTATGTTTTCTTCAGGTGGCCAAGACCCGTGGGAAGAGGGCATTCCTTTTCCCTATTAGGAACGGCCAGGGTGAGGTGTTGGATATGGTAGTCCAAACCTTAAAATTCTTCCCTTTAAATTTCAGGGGGAGTAATATAGTCTTGTATGTTTTAATGTCCCCATGGACGCAGCAGATGTTCATTTTGTCTGTGGCCTTATAATATATATATATATATATATATATATATATATATATATATATATATATAAAATGCTGATTTCAATATCAAATAATCACACTTTTAGACCTCATCATCACAGATTTTAATGAAAGTTGGCATGCACGTTTCTTAGATCAGCATTCGGAAGATTTAAGCTAACAAAGTTTGAACTTTTGGGTGGTATGGGGGTATCAAATTATGACTTTGACTGGCTATAGCTTCCTAAATATGAGTTGCACAGAAATGGTTCTCATATTGTTTTAACGCTGTTTTCTAACGCTATATTTTGTGCAAATGCTATTCTATCCCCGAAATGAAAAATTACCATTTTAGGAGTAACTATAATATTAAAAGTTGAATAGTGATAAAACCTGTATTTTAAAATTGGTCAGTTTTTTACTAATGATACCTTTATAATGTAATGAACATCTCCAGAAAATGTTGTCTTTGTTTTTTTGAGTTGTTACTGAGCTATGATTACTTATAGGTGGTATCACATGGTTTCATAATAGTAATGGGCCTTTTTAATAGCAGCCATATCAACATGAAATAGTGTGGCAAGCACAGGTGTAAGTAATGTCATTAATTAAGGTTTCATTTATGCTACACTGAAATTGAAGAGAAGCTTCATTAGCCTCCTTAGCGTTAGACCTGAGTGTCACTTGGGCTGTAAAAATAGTGCTAAAAGCATTAGTCCCAAGTGTCACTCGGTCAGCTGTATAGATGTGTCTCATGTAAGACCTAAGGATTTCTCTGGCTATAAAAGTTTCAACAGGTTTAGTGCTGAGCCTTTCTCTGGCAGCGGTATAGGTGTGTCTTGCGTAAGTGTCAGGCCCGTGTGTTACCTGGGCAACGGTGTAGATGTGTCTTCTCCTAGCTTCATAATGGTAATCAGCATATTAATTCTATTAGACCGCAGTGTAAGATTTGACACTGTCAGACATGACATTCTACTGTCTAGAATGGAGAACATGCTGGGTATCTCTGGCACTGCTCTCCAGTGGTTCAAGTCCTATCTGACTAATAGGCAAGAGTTTGTTAGTCTTGGCAACCACAGATCCAGCTCGGCGCCAGTCACACAAGGAGTTCCTCAGGGCTCTGTCCTCGGCCCTCTTCTCTTCTGTATCTATATGCTTCCCCTTGGCCATATTATTTGTAGCTATGGACTGGGTTATCATCTTTATGCAGATGATACTCAACTCTACTTCAATGTTAAAAGTGGAACTTCATTAGAGCTTTCTCAGCTCACAATCTTGCTTGGTGAAATTAAAACCTGGATGGAGCAGAACTCTTTAAAATTAAATTGCAACAAAACTGAACTACTGCAAATTGGGACTAAAATGCAACTTAATGAAATGAGCTCCTTCCCAGTCCATCTTGGCGGTGATCTCATCAGACTTGCCTCTACTGCAAAGAATCTTGGTGTCATTTTTGATTCCTCCCTCTCTTATTCCGCCCACATAAATCACATTAAGAAAATTTCTTACTTTCACCTCCGTAACATATCCCGTGTTCACTTTTTCCTCTCCTTTTCTAATGCTGAGAAACTTGTCCATGCTTTTATCACACCCCGCATTGCTTATTGTAAGTCGCTGCTGGCAGGTGCCCCTTCTAATGTTATATCACAGCTCCAGCTTATTCAGAACTCTGCAAGAGTCCTTATTCGCACCAGCAGCAGCGAGCACATCACACCTATCCTGCTCCGTCTTCACTGGCTCCCTGTGTCTTACAGAATCGAATATAAAATCCTACTAATAACCTATAAAGCCTTAAATAACCTCGCACCAAACTACATCAGTGACCTTCTCCATAACTATGTGCCTGCCCGCCCACTAAGGTCCTCTGATTCTGGCAATCTTGTTGTGCCTCACACTAATCTACACTACATGGGTGACAGGACCTTCAGCTGTATAGCGCCCAGACTCTGGAATGACCTACCGAAATTAATTAGATCAGCTGACTCCATGAATTCTTTTAAAAAACAACTCAAAACTCATCTGTTCAGGAGGGCTTTTAACTCTTCTTGACTTTATTAGCCTTCTCTCAGTTTACCTCTCTGTCAAGATGTAACCTGTATGTGTGTGCTAGACCATCAATTATGTTGTCTGTTAGGCTTTTCTCTGAATTTACTGTCTTAATCTTTATTTATTTATTTGGTTTGTACAATGCTATATACTGTATACCCTGCCGTTCTTTCTTATATTCTGTAAGTGCCTTGAGCATGGGAAAGGCACTATATAAATAAAATGTATTATTATTTATTATTATCACATAAGAAATGCCTTTAGTCAGACAGTGAAACTGAAATGGTCAGTGAAACCAAAAGTTATTTTAATGAATCTAAAACAACAACATTTCTTTATATACTACATTTTCATACATGTGGTGTAGCTCAAAGTGCTCTACAAGATGAAGGAAGAAAAGTTAATAAAAATAACATTAGACAGTACTAAATATTAAAGAATAAAGTATGGTCCAATGGCCAGGAGGACAGAAAAAACAAAAACTCCAGAGGGCTGGAGATAAAAAATCTGCAGGGGTTCCAAGGCCACAAGACTGCCCAGCCCCTATAGGACATTCTACCTAACGTACATGATCTAAATCAGTCCTTATGATTTTCAGGTTTCACGTGAAAGAATTAGATATTGATGGTCATGTGGACGCCTTCTACCCATCAATACAGGGACTTCATGGTGCCTTGATCAGGATGTGGTGGCACAGATCGCCACCACAGAAAAAACGTAAAAAGAACAGCAGAGAAAACTAGGGATTAGTATGGATTGCGGAACCATGATAAAAATGTTAGTTCAATGCATATTATCAGGGTTACACTAAAATATAGTTATGAGAAAGCCCTGTTAAAATATATTTTTTGCCAATTTTTAAGTGTGATTTTTATTGGTAAGCTGTTTCAGATTTTAGGTGTATAACAACAGCCAAAGGCTTCCTTATCGCATCTTTTAAGTTTAGCTCTTGGAATTATAAGCAGACACTCATTTGAAGATATAAGGTTGCTGTTTGGAGGATAAGGTGACAGGCATTCCAAAATATAGTATGGAGCAAGATTATTTAAGGGGTTGTAAACCATAAGCAGTATTTTGTTTTTATTTTATTGTAATCATTCCAAACAGCTACATACATTTTTACAAAAAATAGGATTAAAAACAAAACAACCCAACCCCCACCCCTGAGAAAGAGAGCATGGCCAATGGAGTAAAACTTAAAACTGGTCAAAATACATAAATTGATGAGTTTATCAGGCAGATTAAAAAAAAAAAATGCGAAGAAACTGATCTCCTCAGTGTTTTAACAGCTTATTCTAAAATATTATTGATTAGATCTTACCAGGTTTTGAAAAAGTTCTGCACAGATCCTCGGTCCTCCGACATACCTAGAGACAGAGCACGTCCAAAACAAAACAAGCCCTCCAGCAGCAGCATTTGGGGATTAAAAAGTAGAGATATCTATTGCCGATAAAGTCTAAATATTATAAACATAAAATATAATCATTAACAGACTATAAACATAAAATGTAATCATCAACAGTCTTGGAATATTAAGACAGTAAACCCAGGGAGTGGTGTTAAAAAGTGGCCCAGGATAAGCATAGTAAACCCTAATGCAATAATAACAATAACCCATAAACCAAGGGTATGATGATAACCCCGATAAGCAGTATTTTTTAAAGTCGATTCTAAATGGCACGAGTAACCAATGGGCAAGGCGAGACGAGAATTGGTCCTAGAGGAAGTCCGAGCAGGTGTTGAGGAGGTGAAGACCAGCAGGGCGGTGAGCATGCGGCAGCAAGGGGCATGGACGAAGTGGGAAGGAGCGCTGGAGAGGAAGATCACCTGGAACGACATCTGGAAGGCAGAGCCACAGCGTATTAAGTTCCTGGTCCAAGCTGTGTTCGACGTGCTCCCCAGCCGAACGAACTTGCATGTTTGGGGCAAGAGTGAAGTTCCAACGTGTCCACTCTATCCTGGACGAGGGTCCCTGGAGCATATTCTGAGTAGCTGCCCATCTGCCCTTGGAGAGGGCCGATACCGTTGGCGACACGATCAGGTCCTAAAGTGTATAGCAGAGACCATTTCACAGGCAGTGGCCAACAACAAATATGTTGGCAGCCAGAGAAGAATTGCCTTCATAAGGGCTGGTGAGCAGGCGCAAGCAAAGCAAAAATCAACCAGCCTCCTTTCATCTTCAGCAGACTGGGAGCTGCGGGTTGACCTGGGCAGGCAGCTCAAGTTCCCGGAATTTGTAACATCAACCTCATTGAGACCCGATATAGTTTTAGAACTGTCAGTCCCATGGGAGGACCGCATGGAAGAGGCAAATGAGCGTAAGCGGCTCAAGTACCAGGAGCTCATTGAGGACTGCCGAAGGAAGGGCTGGAAGGCTTGCTGTGAGCCTATAGAAGTAGGGTGCAGAGGCTTTGCCGCTCGATCCCTGTGTAAGATCTTTGCCAGGCTTGGAATCACAGGAGCTGCAAAGAGGAGAGCCATTAAGTCTATCACAGAAGCCGCAGAAAGAGCCTCGAGGTGGATTTGGATCAAGAGGTCCGCAAAGTGGGCCAGTGCTGTGGGACACAAGTTGGGGCGTGATCAACCCCATCTGGGTCACCTGAGAGAGGGTGTCTGATGCTGTGAGACCCGAAACACCCGATGATCTTAGGAAACATCACTGATGATGTGTCCCAGCGCATCCAGAGATGTATCTAAGTACTGTACATGTAATGACATCAAAACTAGAGAGTTGTGCTCAGATTGTGAACTAATGTTTCAGTATCTTACAAGTTTATAAGGCATCTAACTTTTGCTATATTCCTTAAATGAAAAAATGTTGTGCTGGTAATCTGATTTAATATGCAATTTAAAATTTAGGTCAGATTCAATAATTACCCCTAAATTCTTTACCGCCGTCTTGACTTTTAAACCTAATGGATCAAGTTTATTTCTAATACCCTCACTATATTAATTTTTGCCAGTAACTAAAATTTCTATTTTCTCCTTATTTAGTTTTAAGAAAATTACTAACTCATCCACTCAGAAACACAAGTAAGACATTGGGTCAGTGAACCAAGAAAGTCTGGGTCATCAGGCACTATTGCTAAATACAGTTGATCGTCATCAGCATACCTATGATAGCTTACATTATGTCTTGAAATAATCTGACCTAATGGAAGCGTGTAGATCGAAAAGAACAGTAGACCCAGGATAGATCCTTGTGGAACACCATATAGAATATAATGTGTCTTTGAAGTATAAATACCACAACTAACAAAAGAAATTCTACCTGTTAAGTAAGATTCAAACCAATTTAAGACACTGCCAGAGAGGCCCATCCACTGACTGAGATTTATAAGAATATTGTGATCAGTTTTATCAAATGCTGCACTCTGATCTAAGAGGATGAGAATAGATAAACGGCCTTTGTCCGCATTAACCCGCAAGTCATTTACTACTTTGAGTGGAGTTTCTGTACTCTGATTTGTTCTAAAACATGACTTAAACTTGTCAAGAATAGCATGTTTATTCAAGTGATCATTTAGCTGCCTTTTTCTAAAATTCTGCTTAAAATTTGAACTCTTCACAAGATACTTCTTTCAAAAATGTTAAATTCAAGAAATCTGAACTACAGTTAATCACAGACCACCCACAACCAACAACAAGACTTCAATCAGTTCCTTTTTTACACCAATTGAGTTGGACTCTGCTATTGAGCCACCACAAGCCTACTTGGGCGACATTTTAAAATACTTAACATTGTAAAGTGGTGACAAAAAGCTTATATACTCAGCAAAAAAAGAAACGTCCCCTGACTTTCAACTGTTTTTACTTTCAGTAGACTTAATGTGTAAATATTTGTATGAACACTAAAAGAGTCAACACCATAAGACATAAACTAAAAATGTTTCACAATGTGTCCCTGAATGAAGGGAGGCTCAAAATCAAAAGTACCAGTCAGTATCTGGTGTGGCCACCAGCTGCTTGAAGTACTGCAGTGCATCTCCTCCTCATGGACTGGACCAGATTTGTCAGTTCTTGCTGTGAGATGTTACCCCACTCTTCCACCAAGGCACCTGCAAGTTCCTGGACATTTCTGGGGGGAATGGCCCTAGCCCTCACACTGCGATCCAACAGGTCCCAGACGTGCTCAATGGGATTGAGATCTGGGCTCTTCGCTGGCCATGGCAGAACACTGACATTGCTGTCATGCAGAAACTCACGCACTTTTTGCCACTCCTGTCTGGTCCAGCGAAGGTGGGTTTGTGCCCATAGGCGGCGTTGTTGCTGGTGATGTCTGGTAAGGACCTGCCTTACAACAGGCCTGCAAGCCCTCAGTCCAGCCTCTCTCAGCCTATTGCGGACAGTCTGAGCACTGATGGAAGGATTGTGTGTTCATGGTGTGACTCGGGCAGTTGTTGTGGCCATCCTGTACCTGTCACGCAGGTGTGATTTTCGGATGTACCGATCCTGTGCAGGTGTTGTTACACGTGGTCTTCCACTGCGAGGATGATCAGCTGTCCTTCCTGTCTCCCTGTAGCGCTGTCTTAGGTGTCTCACAGTGTGGACATGGCAATTTATTGCCCTAGCCACATCAGCAGCCCTCATGCCTCCCTGCAGCATGCCTAATGCACGTTCACGCAGATGAGCAGGGACCCTGGGCATCTTTCTTTGGGTGTTTTTCACAGTCGGTAGACAAGTCTCTTTAGTGTCCTGCGTTTTTAGAACTGTGACCTTAAATGCTTACTTTCTGTAAGCTGTTAAGGTCTTAACGACCATTCCATAGGTGCATGTTAATTAATTGATTATGGTTAATTGAACATGCATGGAAAACATTGTTTAAACAATTTACAATGAAGATCTGTAAAGTTATTTGGATTTTTAAAACATTATTGTTGAAATACACAGTCCTGAAAAAGGGACGTTTCTTTTTTTGCTGAGTATATTTAATGTAGTCTACTAACACATTTAATCTTATTCTATTATAGGTGTTATTTTTCACTCACTGTTGCAAAACTATTTGATAAACATACTTATGATAAGTCTTTGAAGTAACAAAAAAATATCTGAAATGTGCCAACTTTTAAACCAGTTAAATAAAGCTGGTGGCACATCACATAGCTTCTAGTTGGAGATGTCAAACTTGACGGCTACAGTTGCTGATCACATCGTCTGAGGATGTCATATTATACAATTAGAAATCATAGGACATAGTGTTGGATTGATACTAAAATTCTGCCTTTTGGTTCTGATACCTCAGTACTGGTACCAAACATACTAAAGCAAATAATTTCATATGTTTCACAAAATAAAATGGAAAGTTAAAGTTCTCTCCCACCCCAGACCTCACCCCCAAATAAACAGCACTTACTGTAGTAAGAAAATAGTGGTACATTTAGCATGTTATAAAAAGTATAACCACAAACACGGCCAGGCAGGGAAGACCAACATGGGTACATATGCTGGGATTTGAAATTTCTGGTGTGTCTGGATTAGTGGCTTAGTGAGGCACTGAGCACTAGTAACTGACGAACTCCGCTACTATGACGTGATGTCTAATCCCCTCTGTTCCTGCATGCTATGCTTTTCTCTGTTATCCCTCGCACTTGCTGCTTGTACTTTACTGATATTGCACTATACCATTCTGCTCCTGCTGTGCATTTATTGTGGTCCAGCAAATTCTTACTCTCTTCATCAATAGGCTTCCAGATCCTCTCCCTTCATGTAAACCCTGGAGCTGCACTGGTACTCGGTACTCTCACTCCATAACTTCATTTGCATGTCTTGTTTATGCAAAGCTTAAACTAAGTTAATTTGCAATTGGTGTACTGGTATGAGTTTTTATTAATTTCTAGCGACTAAAAATATTGGCAGATGCCAAGCGGGCGTTCACGTCATTTGTTAAAGAGCATGAGACTCAACTGCTGGGATCAGAGGGATTTACTAGCAATAGGCATTGCCTCTGCACTCTTTTTTTTCATTTGCATATTTCTTAACACACTTTTGTTGGTGTTCTTTTCTCTTGTATGCTTATCTCATGCAAACTAATGCTGTATTTGACTTATTTTGCCTGCACTGTGATCCTTTACAGAATGTGGGTGAACTATTAGTATGGTAATATACACTCACCTAAAGGATTATTAGGAACACCTGTTCAATTTCTCATTAATGCAATTATCTAATCAACCAATCACATGGCAGTTGCTTCAATGCATTTAGGGGTGTGGTCCTGGTCAAGACAATCTCCTGAACTCCAAACTGAATGTCAGAATGGGAAAGAAAGGTGATTTAAGCAATTTTGAGCGTGGCATGGTTGTTTGTGCCAGACGGGCCGGTCTGAGTATTTCACAATCTGCTCAGTTACTGGGATTTTCACGCACAACCATTTCTAGGGTTTACAAAGAATGGTGTGAAAAGGGAAAAACATCCAGTATGCGGCAGTCCTGTGGGCGAAAATGCCTTGTTGATGCTAGAGGTCAGAGGAGAATGGGCCGACTGATTCAAGTGATAGAAGAGCAACTTTGACTACAACCGAGGTATGCAGCAAAGCATTTGTGAAGCCACAACACGCACAACCTTGAGGCGGATGGGCTACAACAGCAGAAAACCCCACCGGGTACCACTCATCTCCACTACAAATAGGAAAAAAAGAGGCTACAATTTGCACGAGCTCACCAAAATTGGACAGTTGAAGACTGGAAAAATGTTGCCTGGTCTGATGAGTCTCGATTTCTGTTGAGACATTCAAATGGCAGAGTCAGAATTTGGCGTAAACAGAATGAGAACATGGATCCATCATGCCTTGTTACCACTGTGCAGGCTGGTGGTGGTGGTGTAATGGTGTGGAGGATGTTTTCTTGGCACACTTTAGGCCCCTTAGTGCCAATTGGGCATCGTTTAAATACCACGGGCTACCTGAGCATTGTTTCTGACCATGTCCATCCCTTCATGACCATCATGTACCCATCCTCTGATGGCTACTTCCAGCAGGATAATGCACCATGTCACAAAGCTTGAATCATTTCAAATTGGTTTCTTGAACATGACAATGAGTTCACTGTACTAAAATGGCCCCCACAGTCACCAGATCTCAACCCAATAGAGCATCTTTGGGATGTGGTGGCACGGGAGCTTCGTGCCCTGGATGTGCATCCCACAAATCTCCATCAACTGCAAGATGCTATCCTATCAATATGGGCCAACATTTCTAAAGAATGCTTTCAGCACCTTGTTGAATCAATGCCACGTAGAATTAAGGCAGTTCTGAAGGCGAAAGGGGGTCAAACACTGTATTAGTATGGTGTTCCTAATAATCCTTTAGGTGAGTGTATACTGTAGTATGCTAGCCTTAAGTGAAAATGTGCTTTGTAGTAAATGGAATGGAATTTGAAGCATAATATGTTCATACTTAAAGAACAAAAATGTTGTTCTAGTGTTAATTAAAAGGGTAAGCTCAGTTATAGGATGCATTCTGGACCCTCTTGAGGTAGTAGCAGAGTTCAAACAAAACTGAGTGCCATTTTGAGCAATGCTGTACATCCTCTCCCTAATACACTAACATTGAGGACTTTCAGCCAACGAATCATTAACCAGATGTGTACCAAGAAATGCTCCTGGGGATCCTTTATGCCAACAGCAATACACCTAATGCTTCACTGTGACCATAACTGCCAAATCAGAATTTTTTTTCCATGTTCAGACAAAGGTGTGTGTATGTTTAATTATCTACTTACTCATTTATCTACTTATTTATGTATTCATTTATTTAAAGAGCTTCTGGGGACAAATAAAGTTCAATCTGTTTGAATTGACATCAGAAAGGAAACAGTTCAATTGAGTACATTGGCACGTAAAATGCAGGAGGTTTATAAGAACAAACTTTACTTTCCATTAATCGCTAACTAACAGTTAGTGGTGGTTAGATTTTACTCTGACTTTACTGGTGATTGAAAGAACAATTGAGTGTAAGTGATATGAAAATTTGCAAATTACATTTCAATAGATTTCGATTAGCATAGCTCCTCTTTTTAGTATACAAGGAATAGGATGGATGAATTAACATCCCCAGTTTCAGGAGAATCACATGTATTGTAACAGGTAATGCATGGAAACTAAGTGCACAACCTAGTTATAAATTCCAAAAGGACTTCCAAAACTTTTAAAAGGATGACTCTCCTTCACTTTTTTTGAAAGAAAAACAACTCTGCTTTTCTACACTAGAATTTAGATTTGGAAATTTTCTTTTTTATTCAACTGTTTTACATTATTATTTTTTAACCAAGGTAAAATAATAGAGAATTCTGTCTTTTATTTTACACTTATAAAGAATAAAAATTGATAAATGAAAAAACTGTGCAGTTGTTGTGTGTCTACAATTCAATTTCCTCTTGGGATCATTTATGTAGTCTATGTTTACTCAGCAAAAGTGTGAACCATTAATTTAATGTGTCTTTAATATTTGAAATTTTTACCCCTCTTAGACATATTGAACTCATTTATGACTAGTTTAGGCTATTCTTTAAATTTATGTTAATGTACACACCTAAAAGATGTACTGTATTACATGTACTGTAATGCAATAGCAGTACCAAAACAAAATGATTAACTCCCTTTTAACATCCTTTTCTTATAGGTAATCTACAGTTCTTTTGGCGGTAATTCAAAAGGGCTTCATTTTAACAATCTTATTGTGGGACTAGTCTTATTAACAAGAGGAAGAGATGAAGAAAAACTTAAATGTAAGTGGCTTGTGTTTTCTGGGACATATGAGTGCTTAATTATGACAATGTAGTAGATCATAATTAGATGTAATATTGTAGATCCTACACAAGTTTTAAAATAAATCTCTACACAACTTTTAAAAGAAATAGACTGAAAATTATAAGAAAACAAAAAAGGTATAGCACATAGATAAAATGGTCAAGGATACAATATTAAATTATTTCATTCATATTAAATTGATCACATTTTTAACATTTACATTAATTCATTATTCCTTTTATATTTTTTTTATATATGAACGTTTCTTTTACAACAATGTTATAATATCGTATGACCCAAGAGTATTGGATAAAGTGGATTCTGAAAACAGATGTATGGACATTATTCTTTGTTACATTTTCTGCTTAGTTATACCTGTACTTTGCTTTTGAGTATTTTTACTATGTTTTAATCGAGTGCCTGCCTGTACACAATACTTAATTTAAGCGCATTAGTCATTTAATTTTGTAAAATAATTTCCAGAATTGATTTTCAGGCAAGCTTTAACGAGTAGAAAGTTGGAGATGAATGAATGCTAACCCCCATGAGAAAAACTTTATTAAATCCTGTGTAACAAGCATACTTGTAAATTGATAAAAATGCTTTACAATCAAAATTAATTTCTACCAATGGTGATTTAAGTTAACATTACTTTTTTACATACATACTATTTACATAGCTACATTATTTTGTAATATATTAAGTGGTCAGAATATAAGGGGTCCTACTCCGTTGGGTGTTTAAACAAAGCCCTAAATATGGAAATTGCTCCAGGGGTGCTGTACAATGGCTGACCCTGTGCTCTGACCCCCAGAGGTCATTTGAATAGACAATGTTAATACAGTGTACAAAATATAATATAAAAATACACTAGCGGGCTCTGCCCCCTGCTTGCTTTGCTCGCCAACCCCCGGGTGGGCGCTACGCGCTAGCCACTTCGCAAATCTGCTGCTCTCTTATGGGGAAGCGGATGTACAATTTAAACAGATTGTTATTTTCATGGAAATGTTTACATATGCATAATAGAACTAAATATTTTACATTACAGCGAGTAATTAACCATAGTAAAAAATAGTAAAACGTAATAAATTGAAAGAAAATTATGTTTCATGTTACGTTAAAGGTATTTGTCACGTTATACGTTTACGTTCGGCTTTGAATTTAACACAAAAATCATTTTTAAACGTACACTTTTACTGTAAAACTTCAGTAAAAACTATTTTTTAAATTAACTTTTCGTCAATATTGCATTTAATTTTGATTCCGTGTTTGGACTTGCATCGTGACAACGTAATGTATAACTGCCTGTGAGTGAATATTGTTTCTTCTTCTCTGATAAATAAATAACTTTTTCGAATGTTTGCCCTGTGATTAGTTGTCATAGCAAAAGCTATTGTAACAGGAAACTGTAAACGTTTTAATACGAATGATATCAAGATCTCCTTTGGTGTCTGTTTTCCGTGGAAGATGTACTACATTACATTTCTTGTCACCTGTTAAAATTTTACATGTAATTGCCATGTAACCAATCAACAATTTTCGTGCTAATTCGTTTGACTTCATCATTTCTCGGTGCTAGGATTGCCCGTGTACTAATTTCTTCTGTTTATAACTCTTCGGGATGAAATTCATCAACAATAAGAGTTGGACATAATAAGTCTTCTTTTATTGGAAAATTAAAGTGAGGAAAACATAAAAATTTGTAAGAGCTGAGAGGTGAGTGGACCTTGGGCATGGTTGGGGAGGGTCGACTTGACAAAATCTCTTGGCAAAAGTCTTTTCTCGCGGGACTTGATATATATACAGTACGGGCCAAAAGTTTGGACACACCTCCTCATTCAATGTGTTTTCTTTATTTTCATGACTGAAGGCATCAAAACTATGAATGAACACATGTAGAGTTATGTACTTAACAAAAAAAGGTGAAATAACTGAAAACATGTTTTATATTCTAGTTTCTTCAAAATAGCCACCCTTTGCTCTGATTTCTGCTTTGCACACTCTTGCCATTCTCTCGATGAGCTTCAACAGGTAGTCACCTGAAATGGTTTTCACTTCACAGGTGTGCCTTATCAGGGTTATTTAGTGGAATTTCTTGTTTTATCAATGGGGTTGGGACCAGCAGTTGTGTTGTGCAGAAGTCAGGTTAGTTGGACGATCATTTATTTTTCAACAGGACAATGACCCCAAACACACTTCCAGGCTGTGTAAGGGCTATTTGACCAAGAAGGAGAGTGATGGAGTGCTGTAAATGGTCATGAAAATTAAGAAAACACATTGAATGAGGAGGTGTGTCCAAACTTTTGGCCTGTACTGTGTGTGTGTGTATATATATATATATATATGTATGTGTGTGTGTGTGTGTGTGTGTGTGTGTGTGTGTGTGTGAGATATATATATATATATATATATATATATATATATATAATACAAAATCTGACGTCTGTCTGTAGAAGTTGATACATTAATAATGTAGTTCTAGAAGTCAGACAGATAAGCCTAGGTTCTAGATTTAGAGATAAATCATCTTGGTCAAAGGAACTGAATTGAAAGATAGAGTGAGATTGTTATTAGTATTTAAGTGTTAACTTAAAAATGTAAGGTTAATGTTCCATTTTAAAGGAGTGAATGCTGTCCAAAGACATCTAAAAACTTAAACAGGCTACAAATTTTAAAGTCCTGGTCCATTATAATTAAATGCTCTGTCACCCATGGAACATATGTTAGAGCAGGATACAACATAATTTTCAGCATCATTGGATCAGAGGACAGATGTCACCAGCAGAAGCACCAGCAGAATTAATTGCTTGATTCCCTTAATTTCAGGTGGTGGTGCAAGTGACATGCCTGTGGAACCTGCTTTGCAAATTTGAGATTTTCTACTCAATTGCTACTTTAGGAAGAACCCCTTTTAATCAGAGCAGAAAAGAATTAATTAGCTGAGCCCATAAATGTTTATTTCTTAGTTCCTCTGGGCTCCTTTATATTGCATTCTTAATGTAGTTTAAAGATTGTAAAAAACTAGGAATTTTAAAGACTAGAGAGAAAATGTACACACTAAAGGTTGTATATTATTTATTTCTTTTTCTACTTTGTAAATGCAAGAGCTGCTGCAATCAACATTGGAATGGTTGTGACAGAAATTGTTTGTTGATGAGCACTGACACAGTTTCTCAAGGAATATATATTTTATCAAGAATGTTTAAAAAAACATCTTCCAGGCAAAAAAGCTCACGGAAACTACAGTTCTACTCTCGCTGCACATTTTATATTTTGTGAACAGCAGTGAAATTTCTGTTAAAGAGTTTGTAGAAATGGTAGTGCCAGACCAATGAAATCTTTTACCATCATATAAACACACTATATTTAGATAGAATAGATAGATAGAATTCTTTATTGTCATTATGCATACACGTAACAAAATTTTTGTTGGTAGGACTCGGCTTCAGGGCAGAATACTTAAAATACACAATACACTATAAATAATAAAGTAAACATAATAAGTATAAAAGGCAGAAGCAATAAAACATCATCAAGTCCAGACTTTTCCTGAGGTAGTACGCCTGCAGAGACCAGTGATCTGTGTGCGTGGGTCTGCAGGAGAGGAATACAAGTATGTGTGTTTGATTACGAGCGAAAATGCGTGTGCATGTCTACAGGGGGAACAGGTTAGGGTATGTGCGTGTATCAACAGGGGCAGATGGACTTCAAAGCTCTAGGGAAAAAGCTGTCTTTCAGTCTGCTGGTATGTGTTTTTATGTTTCTGTACCGCTTTCCCGAAGGAAGTGGTACAAACAGTCCATTTCCCAGATGGGTGAGATCTGCAGCTATACATTTGGCCCTCTTTTGCACCCTTCCAGCATATACACAGTCCAGGTCTAGGAGAGGATTTCCCACTATCCCCTGTGCTGTTCTCACCACCCGTGCCAAGTCCTTCCTGTCCTGTGCTGTGCAGCTGCCGTGCCACACTGTCATACTGTGACAGAGAATGCTTTCTGTAACGGATCTGTAGAAGTTTATGAGCAACTGAGAGGATAATCCAGCACATCTCATCTTCCTAAGGAAGAAGTGTCTTTGTTGGGCCTTCTTTACCAGGTGAGATGTGTTCAAAGACCAGGTCAGATCCGATGTGATGAGGATACCCAAGAACTTGATATTGTCCACACACATTACAGCCTCCTTATGTTCAAGTTCAAGTTTATTGTCATGTGCACAGTAAGGAAACGCGTTCTACTGTACAATTAAATTCTTTCTTTGCTGTCCACACCAAATGACAAAACCAACATATAAAGATAAACATTAATAAGTAGCAGATAGATAATAAGTAACAGATGCAGCATAAAGTATAAAAACAGAATAGAAGTATAAAGTGTAATTGTGCAGGTAGGTGAGTGATGGACAAGTCAAATACAGTTGTGTGAGATAGCTAGAATGAGGTGGCCCATGGTTATAAACGCCAGTCAGTTATTCAGGAGTCTAATGGCCTTGGGAAAGAGAGTTATTTAGCCTGGAAGTCCTGCATTTCATACTTCTATACTTCCTGCCTGAGGGTAGAAGTGTGAACAATTCGTGTTGGGGGTGGGTGGGGTCCCTGAGGATCGAGGCAGTTCTCCTGCGGACTCTGCAGTTGTAGATGCTCTGCAGAGAGGGCAGTGGGGTCCTGGGGATCTTCTCAGCAGTCTTCACCACTCTCTGCAGGCGTTTGCGGTCCATAGCAGTAGAGTTGCCATACCACACTGTGTTGCAGCTGGTCAAGATGCTGTCAATAATGCAGCTGTATAAGTTGCTGAGGATCTTAGTTGACATACCAAACTTCCTCAGCCTCCTCAGAAAGTGCAGCCGCTGTTGTGCCCTCTTGACCAGTTGTGTGGTGTTAAGAGTTCAAGTGAGGTCCTCACTGATGTAGACACCCTGTAGGCATATTGCAGGGTTCCAGAGTGTCTGGTATGCTGCTCTGAATGTGGGCCAACACCACTCTCTCAAAACACTTCATGATGATTGGAGGGAGTGCTATCGGCCTGTAATCATTCAGGCAGGTGGGTGGGCTTTTTTTTTTAGCAAGGAGGGCGATGATCGTAGTCTTGAAGCAGCACAGACTGAGGGAAAGGTTGAAGTTGGAGCAGAGCTGCCTTCCCGAGGTTGATCTTCCTTAGTGCTTTGTGTACCTGACCTGAAGAGACAGTTGGGGGAGGGGAGGGGGGCTGTGTGGTCCAGGTGTGTGTGTGCTTCCACTCTGTCCTGTTGCTGGATGTCTCAAAGTGGGTGTAGAAAATGTTGAAATCATCCGTCAGACTGTCTGTGGAGTTGATTGTGCTGGTGGTGGTCCTGTAGTCTGTGATGTGCTGTAGGCCCTGCCACATACGTTCAGAGTCAGCAGTAGAATGGAAGCCCTCCAGCTTCTCTCTGTACTTACTGCCGCTTGGCTGCTGTGATGGCTTTTCTTAGTCTGGAGCATGTTCTGTTCTACTGGACCACCTATAGTCCACAATGACCTCTTTGGTTTTGCTGGTGTTCAAGATGAGGTTGTTGGCTGAGCACCATAGTGCTAGGTGTTGTATCTCCTCTCTGTAGTGAGTCTCATCATTGTCTGATATGAGACCCACCACGGTCGTATCATCCACAAACTTCACAACCATATTTGTGCCATTGATGGCAGATCATTTGTGCCAAAATAACGTGAAGAGTGCTGGGCTGAGCACACAACCCTGTGGCCTGCCTGTGTTCAGAACCAGTGTGGCTGATGTACGATCTCAAATTTTAACCACCTGAGGCCTGTTGGTGAGAAAGTCCCTGATCCAGAGACACAACAATGTGGACAGACCCAGATTATAAAGCTTTTGTACCAGCTTGTCTGGGATTACGGTGTTAAAATGCTGAACAAAAATCAAGTAATAGCATCCTAACATAAGTGTTAGGGCACTGCAGATGAGTCAGGGCTGTATGAAGTGCTATTGAGACGGCATCCTCTGTAGATCTGTTCCTCCTGTAGGCGAACTGATGATTGTCAAATCCAGCAGGGATGGCATCCTTGATGTACTTTAGGAGGATTCTGTCCAAGAACTTCATTATTATTGGGTCAGAGCCACAGGGCTGTAATCATTAAGACAGATGACATTGATTTTTTTAGGCACTGGCACAATAGTGGAGGATTTGAGGCAGACAGGGACCATTGCACGTTGTAGAGAAAGGTTGATAATGTCCAGAAAGACTCCTGCCAATTGATCAGCACATATTTGGTTGTTATCCTGCTATTCCAATGGATATACCAGGGTCTAACACACTGTTGTGTAATAGGTAAGCAGGAATTTAGTGGTTTATGGCTAATGTCTAATATAAATTGTTTCTCCTTCTCCTTGTCTTTTTCGCAATCTAGTAGTTTGTAAATCTCTTATCATGCTTTCCCTGGAAATATTTCAGCCAAGACCATTTTATTTCAGTGCTGTTGCTTAAACCTTTTGCTTCATTTCTGAATGCTATTGATATACTGTAAGTATTTAAAAAAGATATTAAATTACATTTAGCATTTTCATTTGTATTAAGTGATTGTAAACTTTAATTAAGCCAGTTTGGAAAATGAAAGGGTGAAAACATGTTTGTTTTTATTGAAAACATACACAATTACACATAATGAAGAATAAACAGTTACTCTTTGTACTTACATATATTTTTCTAATATCAGCTTTTTGGTTGTTAGATCCATATTTAGCAATCTAGCCTTATTGTTAAAAGAAGCACCTTTGAAATAAATACTAATTTATATCTTTCACAGTTCATTAGTGTTGCAATTATTGTGTTTAGTGATGACTGTGACTGCCATCTGCACCCAGAACTACATACTTGGGTAAAAAGTTACTAAAAAGAGACATTCATTACTTCCCTAGTCATGTTGCCGGCTCTATTGTGTACTATTCGTGGTCTTAATTTTAGAAGAGGATCAAACTTATAAGTTGTCTGCCCTCTAATGTAGTGGAGCAATACTGCATTCCCTGCAGGTGCACGCGCTCAGTCTCGAATCACTCAAAAACGACCTTGCCCTTATTATTTCATCCTTTCATGTTCTCAACAAACATGCAGGGATTACCTTCACTAGCATACCTTGCATTCCCACTCTGACATAAAAAGAGCCACTTCTGTACTTGCTTCGGCAGCACATATACTAATATTGGAATGATACAGAGAGAAAAGAGCCTCTTCTGCTTCCAGTATGGCTATATCTTTTCCCTAGATACAGTGTGCAGGATCTTTCCTGTATCAGTAGTGTGGAGCTTTGGCCCTGACAAACTATAGCCAGTTGGAAATCACATCAGTCTGTTCAATTCTATTTTGCTTTAGTTTTGATCATTGAATGTGCTTTAATATCCATACACTATCAAACCTCCTTATTTAGTGCAGAGTCTAAAGGGACTGGAGCTAGAATAATATCTAAATAAAAATTAACAATTCAGTTCACTATGATCTTGAACTGGAAAGCAGAGTTGATAACTTATCGTTTGTGAATTTGTAGCAGTTTTCAAGAAATCTGCTTTAATTGTTTGAATGAATTAACCAGACTTCAAATCAATTTATGTTTGAGTTTTAACTTAAATAATTGAGTCTTTTTTGCCTTGTCATACTTCATTGCTAAATCTGATCATGTACTGAAATGTATTTGTTTTCTGGTTCTTAAGATATCTTCAGCCTTTTTGCCAGTGAGTCTGGCAGTTGTGTTGTCAGAGAGGAGATGGAAAGCATGCTGCAGGCTGTAGATGGAGAGGTACCCCCATCACTTAAAAAGTGCTTTTCTGAGGTATGTTTAATCTAATTCAAAGAAATAAACAGTAGATATCCCTATTACAATACTCCAAAAGAAAGTATAGCCTCTTTTATTATGGTATTTTATATTATACAATCTACTACATGAAGTTTTAAATAATGTAATAATGTGCATGGTAAAATATTAGTTGCAAAGAAAGCATCTAAATTGTAGGCTGATTCAGTAACACTAAGTTTTATGCATATTGAGTAAAGTAACTGGTCCTTGGTGCTGTCTGTATCATTTCTACCAATAAGTAATATTTTTTTTTGCTGTATTCAAAAATGAGTGTTTATGCTCCTTACATCTTATAACACTTTGACACAATTAATTAAGGACACGCAGTATTAGATCCATCATTTGGTCTGAGGAAAAGAGCAGAGTATCATCTGCTTAGAACTGAAAGTATATAGTATATCTTCTAACTATATTTCACTAGGACACCATTTAAAATAAACTCAGTGATGGTCTCAGTACTTCAGAAAGTAATATCTGAATGCTGTCATATCACATTCTTGAGTACATAGTGAAATTGGATTGATGATTATGAGTTAAACGGTACAAGCACAGTGCCAGAGAGTCTAATGTAATTTTAAAGTTTGTGTGACAGAATAGAGTGGTTAGGGTGGTGCATTCTATAGTAAATAACAAGGCAATTTGATACAATTATGTTTTCTATATATACAGTAAGTGAGCAAATAGGTTACAAAAAAGTTGATAAAAAGATGGACATTTAAAGTCTTGAGAGCACATACAGTCATATGAAAAAGTTTGGGAACCCCTCTCAGCCTGCATAATAATTTACTTTAAACAAAAAAGGTAACAGTGGTATGTTTTTCATTTTCTAGGAACATCTGAATACTGGTGTGTTTTACGAACAAAGATTTTTAGTGAAGCAGTATTTAGTTGTATGAAATTAAATCAAATGTGTAAAACTGGCTGTGTAAAAATGTGGGTACCCTTGTTATTCTGCTGATTTGAATGCATGTAACTGCTCAATACTGATTACTTGCAACACCAAATTGGTTGGATTAGCTCGTTAAGCCTTCAACTTCATAGACAGGTCTGTCCAATCATGAGAAAAGTTATTTAAGGTGGTCAGTTGCAAGTTGTGCTTCCCTTTACTCTCCTCTGAAGAGTAAGAGCATGGGATCCTCAAAGCAACTCTCAAAAGATCTGAAAACAAAGGTTTTTCAGTATCATGGTTTAGGGGAAGGCTACAAAAAGCTATCTCAGAGGTTTAAACTATCAGTTTCAACTGTAAGGAATGTAATCAGGAAATGGAAGGCCACTGGCACAGTTGCTCTTAAATCCAGGTCTGGCAGGCCAAGAAAAATACAGGAGCGGCATATGCGCAGGATTGTGAGAATGGTTACAGACAACCCACAGACCACCTCCAAAGCCCTGCAAGAACATCTTGCCGCAGATGGTGTATCTGTACATTGTTCTACAATTCAGCGCAATTTGCACAAAGAACATCTGTATGCAGGGTGATGAGAAAGAAACCCTTTCTGCACTAATGCCTCAAACATAGTCGCTTGTTGTACTGTATGCAAATGCTCATTTAGACAAGTGAGATTCATTTTGGAGCAAAGTGCTGTGGACTGAGGAGACAAAAATTGAGTTATTTGGTTATAACAGATGCGCTTTGCATGGCGGAAGAACAACATCGCATTCCAAGAAAAACACCCGCTACCTACTGTCAAATTTGGTGGAGGTTCCATCATGCTGTGGGGCTCTGTGGCTTGTTCAGGGACTGGGGCCCTTGTTAAAGTCAAGTGTCGAATGAATTCAACCCAATATCAACAAATTCTTCAGAATAATGTTCAAGCATCAGTCACAAAGTTGACGTTATGCAGGGGTTGGATATTCCAACAAGACAATGACCCAAAACACAGCTCGAAATCTACAAAGGCATTCATGTAGAGGGAGAAGTACAATGTTCTGGAATGGCCGTCACAGTCCCCTGACTTGAATATCATCGAAAATCTTTGGGATGATTTGAAGCAGGCTGTCCATGCTCAGCAGCCATCAAATTTAACTGAACTGGAGAGATTTTGTATGGAAGAATGGTCAAAAATACCTCCATCCAGAATCCAGACACTCATCAAAGGCTATAGGAGGCGTCTAGAGGCTGTTATATTTGCAAAAAGAGGCTCAACTAAGTATTGATATCATATCTCTGTTGGGGTGCCCAAATTTATGCACCTGTCTAATTTTGTTATGATGCATATTGCATATTTTCTGTTAATCCAATAAACCTAATGCTGCTGCTGAAATACTACTGTTTCCATAAGGCATGCCATATATTAAAAGGAAGTTGCTGCTTTGAAAGCTCAGCCAATGATAAACAAAAATCCAAAGAATTAAGAGGGGTTCCCAAACTTTTTTATATGACTGTATTTTAACCCATAAAATGTATTTTGTTTAATTTTTTTTTTATTTGATCCATATTTTATAACTGAGGACATTTTTAAAATGCAAAACCTATAGCAGTAGCCACTTGATAATTTATTTTTGACTATAGCACTTGGAGGTCAATTCAGTGCAGTGGCATAAATGTGCTTTATTTGTAATGAACCAGGTTTATTTGTCATGAATGAATAATATATTTCACCACCATTTCAAGTGACATGAGTAAACATAACAATCGAAATTCAGGTTGAGAAGCAAGTAGGTGCAAGACATCAGTCCGTGTCATATACACACCCACACCCAGCAAATTTAACATGGATGCCTTTGAAAATATGGGAGGAAAGCTGGAGCCACCTGGAGAAAAACCCATACAAGAATTGGGAAGAAAGTGCATGTACCACACAGACAATCAGTTGCAGAACTTGAACTTAAATCTGCAGGTCCATGAAATGGCAATGCTAACCACTGTACTGTCCTTCTGTATTTCAGAGGTACGTTTGACTGCAAAACATAGTTGAAAAATACCATTTAGAGTTTTGACACCATCCCAAAATTAAAGGTATATTTTCTGAGACGAGACAAAACAGACTTTAGATTCAGAATTTGCTGTAACACATAACTTAATTAAAATGTTTTAACTTACTTGGGAGGTAAAAGGAAAGTGTCATAAAGGGGAAAAAAATTAAAGGTTGTTGCCTTTTGTTAGATGCTTTTCAGATTGGCTCCACCTCCCTGCAACCCTTTGTTTGAGTAAGTTTGCTTATGTTCAGTTATAAATTATTGCATTTTTTGGTTTTCAATAACTTCGTAAAAGGATTATAAAAACATTTTAGTACTGAAACTATTTTTATTAGACCAGTAATTTTGCACAATTTAAAAATAACAGTTTCTTCAGAGATAAATTCAGGGAAGACAGTCAAATGTCTGATTTTTATATTCTCACAATATGCATGATTTCTCTTTTCTGACAAAACAAAAACTAGGAGAAAGCTCACTGTTAGGTTACAATTTTCAGTTACATCAACAAATTTATTCAATGACTTTGGGGATCCTATGCGAGAAATATATTACCCACCATAAGGTACATGTGCTTTGATGATGTGCTGGTCCTCTTAGATTAGGTGGCCACAAAGGAGAGAGAACATGGCATACAAACTTCTAGCTAGTGAACACATTCCCACTTAGCTGCCCACTCAAATGTATCCCCATAACACTTTTGAACATGATTACTATAGTAATTAACACTGGCAGAGCATTTATCAAAGATACCTACTTAAAAGATATATTTTGTTTAATCTTTTATCTTATTTAATATCTTTACATTCTGTGATTTGCTGTTTTGTTAAATGAAAGTGCATTTAGCAGTTGTATAGAAAGCCATGTCTCCATGAGTAGCTTTAAATTGCAGCTTATTAAAGTGTTAAGAGAGATACCTCTTCCCTTACTGAAAACTGTGTGGACTTTCTTCATCACTCAGTGTAGGTTTGGTTTCAAGTAGCTAGCTTCCTGAAAGCTAAAATGGTAAGTTTATTTAGTTAGTTAGTTAGTGGTTTTTGAACTTTAAATATGCATTTTTAAAATGGGTATGTTTTTTGTTTATTTTTCTAAGCATTTAGTAATGAGATTTCACTTGAACGAAAGACTATTTCAGACTGATAAACAGTGTGGAGTCTTATCTGTAGAGAAACATGAACCTGACTGGCCACAAGATTATTTACTCTTACAAGGAAGCAAGCTTTTGACCAACCCTTCTGCTTCATGACAAATCCTTGCCTCCACTGCTTGTGTCCGTTAGGTGAAACTGAATTTGAAGAGATGCCACTTACACCCAGTAGACCTGGACTCATCTTTGTATCTTTCAAAATAGACACCTGATACAGAAGTGCAACAATTGCCTTTTGGATGCATTTAATGTTCAGAGTGTTTATTTGCATGACAACATGGGAGTTTTAACACAGCATATTCACACAAAAGTATTGTGAGGACCCTAGAATTATTATGGGAAAACTGGTCTGCTTAGGAGGTAAAAAATATAATTAAAATGCCTTACTTAAAAAGACTCTGCAAATGTGGCAGCAGTTATAATACATGTAAGATGTTGCAGAAACGTCCTGAATTACATGGTGTTCTAAAGCTTAGGTCCTGTCCTCTAAGTAGCTTCTGTGATGATGGCTAAATCATCTTTTATTGGAGGTAAAAAAAAAAAAAAGTTTGCTTTAAGATTATCTGTGCTTTGTATTTTTGGAGAACTAGCAATTTTTGGTGTCTGGGGTTTATTTTTGTCATTCACTCAATGCTGTTGGGATAGGTATTTCAGCTCCTGTGAAACTGAAGTGGGACTGTGACCATTTTTACAAGTCAAATATGTCATAAGGCAAGGCTCTGATAGTTGTATTTAGCTGTTGTTGAAACCTACACATTCTTTCAACTTATAATCAAAAATTAAATATCCATCTCTCTGTCATTCCATCTCTCTAAAGGAATACTCCACTCAAAACTGTTATGTTACTTATCCCATGTACTGTATTTTGTGATGTTTTCATGGTGAACAAACATAACAATGTTTCTGAAATGACAGGATTCTTCACTAATGAATTAGGAGGGGAGAGGCGAGTCTCTGATACAAAAGCAAAATCCTGTTTGAAGGGCCTTCCTATTTGTGGACCACTTTGATTTTCAACACTTATTTTTTGTGAGCATACAACTAGAGAATATTATACAGTATGTGGGGTATGAAACACAAGTCACATGAGATTTTTTTCAAGGACGTTTTTGATAATGTTTGCTGCTGTCCAGCACTGGTCATCTTTGATTCCCATTCTATCAGAAAATTTGTCTATTCCACATAAAAGCATGAGAGGAATAATTTTTCTCAACTGCCACTACAAACTAAATGGGGTAAGTAATAAAAAAAGAAAATGTCCTTTTGAATGACCTTTGTCTGAAGCATGCTAATGCAACTAAGATCTGCAAATTATTGAATTTCCTAAGTATTTGTTGGATTTAATTTGTCATTTTTTTCTAGTTAAAAACACCTTTCTTCCTGAAAGAAACTTAACTTATTTATTTTTATTGTAGGGAGAGAAGATAAGTTATGAGAAGTTCAAAGTCTGGCTATTGCAGAACAAAGATGCTTTTGCATTTTCTCGTTGGCTCCTGGTTGGTGGTGTTTGTGTCACCCTTACTGATGATAGCGATACCCCAACATTTTATCAGACGCTGGCTGGAGTTACACATTGTAGGTTTGACATTTTGTACTTTCTAATTCTAGTTTTATTCATGTAATGGGTTCAAAATGTATTCGTATTGGCAGACATGTAATTAGGTTGTAAATCTTTTAATGTTGCAACCAATGTGCATTTGGTATTGCTTTTTTGGTTTTACTATGAACATTTACTTTTGCCCAACAGTGTAACCTTATTCTATTTTTGTTGTTTGCTTTGATTTCATCCCTTTTGTGGATCATTGATTAGTTAAGATATTAAATTATTTTATCTGCTTATTTTTAGAGAAACATGTATACATTATTATTGGTCTCTCAATAATGACATATATTTTACAAAAGCAAATTGAACATTCTTGTGTAATGTTTAATTGGAAGTGACTTTTTCTATAACCTGATTCCCTGATATGAAAAATCAAAACTGAGACTTAAAATAGCACTTAATGTACATTCATAAAGATGATCATAGATCTCCTCCAAATGTAAACTTATGTCCTCTTTCTAGTTTCTTTCTGCAAAATTAATAAAGAAGTCAGCAGCTAAAAAAAGCAGGATTAGCAAGCAAATATTTGTCTTGGTTTCCTTCTTCACTAGTATCCATTGATATTTGCCAATACACATCTGTTATTCTGTGCCTTGGATGAGTTACAACCTAATAACAGTTTAAGATAGTATCGCCACCTGATATGTTGTGTTACTCACATTAAACCTTAAAAACTGGAGAATTTGGAAATTTTAAAAAATTACACCAGTATGTTGACTTCTAAGCACAACATGCATGCATGCAGATTTTTACCCACTGTTGGTGGCATGCTTGTAAAACAAAATTGTATTAAAAAAACACTTCTCTTAAGTTTAATCTATTTCATTTTGTGATTTACTTAATTGATTAATAAGAATTTATACTACACTACAATCTCTCTTAACTGGCCTCACATTAACTAGCCGACGGATTAACCAGTCTGTTAAAATAAAAAAAAAAAAAAAATTTAATCCTGAGTTCTTCTTTATATTGTATGTATGCACTTCCTTCTTTCCTGGATGGTGAGAGGTATTTTAAAAAACATCAAACAACAAAACAATGTTCAAATTAAATAAGGTGCAGTGTATCAAAAGTCTTCTTTATATAAATAATACATTAAAACGAGTGAATTAGTGGAGGTTAAAATACATGAGTAAAAAACAATACCTTTAAACCTTTAAAAACAACGCAAACGAGGGTAAAACAATGGCTGGAAGCAGTCTCTTAAAATCCAAAACATGGTGCCTGCTTCTTTCTACCTGGCGGCTCCCCTGCTTCTCCCATCGGGCTTTGCAGCAGGGGAGTCGCCCTCCCTGCAGGTGCAGCTGCCTTTCTCACTGGTCCGGTAGCCCTCCAATCCCTGGCTACATTGGGCTCCATCCAGACCGAGACTTGGGTTCTTTCCCCAGCGGCCAGGGCGCTCACGCTGGGGCTAAACCAGCCCAAAGCCTCCACAACTGCCGCTGTCTTTCGCCGGCCAGTCATCTTCAATACCGGTGTGGCAATTACCAGTTCCCAGGAACAATTACGGATGTGGACAACTCCTCACCTGGCTTGATGTGGACAACTCCTCACCGGTGCACTTAAGCCAGGATCGCCCGAATTCCCCGGGAACCGATCGGCCACACATATCACGCCCCCTCGCTAAGCCGTGAGTGTGGTGATTATTTATTTAAAAAGTGGCCTTTTTGACTTCAGCTGTGGACCTGCCACTCCACACTATCCAGTCGTTGTATGAGAAAAAATCCCGTGTGCGAAATTGTGGATGAAGCCTGGTGGATATGGTTTCTTCAGGAACGTCAAAGAGGTACAGTACATACCTTAGAAACATTTTTCTACATGAAATTAGGTATGTGTCGGATTAACTGGCCAAAATGGCAATCGGCCATGGGTCCAGTCCCGAGGTGGCCAATTAAGAGGGATTGTACTGTATATAGAAAAAGTAAAGCTTTATAAATGGCACTTTATATACACAGCTATAATTTTGAGTATCAGTGATATGTGATTTGTGATCATTCTGCTTTTTTGTAATCACTGTTTTGGCTTGTGAATTGGTAACTTTTCCAATCCCATATTCTTCCTGCTATTACGTTACAATGTTCTCCATCTGCATCTATTTTTCCGTTATCTTAACAGCATACAGTAGAGCCTGTAAAAAAGACCCATGCCACCTAGAAATAGTGGCAGGGATCAAGCACCGACTTAACTGGTTTCTGTTGTCATTTTTTTGTGATTCAAAAATAATGGTGGCTCTTGTTTTGCTGCTCAGTTTGCTGCTCAAAAAGCAATTAAAGATTTTTTCACTAAAAAAGCAACCAGACATATTAAGTTTGTATTGCATTTCTCATAAAATACAAAAAATAATATAAAACTACATTTTTTTATGTGCGTTAACAGGTTTCTGCAGTTGACAACTTTAGGTAAGACGTAGGCTGTGCTTCACAAACTCCCACTTTCATCTTCTCTTTAGTGACTGTGGAACTTCTTATTTCATATACACATTCATAACAATTTAAGATTCTTTGAACCTTTTGGTCCAACAGTATTAGGCACCAAGGCATTTATCTAATCTAGACCTGGCACCAGTTTATCATAAAAACCCAGTCACACACACATCCCGACACAGAGACAATTCAGAGCTGCTAGTTAGTGTAAACTGTATGTCTACAGAGAATATTTAAACTTCATAGAGACATTGATGGGATGCATAACTAGAGTCGAAGACACAGGATCCATGATGCACCAGTGATAAGTACTGTACTATCATGCCTCCCCACAAACATACAGTGTGATCTGAAATTAAGGCAGTATGTCTCGAAGTATAACAAATAATCTGCTCAGCTTTGACTGCAGTGCTGAATAATAATTAAGCTGTTAAAGTGAGAAATTGATGTGTGTGTTTTAAGACTGAATTGCTTCCATACATATATAGAGTGTACTTTATTCGAAGAACATTTTGCATCATACTGTTTGCTTCCTAGCAGTTTCTCAGATCACTCATTCAGTAAGCAGTGTGTGATTCATAAGAATAGGAGGAGAGGATAATGGTGATGCAGCACTCACAAGCAAAGGGTTATGCACCTATGATTTATCCATCCTATCATCCATCCATTTTCCAGCCACAGAGGATGCACAAACCAGTGTGTTTCTTCGTGCCTAGTCCCAAGCCCGAATAAATGGGGAGGGTTACGTCAGGAAGGGCATCCGGTGTAAAATTTTGCCAAATCAATATACGGACAATACAAATTTCTATACCAAATCGGTCAAGCACCGGGTTAACGACGACCGCCACCAGTACTGTTGGTCAACAGGGTGCCAGTGGAAATTGGGCTACTGTTGGCTGAAGAAGAAGAGGGGGGAGATGTGTCTGGAGGCAGGAGGAGAGGAGGAAGGTAAAGAGAGTGGATCTGAGGGCAGGAACTTTGAATGTTGGCAGTATGACTGGTAAGGGGAGAGAGTTAGCAGATAAGATGGAGAAACGGAAGGTTGATATATTGTGCGTGCAAGAGACTAAATGGAAGGGGAGTAAGGCCAGGTGGATCGGAGGTGGATTCAAATTGTTCTATCATGGTGTGGATAGGGGTTATTCTGAAGGAACATGTTGTCAAGAGTGTTTTGGAGGTGAAAAGAGTGTCAGGCAGAGTAATTATTATGAAGCTGGAAATTGGAGGTGTGATGATGGATGTTGTTAGTGCATATGACCCGCAAGTTGGGTGTGTGATGGATGAGAGAGAAGATTTTTGGAGTGAGTCGGATGAAGTGATGAACAGTGTACCCAATTGACAGAAAGTGGTGATTGGAGTGGATTTCAATAGACATGTTGGTGAAGGGAACAGAGGAGACGAGGAGGTGATGGGTAGGTATGGTGTCAAGGAGAGGAGTGAAGAAGGTCAGATGATAGTGAATTTTGCCAAAAGAATGGACATGGATATGGTGAATACATATTTTAAGAACAGGGAGGAACATAGGGTGACGTACAAGAGTGGAGGAAGAGACATATAGGTAGATTACATCCTATGCAGAAGAGTCACTCTGAAGGAGATTGTAGACTACAAAGTGGTGGCAGGGGAAATTGTAGTTAAACAGCATAGGATGGCAGTCTGTAGGATGACGTTGGAGATCAAGCAAGTGATGGCAGAGGCAAGGATCAAATGGTGGAAGTTGAAAAAGGAAGACTGCAAGGTTGAGTTTAGGGAGAAGAGTAGACAGGCACTGGGTGGTAGTGAAGAGTCACCAGACAGCTGGGAAACTACAGCAGATGTAGTAAGGATGACAGCAAGAAGGGTGCTTGGCGTGACATCTGGACAGAGGAAGGAGGAAAAGGAAACCTGGTGGTGGAATGGGGAAGTACAGGAGAGTATACAGAGGAAGAATGGCAAAGAAGAGGTGGGATAGTCAGAGAGATGCAGAAAGTAGACAAGTGTAAAAGGAGATAAGGCACAAGGTGAAGAGAGAGGTGTGGAAGGCTAAAGAAAAGGCATATGATGAGTTGTATGAGATGTAGGAGACTAAAGAGAGAGAAAAGGGCCTGTACCGATTGGCTAGACAGAGGGACCGAGCTGGGAAAGCTGTGCAGCAGGTTAGGGTAATAAAGGATAAAGATGGAAGCATACTCATAAGCGAGGAGTTTGTTGAGCAGATGGAAAGAGTACTTTAAGAGGCTGATGAATGAAGAGAATGAGAGAGAGAAGAGGTTGAATGATGTGGAGATAGTGAATCAGGAAGTGCAATGGATTAGCAAGGAGGAAGTAAGGGCAGCTATAAAGAGGATGAAAAATGGAAAGGCCGTTGGTCTAGATGATAGTTTTTAACCAGATTGTTTAATGGAATCTTGGAAAGTGAGAGGATGTCTGAGGAGTGGAGAAGAAGTGTACTGGTGCCAATATTTAAGAATAAGGGGGATGTGCAGGACTGTAGTAACTACGGGGGGATAAATCTGAGGAGCCACAGCATGAAGTTATGGGAAAGAGTAGTGGAAGCTAGGTTAAGAAGTGAGGTGATGATTAGTGAGCAGCAGAATGGTTTCATGCCAAGAAAGAGCACCATAGATGTGCTGTTTGCTCTGAGGGTGTTGATGGAAAAGTATAGGGAAGTATAGGGAAGGCCAGAAGGAGTTGCATTGCGTCTTTGTGAACCTGGAGAAAGCATATGATGGTACCCCGAGAGGAGTTGTGGTATTGTATGAGGAAGTCGGGAGTGGCAGAGAAGTATGTAAGAGTTGTACAGAATATGTTGTACGAGGGAAGTATGATCATGGTGAGGTTTGCAGTAGGATTGACAGATGCATTCAAGGTGGAGGTGGGATTACATTAGGGATCGTCTCTGAGCCCTTTCTAATTTGCAATGGTGATGGACAGGTTGATAGACAAGATTAGACGGGAGTCCCTGTGGACTATGATGTTTGCTAATTACATTGTGATCTGTAGCGATAGTAGGGAGCAGTTTGAGGAGACCCTGGAGAAGTGGAGATATGCTCTAGAGAGGAGAGGAGTGAAGGTCAGTAGGAAGAAGACAATACATATGTGTAAATGAAAGGGAGGTCAGTGGAATGGTGAGGATTCAAGGAGTAGAGTTGGCGAAGGTGGATGAGTTTAAATACTTGGTATGAACAGTACAGAGTAAAGGGGATTGTGGAAGAGAGGCGAAAAAGAGAGTACAGGCAGAGTGGAATGGGTGGAGAAGTGTCAGCAGTAATTTGTGACAGACGGGTATCAGCAAGAGTGAAAGGGAAGGTCTACAGGACGGTAGTGAGACCAGCTATGTTATTTGGGTTGGAGACGGTGGCACTGACCAGAAAGCAAGAGACAGAGCCAGAGGTAGCAGAGTTAAAGATGCTAAGATAATTGGGTGTGACAAGGATAGATAGGGTTAGAAATGAGTACATTAGAGGGTCAGCTGATGTTGGACGGTTGGGAGACAAAGTTAGAGAGGCGAGATTGCATTGGTTTGGACATGTGCAGAGGAAAGATGCTGGGTATATTGGGAAAAGGATGCTAAGGATAGCTGCCAGGGAAGAGAAAAAGAGGAAAGCCTAAGAGAAGATTTATGGATGTGATGAGAGAGGACATGCAGGTGATGGGTGTAACAGAGCGAGATGCGGAGGACAGAAAGATATGGAAGATGATGATCCACTGTGGCAACCCCTAATGGGAGCAGCCGAATGAAGAAGAATCATCATCCATCCATTTTCCAAAACCGCTTATCCTGAGTAGGATCATGGTGAAAGTGGAGCCTGTCCAAGAAAGCAACAGGCAAAAGGCCAGAACAGTCCATCGAAGTGTGATATCACACACACACACACACACACACTCTAGGGTCTATTTAGCAATGTCAGTTCACCTAACCTGCATGTCTTTGGAATGTGGGAAGAAACTAGAGAACCTGGAGTAACTCCACATGCACACCGGGAGCACTCAAGCATATGATTTACAATCTTTAATATTATAAAATTACATAAATCATCTCAGTTTGCATGTATAAAACCTCAAAAGTGTTTTTATTTTCTGATGCTGCTGGAAGTTCTCCATAACACATCTATAATTCAGTTTAAATGTTTGCTTTGATGAAAAGGAGACAATGCAAGGCCTATGGCAAAAAATATAAAATATTTTCTGAGATTAATTTTTAAATTAGATATTTCTCTATGTCTTAGATAAAGGGATGGATGAATGATCCTTTCATCCTATCTGACTACTACTGCTATGCCCTTATTGTAATTATTGCTCATATTATTGATCATTTATCCATATTAAGACACTTCCATTCTCACAAAAAAGTGCAGAATCTTCTGTTTTCAATGGCATGGGACATTTGGGTATGCACTGTGTCACCGCAGAGAAATCAATTGTTAAAACGTGTAGCCCCAATCTCCGTGGCTATGAATTGCTTTATAGATCTACATATTTCAACTATTGATCTGCATTAACATATTTCGACTTTGTGAAGTTTGTGAATCTGCCATTTTCAAAGACACGTGAATCTTGTCTTATGTGCAGTGTCGTAGATGTAGTGATCTGTATTGAAGTCTTTGGCCATATTTGTCTTCCAGAACATTTATCTGTTTCATCTATTTACATTGGTCAGATTCACATATAAAGACAAATTAAGTTACATGTAAAAGTAGTCTTTCTAAATTTTTGTAATGACTTTACAGCACTCAAGTGCGCGTTTAGCTGGCCCACTATTATATGGCTATCGTCCTGAGGCAGTCTGTGTATGTTGATTGATGTTTTTATCAGCCATTCAAGATTTTATTTATTTTTAATAAGCTTATTGACTCTTCTGATCAGTTGAGAGAAAAATGTTCTGTATCTTAGCAATCCAGTTGCAAGTAATACATTTGGAAACTGACCATATGCAGTCCCTGGGTTTCCCATACAAATATTGTTGGTGTACCTGTGTTGCTGCCATGTTTTGCCTATGTTTTTCTACACAATAATTTAGTGGTAACAATTTGTTTGTATTTCAATTCAGAATTGGTACTAACACCAATTTTCTTGTGTACCAATTTTCTTGTAACAGCAGCATATATATATATGTTTATCACTCTTCACCTGTTTTTATATTTGTTAAAAGGTTTGCAACATTTTGTTTACAATGAAAGTGTGAAAAGTTGAGTACTTGATAATAGTGTAATCTATCACTGCTGAAACAGAAGAGTATTCCCCAGGAGCAAAAATGGAGGGTACCTCCCTGTAAATTGAAAATAAGATGATTCAGACTTGTAGTAACTTTGATCAATTCAAAAACTGTTTGGGGCAAACAACACAAATAATTCAGTTACTTTTAATTAGCAATTGTAATTTGGCCCACTTGATTGAATGTACAAGTATGCCTCCAAGTGTGTTTTTATAGATTTGTGACACATTGTAGGAAAAGAGAAGTGTTAATCAGTTAATTATCAGTTTTGCCTTCAGTGGTGCTGGTAATTATTTAACAGTTAACAAGGTGCCCATCAAGGAGGGGTGCCAAATTAATGTAGGTTGAATGAGGGATCTCTGTTTTACTTTCTGGCCACTAGGCTCCAGAAACAGATCTGTATAATTTGTGAACAAGCTTCATAAATTGTCAAAAGTCTACATTACAACTTTCACTGTTGTAGTTTGACGTGGTGATAGACTTACTTTCACAAATAACCTAAAAATGTTTGTTGAAATAAACAAAATAAAACAAATTATTTATACCATAAGGATAATAAAACATGGTTAGATACAAGTATATACAGTATATAGTGCTGAGACGATGGTCAATAATATCGTCCATCATTGATTGGCAGGCCACATTGTCAAGGTAAATAAAAATTATTGATGGACTTCTTCATATTTGCAGACATTTCCTCAAAGTGCTAAACTGCAATCGTCACATTCTTTTTTTTTAATTCACAAGAAAACTGTTAAGCACTCATAGGCATGTTTGTAATTGGTCTGTTTTTTAGTCCCGATTCGGGTCGAGTCTCCACTTTGTTTCAGTTTCCAGATAGTTTGGTTTTGTTTCACACTGCACAGTTTCATTCAAGCTAAACATACCACTATACACCCCATGACTGTATTGTGAACTTTTATTGGGCAGAAACATTTTTTTTTCCAGGGAAAAAATATCATGGCAAGTCGACAACTAATATGCTTGTGCACCTCTGCATTTTTCCTAATTATTTGGTTTATTAACCATGCACAGCTGTGTGAGCAGAACACCTGTTATTGAACGAGTAGAAGAAGACTTGAAAATTATGAGCTGCTAGTAGCTCTTCTGCTTGATCGGACCACACAGGCTAGCTAGCTTTCATTCCCCATGTCCATCAGCGAACCTTGGGCACCCATAACCTAGTAGCTGGTTCATCAGTTGTCCTACCGTTTTTGGTAGATACTAACCACTGTATTCCGGGGACACCCCACAGTACCTCTGAAAAAGAACACTTAAAAATAACACTGCAATGATTTGGGAGTTTTTGGGAGTGTTTTTTATATAAAACTTTTAAATAATATCTGTTTAAGTGAGTCAGTCCGACTGAAAAGAAAAATGTTTTGTTATGCACCCCTTATTTGGCTATATTTAAAATGTTATCCCTTATAATTAAAATGTTAACTATATTGTCACAGTGCAGAGTTTTCTTTTCCCTACATTGCACACAGGGGATCAAGATTCTAAGGCTGTAGTTTGTCCTCGGACACATGGCATTAGTGGAACTGTGTGTAAGGAAGATAATACTCTGTAAATAGCCAATCAGAGGAAAGAGCTGTGTAATCTCCTCCCTGGCTGTTTTTATCCTCTTAACTACAACTGCTGGTCACATCTCAAAAAATCTTTTTTTTTTTTTTTTTTTTCTTCTTCTTCTTCAAATCACACAACACTTTCCTTTTTGACAAGATCTGTGTGCTGTTCCTGACTTTACATTTGAATACCAGGCACCTTTTGAAGCAACACCATGGATTTTATTTTGCTCATTCAAGCACTAATCCAAGTGTCCATTTTTATGTATTTTTGAATATGGTGTGTTGCTGTTGTCAGCCTGACAGAATTGTACCTTTTGGTATGTATGTACAATCTGCTTATATTCATATTTTTATTTTGTTTGTAATATGAAGTTTTTTGAGGATATATGGAGATGTTAATTAAAAACTTAATTTTTTATTTCATTATGGATTAAACTTTTGCACTTCTATGTTCCTCCTAGAATAAATATATACTTTTTATTATCATTTCTTATAATATTTTTCACTTGTATTTCATTTACTGGTGCTCACTAAGTCGGATTACATCTGCTTTAATATATTTTGAAGTTTACAATTCCGCCAAAAATATTATTAAAAAACATTCTGTAAGAGAGAAAACCCATTACAATTAGAATTCATTGTCTATGTCTTCACTGGTATAACAAGAGAACTTTGTCATTTTAAAGTCGTCAATCAAAATATAAACTTAAATGAAGAAATTTACATGCTTATACCGTTACTTTAGTGTTTCAGTCTCATATATTTAGAATTCAGCCCTTTGCATGTTAATTTGAATTCCATTGCAGAACAAAGACAACATGGTTGATGTTATGTAATTAGTTATTTGTAAAGTGGTAATAGCATTTTATTTGTGAACTTGTTACAGTGCTGTGATCCTGCAATCCGTGAAGAGTAAATAAACTAAAATAAACTGAATTGAATTTAGTGCAATTTTACAATACGAAAGAATGTATGAGGAAACAAACATATAGATATTTAAAAAGAATTTCAAACTTAATATCGAATTACAGCAGCTGAAAACTAACCTTTAAATTTCCGCATATTTCTTCACATTCTGCTGAGCAGTGGAAGGTTAGGTTTACCACCCCTAAATGTTGGGTGCTGTCTTGGTGAGCATGGCAGGTTCAGTAAGGGCTATAAAGAGGCTTGTGACATGTGACTCTATTTGTTTCCCAGCCTATCTGCTTCAGTTCAGCTTCTGGACAAAAAGAGTAAAAAGGAATTTGAATGGTAGTCTGGGCTGAACTTGATTAAACTAAAAACCTTATCATGCTATTCTGAGCATTTTCAATCTGTGTTCCACCCCACATTAACATGCAGCCTCTATAATCATCTGGGTGTTACTGACACGTAATTGTAAATCATTTGCATTGGTCACTACTTGCATGTTTATGTTTAGCTGATGTTTAACAGGGCATTATGGGGAATGAAGGGCATTGTGCATTATTATTATTTCTGATTATTAAACTGAAAATTCCATTGTTTTCCTTAGCAACACACTTTATGCACATTTTAATGTATATTACATTTTCTTATCTTATTTTGACCAATAAAAATTTGACAAGAACAAAAAAAATAAAATTTACTCTATGTAAAGACTATGTCTAATAGTCTGTGTGTCATATCATTTTACTGAAATATTTTATGACGCCTCATGTACGATTCCAGTTCTGTTGTTTTTTCCTTTTTATTATTGTGACTAAAAAATGCAAATGGACAATAATTAGGACGTGGGGAGATGTGTTCCAAGTACAATATAAGTGTTAGTAGAATGAAGATGGCATTTCAGTTTGCTGGTACTCCTCATTTTGTTGACATTGATGTACACAACCCTCATTACATGTGAGTGCACTTTCTCTGTGCTGAATTCATTGACTATTTTGTACACATTTTATGGACAGTAATCTGCAATTAGAGCTTTCCTTGTGCCGTCTCCTGGCTATAAAGAATCTCCTCTAGACAGCATTGGAAAGCTCAGTAATATAAGCATTTGTTGTTTATGAAAAGTTGACTTATTTAGAAACCTGCTTAAGTAAAGTGTAGAGGGTTTTTTAATTAGTATTTTAACACGTTTGGTTTTGTTCGTACTAGTTGTAAAAATTATTTTAGTTTCTCTTTGTTCAGTGGTATTCTACATTGGGTATTTTTAAGAAAGATTTGATCTTAAAAATTGTAAAGCAAACTGTTTTCATGATTATTATTCATCCATTTAAACATATGTATTCTGTTTTATGTGCAGGCAAGTATTTAGTACATTTTTCATGGAAACAGCAATTTCCTGTTGGCCCACTTGGCTTGTTTATGAGTGCTATTCAAAGATGATGCTAGCATAAACTCTTATTTGTATGCCATGTACAATTTGGCAAAGGACAGAAATGAAACATTTGGCAAAAGCTCCTTACACTTGCCTTTTCTAAGGGGATTCTGCGTACCATAAAATGGATGGTCACTGCTGTATGCCACTAAACTGCATTTAAAAAAGTGATATTAAGAACTGGAAGAGAATGTAGATATTTCACTGCATTCACATTAAGTCAGTAGAATATGAAAGTGTAAATTCAAGGTACTTTATAAAAAAAAAAAATTAAAGAATTAAAATGGTTACTGAACAGTTTATGTTGATAAAATTTTTAAGAGCGTAAACACAATTTTTTTTAAATCTCATAGAATTTTCTTTTATATGAAGAAAATGAAAGAACAACATGCTGCACTGTGTACCACCAGGCTACTAATGTGGCTGTAAAAAATAGCAGTCCAGCTGTAAGCAACATCACCATTGTTTATAATGGTTGTAAAGAAAGTGATAACTGACATCAACAACTGTTATATACTGTATATATGATAAACATTGCTTGTTGTACTCCCATATTTTGTCTTAAATCCAAGAAACTTCCAAACTTTTTCTTGTTAGTGTGCTCATACTACACACTTCAGTACCTTAGTCTTACTCTAGTATGAGCTTTCTCTACTTTTTTGCCTTGATTGTAAACCTCACTGTTTCTTGCATGTATGTGCTATAAAAGTTGCCAGTGTGGGAGCACTTGCCGTATTTTAAATTCTTATTCACATCAATATAGCTTGTAAAATGAAGAGAACTATTGGGAAGATTTCCACAACTGTTTTCCCAAGGTTTGTCAGAAGTCACTTTGATCAAAAATTTGATTTGATTCAGTTGTGAAAATTAGATTTATAACAACATTCAATTTGGCAAGGAAGCTTCATTGAATTTTTTTTTCTCTGTTAAGTGTACTGTAATTAGGGTAGGAAGGAGGAATGGCTGGGTTTAGGTGTTGAAAAGGCTGTTTAAAATTATTGTTTGCAACCCTTTAATCCTGTCTTATATTAATTATGAGAAACTCTTTTTTTCTGTTCCTTCTGAAAACAGGAGAGGGACGTGTGTGCATCATGAATATTTATACTATGCTGAAAATTGTTCCTTTTTTTATACATTAATTCATTTTTCCCCTTTTTTTTCTTTTCTTTTTTTTTTTTTTTGCAGTAGAAGAGTCTGATATCATTGACCTTGAAAAGCGCTACTGGCTGCTTAAAGCTCAGTCCAGAACTGGCCGTTTTGATCTTGAAACCTTTATACCTTTGGTTTCACCACCAATTCACACCTCTTTAAGTGAAGGTAATTAATCATTTATTAGATTGTACTAAATTATGGCCACACCCTAGCAGTGGTTCAGATTTTGAATTTTGTTTTCCCATTTTGGTGATAAACACCAAACACCAAAAATTAAGTAAGAATATAGTTTCAGAGGATTTAAGAATATTACAATATGGTGTTTAAGAATGAAATAACAATAATGTAGTTTAAGTACAATGTTCAAAACTTTTACCATACATGCATAATATGTATGTGTAAAACAATGGTGTAAATGCTGTTGTATAAAATAGTAACTGATTTCTATGCTTAATCATTGTGTTGTAGTTTATTGTACCATTTGTGTCATGAATGAAGCTATAATAATGTTTGTAGTGGATGTCCCATGGAACATGGTTTTTACCCTAAGATCTTTACAGCTAAGGTTGCTTCGTAGCATGCCTAATTGCTTTGCAAGATTTATGCTAGGCATATAACATTCGTAGTGCATTGAAAGAAACCATCTATAAAATTTCAGTATGATAAAGCAGCAAGCATTGGTACATAATAGGAAAATTCTGTCAAACAAATATGATTCACTTCTTTAAGGATAGTGAACCCCCTCAAAGAGCCAAGTAAAGAGCAGGGATTCTAGCCATTGTGGTACTCAGTGCTGACGCAACACTACTAATACTTCAAAAATGCAAAGGCTACCATTTCCACTGTAAACTATGATATAATAAAGGCTAATTTCTGTCATGTTTAGTATTGTAATTAAATAATACTAATTAAATCACACTCTACAGAGTCTTTTTTTTTTTAAATATCGGGTCATTTTGGAAATAGCTGCCTGGCTGCAAGCTCCAACAGTTGTATTTTGCTTAGTTATATATAAATTGCTGCAAAAGTGTGTACTAATTTTAACTAATACTTTATGTAAGCACCTTTGACTTAAATTACAGCAATCAGAAAGTTTGTATAGGTCTCTGTAATCTTGGCACACCTTGATTTTAGATTTAATTTTTTTGTTTTTATTTCACTGTTCTTTGCAGAAGAGTTCAGATGAAGTCAGGTTGGAAGGGGATTTTCTATGAACAGTCTTGTTTATGCAAGACCACAGATTTTCTATGGAACTGAGGTCTAGGCTTTGACTGCACTATTTCATGACATTGATCTCTCTTTTTAAGTCATTCCTCCTTTAAGATGGATGTGTGTTTTTGAATGTCATGTTGAAAGATGAATTTTTAAAATTTTATTTGGACTTCTTGACACAGGCAGCAGTTTTTGCTGCAGTAAAACTTTCCTTGTATGTGGAAGTACTAATTTTGAATAATATCTTGTATGTCATATTCTGTTTTCTTTTAGACAATGGGTATTTCCGCACTATGCACCAAAATTCCTTCATGGAAGTCTTATTGAAACAACTGACTTTTTATTTAGTGCTAATCTGAATCACATGTTGATGACAGGTTAAGGCAAATTACATTTGTTCATGATGTATATGAGTGTGAACAGTTACACCTCCATTAATTAAGAGTGTCCGTACATATATGTAAAAATGTAATTCATTTTTCAATGAATGACAAGTGGTGAAAGTTTAAAACCAATAAATAGTGTTTTCCAAAAAAAATATACAAATATCTTGTGTAATGGCTGGAACAACACAGGTTTACTTCCAAAACATCTCATTAAGGGCACCCCAGCCATTTTATATTTTTATTACATTTTATAAGCAACTCTTGTGATTCAGATTAATGAAGTAATTTGAGACAGGTGTGATAGTAACACATTTTATCAAATAAATGAAAATACAGTATACCACAAACACTGGTACCATTAAGACAAGTTTTTAAAACGACTAAGCTAACACATTTTGATAGACAGGAAATCAAGTTCTCTATTAACAAGGCAATAGTCTTCTAGCATTAACACTCTAAACCGGATTATCCAAAAATGGTGTTCAAACTGTCATGAAGAAATTTAGAGAAAGTGTTCAAGGAGAAAGAAAATGCATTGGAAGACTCAAAACAACATCAGATTTGCTTGGAATCTGGTACCAAAGCAAGTGTTGAAAGAAATGTTTTTGTAGAGTGTGTTGCAGCTAAGAAATAATTCTTTAACATCAACAAGCAGAAGTGACTGCAATATGCTAAACACTATAAAAAATGAGGCTGTAGAGGATTTGGGTGAAATTTATGGAATGATGACAGCTAACCAATTTAATCAGATTTTGATTCGTCATGCTTTACTTTTAGGAAAATGACTTACTGCACTAACTTCACCTTTCAACACAGTAGTGTCCCCAGTGACTCAATGCAAACATGATTATTTCATATCATGTTTATTTGCTAGATAATTTCCAAAATTCTTACGCCTTTTTTTATTTTTTAATATAGGCCTTTTTAATGCCTTTGATGAGAATCGGGACAATCACATTGACTTCAAAGAAATTTCGTGTGGTCTGTCAGCATGCTGTCGGGGTCCTTTGGCTGAAAGACAAAAGTGTATGTATGCATCTTTTAATTTCCAGGCATCAAATGTCTTGTATTGCTTAAAAAATAATGGATATGACACAGCAGGTTATATGTATGTATGTATGTGTATATGTGTGTATATATATATATATATATATATATATATATATTATATATATATGTGTGTGTGTATACTGTCATTTTATCATTTAATCAAGACAGAAAGGTCAAATTTGGGCAAGACAAAAGTTTTGTCGCCTATACAGAAAATGAACAACTTTACTGCAAATCCAAAAATATGTCAGCAAATTAAGTAGTGGTGCTGTGAGATCCAAATTTAATATCTTGTATGACTTCCATGAGCTTGAAGGACAGCATCCATGCGGTTTGGCAAGGATTCATACAATTTATTGATGAAATCATCAGGAATAGCAAAGAAAACAGTCTTGCATGCCTTCCAGAGTTTATCAATATTCTTTGGTTTCGTCTTCCATGCTTCCTCTTTCATCCTACCCTACATATGCTCAATGATGTTCATGTCTGGTGACTGGGCTGGCCAATCCTGGAGCATCTTGATCTTCTTCGCTTTAAAGAACTTTGATGTGGAGATGGAAGTATGCGATGGAGCACCATCCGGCTGCAGAATTTGGCCTTTTTTATGGTTGGGAATATAAGAGGTAGCTAAGATTTCTTGGTATTTTAGACTATTGATGTTGCCTTCCACCCTGCAGATCCCTCGCATACCCCCATACTGGATGTAACCCCAGACCATGATTTTGCCTACACCAAACTTCACTGTTTTCTGGGTAAATCTCGGCTCCATGCGGGTTCCAGTAGGTCTCCTGCAATATTTGCGGTGACTGTGGTGTAATTCAACAGAAGATTCATCTGAAAAATCCACATTCTGCCACTTTTCCAGCGTCCATCCTTTTAGCAGGCTGTGGGCCTTGGCAAATGCCACACGGTTTTTCAATTGTCTTTTGTTTAGTGCTGGCTTATGGGCACTGATTCGACCATGGAGGCCATTTTGAGACAGAATCCGACAAACTGTTCTGGTTGACACAGGGACTTCAGGTGACCAGGTCTCGTGGAGCTCTGCTGCAGTGGAAAATGGGCTGGCCTTGGATTTTCGAGCCAACAAACGGTCCTCTCGAGCAGTTGTCTTGCGGGGTCTTCCTGACCTGGGCTTGTCAAAAACGTCTCCAGTCTCTTCAAATCTTTTTTTTATCCTCTGAACTTGACGCTGAGACACATTGAAGGTGTTTGCCACATTAGCAGTGAATTTGGTCTTCAGCCTCTTGATAATCAACACTTTAGTCTCAGGGTGAATCTTAGGCATGTTTGCAGAGGTCTAGTTGCAGTTGATGTGAAGGTCTAGTGTACTGGGGTTCTTTTTATACACACCTGAGACCTAATTGATCCATTATTAGTCACAGGTGAAGCTCATATGACAAGGCGACAACACTTATGTTTTGCCAAAAATTGACTCAATGGGCTTTACCAAGCTGTGAATATTAGAATACTTTTTGTCAGTTTCGTTTTGCACTGAAACATTATTATAAAAGCTGATGGGATTAAAATGACCCATTTCTTGTAACAAAATCTTGATTAGAAATATATTTTAGTGGCACTTCAGGTCAATTTGTACACAAGCGACAAGACTTTTGTCAGGGACTGTATATATACGAGGTGTGGCAGAAAATTAATGAGACTGATTTTTTATTTACCAAAGTTTTTATTTTTTTCAAACATCAATGTTATCCCCTTCAAAGTAGTTCCCTTGGGCGGCTACACACTGATGGAGACGTTGTTCCCACTGTTGGTAGCAGCGCTGGAAGTCTTCAACCGGTATGGTCTTCAGCATGTCCGTTACACTCTTTTGGATGTTTTTTTAAAGTCCCGAAATGACGTCCTTTGAGGACATTTTTCAGTTTAGGAAAAAGTCACACGGACTGAGGTCAAATGAATAAGGGGGCTGGGGAACCACAGGAATGCGTTTTTTCGATTGTCCTTCTGCTCAATTGTGAGGTTTTTCGGCACCATTTTGGCACAGACCTTTCACATGTGCAAATTTTCAGTCAAAATTTGATGAACGGTAAATCTGTTCAAATTTAATTGTTCACTCAACATTCTTAATGTTAAACGACAGTCTGATCTCACATCTTCACACGTTCAATGTTTTCATTGGTTTTCGAAGTTGAAGGCCTCCCTGAAAAACTTGAGCTCGGGATAAAGAATGTTCCCCATAGGCCTGTTTTAACTTTTCAAACGTCACACTTGCCGATTCTCCAAGCTTAACACAAAATTTAATGGCACAACGTTGCTCCAAATTCCGCTGTTCCATTTTGCGTGA
>JANRMT010062814.1:86984671-87054389 GCA_026402145.1 Polypterus bichir lapradei | reverse complement strand
TATATATATATATATATATGTAGTGTGTGTATATGTATGCAAATGTAATTTTTTAAATAAACATGTCCATTGTGTTAAAAAAAAAAATGGGTAAATGTGCACTAATGTGAACAGTTTATTAGGATCATTTTTTTTAGGGTAGGTGTCTGAATTTCATCAGGTTTAATTTTTTTTTCTCCCTCACCAAGTTTGCTTCAAGGTTTTTGATACTGATCGGGATGGAGCTTTATCTTGGAGTGAGCTTATAGAAATGGTTATTGCACTATTAGAAGTTTGGAAGGACAACCGCACTGACTCTATTCCGGTAACTATGCTTTTTAATACCTGTTGAGTGTGCTAATAGGTGATGCAGATAATGCACATTAATAAAATGCATTTCATTTAGCTTGTTAGTTTTCTGCATTAATACAGAAAAATATAAAGATGTTATTTTAATTTTTTTACATTTCTGAACATTTTCTATACAGTGTAGTGTATATAAGAATATTCCATGTCCCCGTCTTTTCACCTGTTGGTAACATTTCCAACTTCATCAGCAGAAGATGTGTATTGTTTAGGTGCACTTCAACAAAATTATAAATTTGCAGCAATTGTTGGTCTTGCTGCTGCTTAGAAAAGATTAAGAGAAAAAGAGAATTTAAAATGATGCTTGTGTTAAAATTTTTAATAGTACACAGTGTAATACATGTTTATATTGTCATTGGTATAGAGAGTTATAGACACTTTTTCACTGAAGTTTACCATCATAAGCATGTGCTCTTTATTATTTGCATGGCTGGGAGAGGATCTCAGAGGCAAACTAGTGCATGATTTATACCAAAAGAACAGAATTGGTTGTTGAACCCTCTTTAATGATGATGACAGATAACATAGCTATAGCTGTAGAAATAATGAGCATAAGATAGAAATGGAAGTAATGCTGCACTGTTGTTAGACATACATTTTGCACAAATTATAAAACTAGGACTGTAAAACAAAGACACAGATAAGAAAATAGAAATGGAAAGCATATTTACAAATCCATAATCTTGACAGTAAAGGGAAAATTTACAAATTTATATGCTGTGAGAAAACTGCTGCTGTAAAATAAAAGTCCGCAATACTTTGTTATGATAGTTGAGGTAAGGTACAGCCAACGGCTTATCCTGCACTTTGAGTGATGATGATTGGTCTGAACCTCACCAAAGTCTTTGCTCTCAATATTTAAGTGATCTCTGCATTTTCATTTAAGTCCAGTCCAATAATTACCACGAAGCTAATGTCTGAACCTTATATGGTAACAAGGTCTGTTGATTCCGCATTTTATAACAGGTGCTTTCATGTATGCTTTACTGTCTTTTTTTCTGCTTAAGTAATACTATATAATTTGCAGGTTTGAAATGGTAATAAAGCACTGGGCACAACTCAAACACCTGACTAACACTCTGTTGCTGTGGTTCTCAAACAAGAGACTATGGCCTACTATGGGGCCTCAGTAAACTTCCCCTCAGTAAACTTCCAGATGTAAACACGGAGAATAAAAAAAGAGCAAAGAATTGTTTGTGGTTTTCAGAGCCAAAATTTCAAGGCTAGTATGTATCGTGATCGTGACCGAGAGAATAAAAGTGAGAAAAAAAGGTAACTTTTACAAGATCTCCTTTCTTCTAACACACCAGTCATCCCACATGCACGATCAATCGTGCGAGCTACTGCAAAACTCCTGCTATCTAAGTGATCTAGTTAGCCTTCCAATTTATATCGACTAAAGAAGGGATTTAAAAAAAAAATTGTTGGTTATGGGCTGGATGTGGAATCAGAAGAGGATTTTTTTCTCTCACAATGTCACAATCTTAAGTGTGTTTCTGATCTGTCAATCTGTCATTGCTATTCCAAAGAAGAAAAATGTGGAAAGGCACTTTAGAACTGTTCATAAAAAGTACGAAACTGACTTCCTTCTGAAAAGCGATCAGAGAAAGGAGAGGGAACTAAAATCGCAGTTAATCGGACAGCCATCATTTTTCACTCGGCTGAATTGAAAAGCAAAGGCAGACACACCGAAGCATCATTCTGGGTGAGTCACTCGATCATTAAGCATAAGAAGTAATTCCAAGATTGTAAAACGGAGCCATATGATTATTGTTGCTACGTCTGATTAGTGAAACGGAGTCTTGTGATTATTGTTGCTATGTCTGATTGGTGAAACAGTCATGCAGTAGATCCATTGGCGGATTCTCTCTGGCAAAAATATTGCGTACTGCATCTAATAGAAAAAAAGTAACGATTCAAGTGTTGCCCAGTGTAGCGGAATAAGAGTAGCGTTTCTTCCTCACAAATGTACTCAAGTAAAAGTGAAAAGTATGGTGCAGTAAAAACTGCTCTTAGAAGTACAATTTTTTTTAAAAAGTTACTCAAGTAAATGTAACGTAGTAAATGTAACCCACCTCTGGGCTTCACACATTATGTAGTTTATGCCTACATTTTGTCATTTCTATCTGTTATAAAAAGAAATCCTGGAGAGAAACAGTAGGGCGACGATATGTGATTGTCACGTTAAGATCACATAAGACACTTAAAAGAACCGCAAGACTAGAGAGATTGGCCATGGAGCGTCTCTTGGGGACCTTAAACTTGAGACTTTGTGCCAAGAGATTGACCCAGGACTGTCTCGCGATGATGTAGAACATGAGATTCTCGCAAGACACGCCCTTCTTACAAATAAATAAGAGCAAGGGCAGCCAGCAACACACTCAGTCGTGTTTTGGCTTTGAGCACACACAGATCCAGGGCTCTCAGCGTGTATAAAGCATATAAGGACAATATGTTATAAATGAAACATAGATGACTAAGCGAAGGGGAAAGCAGCGAGGAGAAAAGAGACGCAAAAGCATTGTAGAGACAAACAAGAAAAAGGATAATCTAGGTGCAAATTCAGAAAATAAGGAAACTAATTGTCAGCCTGGAACAAGTGGAATTGAAAAAAAGCACATCCAATCCAGACGTTGGCGCTATACACATGCAGAGCAGGTTAGAGATTATGAAAGCAGTGGAATTCGAAAGGCTGAAAAAAAAAATGTTGGCGCGATACGCATGTGGAGAAAGTTAAAGAATATGAAAGTAGGAAAATTTGAAAATATGAAAAAAAGAATGTAAAGATTGCAGGAGCGTAAACAGACGGAAATTATTACTCGAAAAAGGGAAAATAATCACCACGGATCAGGTGTCATTTTAAAAAAAAAAAAAAAAAAAGCAGGATAAAGCGAGGTCAGAAATAAAAGACAGAGTGGAAAATAAAGTAAAACGTCATAAAAAGGTTAAAAAACAAGCGGGCCAAACATATGCGGAGCAGGTTAGAGATAATGAAAACTGGAATTCAAAAGACTCAAAAAAAAAAAACAAAAAAAAAAACGTAGGCATGAAACACATCCAGAGCAAGATACAGAATATGCAAGCAGAAAAAAAACGACAGTGTCAAAAAAAAGAAAGTAAACATCACATTAACGCAATGAGAAATTATTACACGGAGAAATAACGAAAAGGTGAATACAGATCAAATATATGGACATAGGTGATATGTCAGAAGTATGTAAATATTGTAAGGGTTTGAAGTTTAAATCAAGAGAATTTCAAAAAAGGGGTTTACCTCACATTCATTTATTGCTTACTTTGCAAAAAAAAAAAAAAATATTAACTGCTGATGATGTAGATCGTTTTGTCTGTGCAGAAATTCCAAACAGAGAAAGCTATCCTGAATTATGGTACAAAGTCATTAAACACGTGTCTCACTGACCTCATTAAAAAGATTCAGCACATTGGGACTCGAAAGATTCCTATTATTGTTTTTACAGAAGTTCTGAAATAAAAGTGAAACTAATGAAATAGCAACAATTCAAAGAAAAAAAAATCTTAAAATTGTGTATCCGGAAAAACAAAAACGGGAGTTGGCGAGCGAAGCAAGCAGGGGGCAAAGCCCCCTAGTATTACTAAAATATGAAAAATGTTTCTGTTTTAAAAAAAATGTATATACACAGATTATTGTAGAACCGGAACACACAGGAAATGGATGTGTTCCAAATAATAATAATAATAATAATTCTTTCCATTTATATAGCGCTTTTCTCACTACTCAAAGCGCTCAGCAATTGCAGGTTAATGGCCTTGCTCAAGGGCCCAACAGAGCAGAGTCCCTATTGCCATTTACGGGATTCGAACCAGCAACCGTCCGATTGCCAGTGCAGTTCCCTAGCCTCAGATCCACCACTTCGCTTAACAATCTATTGTTTCCACTCCAAAACTCCAGCACTTCACTCCCAGATAATCAAGGCATGAGATGGGAGAACTTTCTGCACATTCTGCGGCGGTGGGGGGAGGGAATAGCAGGCTGCTTGCTGCTTGTCTTTATTGGCACATTTACAGGACAAAAGACGCTGATGGAGAGGTGTGAAGGGATTTAAGGTGTGCCGGATTTAAGAGTTTTTTCATAGGCTTTGGTAATTCTAGTGTTAAGTGATGATTTTATTTATTAAAGGAAAAAAACTATCCAAACCTACATGGTCCTACGTGGAAAAGTAATTGCCCCCCCCCCCCCAAACCCCCAGTTAAATGATGAAGTAATTGTGGTTAGTCACACTTTTTGGAAAGCTGAGTTCAATTTCACTAGCCACACCTAGGCCTGATTACTGCCAGACCTGTTTAATCAAGAGATCACTTAAATAGAACCTGTCAGACAAAGTCAAGTAGGTCAAAAGATCCCAAAAAGGAAGACATCATGCTGTTATCTAAAGAATTTCAGGAAAAGATGAGAAACAATGTAATTGACATCTATCAGTCTGGAAAAGGTTACAAAGCCATTTCTAAAACTTTGGGACTCTACTATATATATATATGTATAGATATAGTAAATAAATACAGCAAAATAAATACTCTCATACAAGTTTAAAAAGGTAAGACAAAAAGGCTTTCAGGTACAATTTAAAAGTGACCAAAGTTGGCATTGACCCAGTATAAAAGGGTAGATTATTCCAAAGACTAGAGTCAGTTACTACACAAGCCCCACTGAGCTTAGCTCTAGAACTCGGCATGACCATTAACTTCTGGTCAGAAGACCTCAGTGACCATGAAGGAGAGTAAGGGTGTAATAGGTCCGTAAGACTCAATTATCAAACTCAATCCTGCAGTGAATAGGAAGCCAGTGCAGAGAAGCTCAGACTGGTGTGATGCGATTTTGTTTTCATGTGCCTTTTAGAACCCTGGCAGCAGCATTCTAGAGTAGCTGAAGATGATCAAGGGACGACTGATTAACACCAATGTATAATGAGCTGCAATAGTCAAGCCAAGAAGAGACTTAAATGCATGAATTAGTGTTTCAAAATCATGTACAGAAAGAAAAGTCTTTACTTAGCTAATACCCTGAGCTGGTAGAAACAGGCTTTCACAGTCAAATTTGAGGGCATTATCAAAACTCACACCAAATTTTTTTTTTTTAATTTTATAGGTTTTATTGTAATCATTCCATACAAATAGATAAATATTTACAAAAAATAGGACTGAAAATAAATCAACCCCCACCCTTGAGAAAGATTTTTTGTGAAGGGTTTACAGTAAGGGCGGCACGGTGGCGCAGTGATAGTGGTGCTGCCTCGCAGTTATGAGACCCAGGTTCACTTCCCAGGTCCTCCCTGAGTGGAGTTTGCATGTTCTCCCCGTGTCTGCGTGGGTTTCCTCCGGGCGCTCCGGTTTCCTCCCACAGTCCAAAGACATGCAGGTTAGGTGGATTGGCGATTCTAAATTGGCCCTAGTGTGTGGGTATGTTTGTGTGTGTTCTGCGGTGGGTTGGCACCCTGCCTGGGATTGTTTCCTGCCTTGTGCCGTGTGTTGGCTGGGATTGGCTCCAGCAGACCCCTGTGAGCCTGTGTTCGGATTCAGCGGGTTGGAAGATGGATGGATGGTTTACAGTAGGTTGTCTAAGGGCCAAGATTAATTGCAGGAGCACAAGTAAAATCAGAAGGTGCAAAACAACACAACCTTTTTTTTGTCATTTTAGTGACATTCATATTTTAATGTCTTCTAGACATTCCAATTAAGGTTAGAAATATTTTGTTTTTTAAAAATGGATTCAGAGGGCAAAATTTACAGTAATAAAAAAATCGGCCCTAGAATAGATCCTTGAGAGACCCTACAAATGATTGGGGCTGAGAATGAGGAGAGATTGCCCATGCTGACTGAAAAGCTTCTGTGTGTGAGGTATGACCTAAACTATTTCAAAGCAGTTCTTTGTATACCACATACTGCTCAAGACAGGTGATAAGGATGTCATGGTCAGCTGTGTCACATTTTGCATTTGGATTTAACAGCAACACGTTAGCAGTATCCCAAGAGTCGCTTGTTAATAAGAAATCATTTAAAACAGTTGAAAGTACAGACTGTGTGCCTTAAAAACAGACTGAAGTACAGGGTGAGTCAAAATTATGTTAACACTAATGGATTATTTTTTATTTCAACCACACTTTTCCAGGTCAATGGATAGGTCGTGGTGGGCCATTGCCATGGCCTCCACACTTCCCTGATTTGACACCCTGCGATTTCTGGTTATGGGGTATGGTGAAAGAGAGCGTGTATAGCAGGAAAGTTCATGATATCAATGACCTGAAGTACAGTCCCTGCGAAATGTGTGTCCGGGTTTTAAATGGTACTGTTGCTCGTTGATTTTTCTATGTTGAACATGATGGCTAACAGGCTGAGACATTCCTGTAAATCATCTTGCACATATGAAGTATGTTTTGTGAATAAATTGTTTCCATCATTCAAATGTTAACATAATTCTGTTGTAATTTTAAAAGATTTTGCAGCTGTAGAAAGACAACCATCTCCAGAATTTTAGAAAAAAAGGGCAACTTGGAGATGGGTGTGAAGTTCAAAATGTCTGTATAATCCAAATTTGTTTTTTTTTTTGCGTTTTTTTAATCTAAAGGCTGCACCACAGCTTATTTAAAAGAGGCTGGGTTTGAACCAGTCTCAAGACAACTATTTATAATGTCCAAAATGTTAGGCCCATCTACTCTAACATCTTTAATAAGACAAGTGGGAACAATATTTAGTGGACAAGTTGTGTGTTTAAGGTGAGTAGTTACTTCTGCCAAAAAGGGGGGAGAAACAAGCTTAAACTGATGAAAAACAGCTAAACACATAGAAAGGACAAGACTGGTCATCAACTGACGGTGTAATGTTGGATCTACTGTTACCAATTTTTTGATCATTAAATTGGAGAAAATCTTTGTAGATTGTTGGTGTCATGTTAGACCATTTAGGAACAGGTGGATGACAAATACCGTCTGTACAAAAGACTGAGCACGCTGTTTGTTGCGTCATCACGCTCACAGTTTATGCGTGAGGTGCGCACGTGTTGTTTCTGTATCTGATATGCGGAAAACGCTGTACTTTCAGGAGTCTGCATGTACCTGCATTTATTCAATTGTTTGTTGACTTTGTGTACGTCTGTTTGATGTAAGTTATGCTTTGCTGTTATTTTATTAGAAATAATTTTCTGCAAGTAATGATAAAGCTCATAATGTTGTTTTACTGACAAGTTCAGACAACCCTTTATGTCAAAGTGTGTTCAGTTTAACATTCAAAACTGTATAAGTACATTCAGAAATGTTGCTTGTTTATTAATATATAAGAGCTTCAAGAAAACAGACTTGGTAATAGTTGCTTAAGTAGTGATTAGTTTAAGTCTGTACAGCACTAACGTATTTGGTAAGTTTTATTTAGTGCCTTTAGTCAACGACAGCACGTCATAGCGCTCTGTTAATTCCTGCTGCCACCTACTGACCTTTTTGGGCATTACCTGTTTTAGCATTCTCTGAGCCTTTATTTTGTGAGTTATTTTGTTATTGTATTTGTTCTGTTTCAGAAACCACACATAAATATTTGTCTGCAAATAAACATTTAGTTCTACAAAGCCATTGCAACTATTCCTTCATTTGCAACGTTCAGTAGTTAATTGAGATCTTTCTACCTTAATTCTGGTCTGCCTCATCCTTCTTATTGGGGATGCCACAGACGCACCAGTTTAATGCACGCACTGTTTAACACTGTCTGTATTGTCAAATAATACTCTAGGTATATGACAGTTATTTGAAATAATATCTGAAAAATACTTGATCCTTGCCTATATGTCCGTCTCAGGTTTGAGCGGCTTTATTTAACCATGGCTCGGGTTTAGGTTTTGAGTAGTTGACCTTAAACAGAGTCTAGAATGTTGGAATAAGTATCATTAAATAAAGTGACTAGAACGTCAGTAGTCAGCTGAGGTGGGGTGAAATTACATTCGCTGGTAGTCTGATAACAAATATTAACTATTGGTGGTCAAGGTAAGAAAGCCTCAGTTATAACATGCATGTGATCAGAAAAACAAGCATCACCAATTTCACTTCTTCAGACAGATGAACCATATGATTAAACAAGGTCCACAAGGTTTTTCACAGACAGTTAGCCACGTTTCAGTCTCAAATAAAAAGTCCAGTCCTCGTGAAGTGAACAAGCAATAAAAACTAAACATTTTGTTAGCTACAGATCTAGCATTTAACAGAGGCGTCTTAAATTGAGTCAATTTGCCAGACTGATGGGGCACATAACTCAGCAGGTGAAAGTTCAGAGAATTCAATCCACCTCTGTGGAGGTGTGGTGCTCGCCAGCAGAGGAGCTGATCATAATGCCTTGAAACAACAGGCCAGATCCATTTATACATAGGTTCAAAAGAGTACCAAGCGATGAAATGACCATAAGGGAATGACCATAAGCCGAACTGTAGAGAGGATCAATCACTGGATCAGCTTCAGTGAGGTATAACAGTGTCGACTTGCACAATCCATCACTATTTGAATAAAATGGGATGCTATGGTAGGAGATCCAGGAGGACTGCACTGCTGTCACATAGAGACAGAAATCCAGATTGGAGTTTACTAAAACTTACCGAACTAAAATCCTTCTGGAAGAAAGTCCTGTGGACCAATAAGACCAAAATAGAAATCTTTGGTAAAGCACATCATAGTATTAAGAGAAAACAAAAAGAGTCCTGCAAAGAAAAGAACTTGGTGCTTTTGGTCAAACCTGGTCAAGGTTCACAGATAATTTTGGGTTGCTTTACTGGTTCTTTCATGGAGAAAACCTCTTCAGAAAAAGCATGCAGCGATTCTGGGTAGGCAGTCAGAATAGACTTTATTGCACAGCATGTGAAATTACAGCAGATCACATAAAGCCTGTCTCAGTTCAATGAAGTGAGCCCCGTTGTCTGGGTGAGCCTCTAAGTTATTACAATTCTTATCTCAAAATTTCCCCACTTCACACAATTTCTCATTATCTGCTTCATGTGGTTTCTCCTAATGACCTTACTCCATACCTTTTCTCATAACCATCACCCAGTCTTGTAGACTTATCATATCAATACCCTTGCCACATTGACTCCCCCATAACAATCTCCCTCCCAGTAAACCTTCTCACAACAATTTTCTTCCCAATCTAAACTTTCTCATAACAGCCACTTTAGCTTGCAAGATGTATTTGCCACCTGCAGCATCACTCAGTTACCTCTCCCTTCATTCTCACACTCATAGTCTTGGTTTGTTAATATGGCCTTTTAGTTAATCAATTCTCATCATTAAGTTGTAATCATAGAAACCCATATTTGAAAACTGGACTGCTGATTTAATCATTTTTGCACCAACATCCCGTAAGGCTTGAATCTAGGCAGTTGTATCGGTAAGCTACAGTGCGCAGCTTCACTAATAAGGGCTAAGCTGCAGATGACCTTGAGCAGACAAGCATGGTGCTTCCTGACTGCTTGGAAGAAAGAAAAAAATGCAAGATATATAGATATAGATATGCGTGCTGATGTGAAAGCCTGCGAACATAGACAGCTGTGCCGTTTGGCAGTTTTGCATAGCCACACACTGTCACTGACTTGCCAGCATTGGGTCTGAGCTGCTGGGAATGGAGGCAGGCGGCCTTGGGCTCACAGGCATCTGCTTAAAAGAGAGAAAACCATAGCCTTTAGTTATCAACTCTGAAACTATTGCTAGATAACACAATGCATTTTGCTTTAACTTGATCACATAAGGTACTGAATTGATAAACCTTAATAAATAAATATAAATGCCATCTAAAATGTGTTTATGTGCTAATGTGAGAGCTTGCTTAGTTTTTTTTTTTTTTTTTTTTTTTTAAAAAACTAAAGGCCTGTTAAGGCTTGTGCAAGCTTGTTTAGTCTTTTGTCAGTTGCAAGCCTCCACAGCCGTGTTCCCAAAAAAAAAAGTCTGCTTTCTCAGTTCCCTCAGAGAACACAATGTTTTTGACTCAAAGAAGTTCAAAACAAAGCAAGTGAAAAGACAGGCAGGCCACAGAAGACAGCGGCCCTTATGCTAAAATAAATGGTGACTTTTTAAGCTCCTTCATGAATAAGCTTTTAATAGCTAATAGCACTAAAACTAAAAATGAGGCACATTGATCGTTAATTTAAATTATCAATACTTTTGGTGCTGGATGCCTTGACTATGTACATGGAATAAAATCGGAAAACTACCAAGGAATTTTCTAGGTCAGTGTAGCCTCCAGTATCAGAAAGGTCATGAGCCTTCCTGCAGGACAATGGCTGGAAGGATACTTCAAAAGGCACCCAGAAATGTTTTAAGACAAAGTACTTCACAGTTCTAAAGTTGCCAGTAAGTAGTTCAGATGTAAATCCCATAAAACATTTGGGAAGAGATTTTATTAAACATCATTTGGGAGAAGGCATCTTTGCTTTTTTTTTTTCTTCCAGTGCAAACAAAATAAATATGTGAACACCAAAGTATTTGTAATTGTAACACTTTTGTGGGAGAAGTGGTGCATTTACTGAAAAACCTGCAGGGGTACCAGTATTTTTGGCTGTAATTTCTATAACTTTTACCAATAATTTTTTTTTCTGTTACTTCCCAAAGGTTATTAAGTATATTAGCTAGTAAATTGAACGTTTAAAGACTTAGCTTCTGATTAATCTGTACATTCCAGCAGACATGTTATAAAATTCTAGCTGCAGCACCTCTTTTTTTCCATCGGTCTTAACAAAGTCACTCTTTGAGAAAACACTGCGGAGTTAATTTACCAAGGGCATACTTTAATACATTACACTCAGCCATAAACCACAGTAGTGAGCAATGAAGCTCACTGTCTGACAAAGGTTGTGTTCTTTTGAGGTACTCAAACTGGGTTCTCTCCAAACCTAAGCTGCACCTTGGTATCCTGTCCATAAAAAGTAACTGAAGGTGAGAATTGTCTTTGCAGGAGTCCTATACCTACAATGAATGTTCTCAACGTAATGCCAATTTTTTAAATATAATTAATGGCACACAGCAGTGCCCACCCGATTTAGTACTTTTTTGTAGTATCCTTCACAAGACACTATACATTGAAAAGTTTTTTTCTAAGACAGCCATAAATACAGGATTGGGAAATACCCACAAACCATCTATTCCATGGTCATGGCTGAATATGCATCTCTTTCTGGCTCAGAGTTTCAAATTTCAGTCATATTCTATGGTACCTTGACATAGACTTTCCCATGGAGGCTAAGTAGTGTGACCATGTAGAAAAATAGAAGCTACTGTCTAGTCCCTTTTTTAAAAATGGGAACTATTCCAATCCCAAGGTAGTATGTGCCCCTTCATCTTAGTAGTGAATAAGTGTTTTTTGCTGATACTTGTCCGTAATATTTTGTGCTCAAAGTTTCTTGTGCTGTCTTGTTTACCTGTATAGCCTTACTGCTATGGAGCTTTTTAAGCTCAGTGTGCTATTAGCGACAGAGTTGGCCTTATCATATTTGATGTTTCCTTCATTGGCTTCTCCTATACAATGCCTCTATACCCAGCTTTAGGGTTACTTAGGTTTTTCTTTCCTGTCACAATCAAATCTCCATGTGGGGTCAATTAAATCCTGCATAGTACCCTTGCAGATTGACTGAGTGGTTTACCAGAACTTCTTTGAGGCCACTCAAAGGTAATTCTTCAGGGCTCCGCCAAATTCCTTCCATACACAGGCATTTATTTCACCCATAGCAGCACCTGCCATTTTCTTGACTTGTTTTGTTAACTTCTTTTGTGACAATTACATGGAAGATTGCTTTTCTTGCATACGGTGTTCACCAGGAAGTCCTACAGTTACCAAAGAAACCAATACATTTTGGACAATGCTTCTTGCAGTAGCATATTCTTGTATAGACACATCCTTCAGTTGCTCTTTTATTAAAAGTTTAGATGTTTTGGGTGTTTCTAGATGATCCTCTTAGTGACCAAACTGACCTAGTGACCTTACCCCCTAAGTAATTATCAGTTAACATTGTTGCATGTCTCTTTATATGAATTTCCAGACTATGTGGCCTTAGAGTGGATGACACAATTACAAATTCGTTTATGAATCTTGGCTGAAGTTGCTGCTGTTTGAAATACATTAATACTCAAGCTTGTGTATTTATATAATTTATATATATACATAAATATATAGATATGAGGAAGGGGGGTAGGTGGATGTAAGAGGGGTAGATTAGTACGGTGGGTTTCAGAGGGTGTTAGTCTTAAAGTTTTTTTTTATTTTTTGGATTTTCTTTTTAAACCAGCATATGTTGAAATCATGTCCCAAGTGTCTTTTAATGGCGTTTTTTTTTTTTTTTTTGATAGCCACAATTCAGCCAGTTCTCTGCACTCTTAGTACTGTTAGTGTGTCCCAGTTAAAATATGTTCCCCAGTTGACTTGGTATGGGCATATATCAGAGACTGCAGGTGTATATGTATTATATTATTACACAACTATTATATAATACTAAATGGGTAAAAGAGAATTTGCGGAAAGGATCTAAACATTATAGACTTTGGCAATTGGAACAGAATTTTGGCATGAAGTTTTTTTTCCCTTTGTAAACCATGGATAAGTGATTTAGGATTAGCTCCAAGTATAGCTCTATGATTTGTCTCTGTGCAAAGTATATGTACAGTATGTCAAGTCATACCTCATTGCAATTTTTTTTATATTATTATTGATATAGCAGTCAAAGGTAAACAGCAAGTCAGCCCCTTCTACTACAAGATCTAAGAAATGTTATTTTTCCATTGCAAATGAGTCACATCTAGACGTCAGAAAATGTATCATAGTGCAAGTAATTTAATTCTTTGTCATCCTGTATTAGTGTACTTTGTGATGGGTAAGGCTAGGTAAATAATTTATTACTTTTGTAAGAGGTGATAAATTAAAGAAGACTAGCCATTTTAACTGAAAGAAATATCTATCAGAATTATTCCAATCAGTATCTTGTCAATGTTTCTTTATGGACTTTAGTTTTAGACTTCATAAAACTCCAAAACTTTTCTTTTTTCTGAAGGAATTACATTCAAGTGCAGCTGACATTGTGAAAGACATCTTGAAAATGCATGACACTACAAAGGTAAGATACATACATCATAATAGTTTCATGAATGTGTTTTTTTAAGCTTAAACCACCTTTAAAATACTATAAAATACCTAATGAAGTGCTGAGCTGATAACTGGCTTGCTTTGGCAAGTGTAATAAGTAATGTTTATGCAAGGCTATTTTATAATGTAGTTCGACTACATTGTTAGTTCTAGGCTGTTTAATAAACCCTTAGCCTAAAACTTTCTAATAAATATTCACAACTTTGCAACTTGTTCAGAAATCATTATCTTTGCTTTGATTGAGAGTACGTTTTCCAAACATTTTCTGTAGGTCATCAGATGTCTGACAAATGACCAGGAAATAATTATTATAATAAAGTATTAATTAGCACCTGTCATTCATAAAATAGTTTTAGGTATGAGATGATGATTTTTTTTTGTAAGAGTATCTGTTCAAAACTGAACATATTTAAGGATAAATTTTTACTTTTGCAAATATACATTTTACCTAGTCATATTCATTAAGTGAACTTGAATCTTTAAAAGAAAAAAAATGCCAGTCAAGCACAGGGAAAATGTAGAATAAATCCCTAAAATGTACAGAATATGCTTAGCTCAAGGTAAGTTTTTTTTTAATTATACATAAATGACTGAAAAGGTCTGTTATAATTTATTTTGATTTCAACCTTGACATAACTAAAAGCTGGTATTTTAAAATTGTCTTGTGTAGAATTTGATATTCATTGAATAATTAAACGTGCTTAAAATAGCACAGTGCAAATATGTACAAACAGCGTTACTGGCTAACATGACACTTAAAATCGATGTAAATGGTAATAAGCTAAAACTTAAAAGTATATTGGGTGTACATTTTTGATTTTCTCAAGAGTAAAATAAGAATTTTATAAAGTGAGATTTTTTTAGGATGTGTTTAGAATAATTTCTTCATTCTAGGACTGTTATAACCATATAATTTAAATCTATATTTAAAAAAAAAAAATCTTATTTGAAGTGTTTTTTTTTTTACCTCACGATACTTTCAGCTTTGTGTTACGCCGGACATGCAGTGCTGCAATAATGATATATTTTGCATTTTTACAATTTTTAGTTGCTAGTTTGGACAGATTTTTCTACTGCATTTCTCTGCACTTCACTTTGATTTAGTTAATGGGTGTACCAAACATCACATTGAGCTGAATTTTGTTTTAAACAAGAGTTGGTTTATGTTGCCAAAACTGCCATGATTATCCCTAAAACATTTGGAATAATATTCTGTGAGTTGATGAGTCAAAAGTGAAACTTTTTTTGAAGACTTGAGTCCTGTTATATCTGGCTACCACAGCTTTCCACAGTTAACCCTAATGCCCACAGCCAAACGTTGTGATGGTGTGGAGATTCTTTGCTGCTTGACATAATTGAGGAAAACATGAATTCATTTCTTAAATGGCATTCTCCTTCAGTACTTTCTGGCACTAGGTCCATGATCTGGAGAAGTACTTTGGGTTATGCAGAAGGATTGAAACAGAAGAGTGAGTTCATCTCTTAAAGTCTAAAAAAAGAAAAAAAAATAAGGTTTTAGAGTGGCCTAGTCAAAGTCCAGATTTAAATTCTCTTTTGAGATGTTGTGGTGGGACCTTAAATGGCAGTTCATAGATACAAGCCCTCCATTGTGGCTAAATTAAAACCATTCTGTAGAGATGAATGGGCCACAATTTCTTCACAGTGATGCCCACGACTGATCTGCTGCTACTGAAAGTATTTAATTGCAGTTGTTGCTGCTAACAGTGGCACAACTAAGTACTAAGTTACGGGGCCAATTACTTTTTCATATGGGTGATATAGGTGTTGGTGAACATTTTTCCTTCAATAAATCAAACGATCCGTTAAAAACCATGTATTGTGTTTATTCAGGTTATTTTTTATATTATACTAAATTTATTTGAAGATCACAATGAAGTGTTATAAATAAGCAAAAATTGAAGAAATCAGGAAGTGGGCAAATACTTTTTTTACTGCATTGTGATTGTTAACAACATATCAATGCTGAAGTGGTTCTCTGTAGCAGTTAATAGTTGCTCCAAAAAATTACATTTTTTTAACTTTGTAAACTAGCCAGGGGCAAAACAGAAACTTTAAGGTGATGGACCAGGACAAATGCTTGGTGGCAAGCCGTAATTCTGAAATGAGGGAATTGTAGAAGTGTCGATAAATTATGTTATCCATGTGGTATGTCTTAATTCAGACCCGATTATAGATAAAAAAACATTTTTTGCAAAACTATTATAAAACGTAAAACAGGTAACAGGTAATTCATGTTCAAAATTGTTAGGCTGAAAAATCCTCAATAGCTATAGTCTTTAACAAGTAAACCCAGTATTAGTAGCTTATGTATATGGAATAGGCTAGTATCGCATAATGAGCACTAGTAGACATGAAAACTCAGCTACAGCATGTTACACAATTCTTAGAAGCATAAGACTTCCTCAAACATTTTCTATAATGGAGACAATAAAGGGTACGTTTATATAGTTCACAAAATCAATAAACTTCACAGTCCACTCCCAACAGAATTTAAGAATGAGAGAAATATACAGTTGTTTAAGATATGATACATTCAGATTATTTTTTGGCTGACAGCCCCAGCATCACACTGTAAATGTTATCACTGCTGCATAGATTCCCAAATAATAGTGGGGAAAAAGCAAAAATGCAAATTAAAAGTTCCCATTGGGATTGTAAATATGAAGGCTAACCTCATAAGGATGAACTTGGATCTAAATTGAGTCAGTGCACCATGTATGTGGGTTATGTGCTATTCCCAAGTGTTCCAATTCATGTTATGGAGACTGTTGTGAGAAACCTGAAATCCATTTACACAGTTTAAAAAAATGTAATAAAATTGTTCTTTTTCTATTTGGGTATGTAAGATATGATTTCAACTTTAACTGTGAAGATAAAAAAGGAACATATATAACTATAGGCATGACACCTAATCATCTCAAAACCTCCAAGAACTATGGAGTGTGATGAAGATAGGTAAGAAAGAAAGAAAAAGAGAACAAACTTTTATTTGTCCCTAGGGGAAATCTGACTTTTTACAGAAGCTCTAAAAATAAATAAATACATAAATGAATCAATAAATATACACTGTGAGAAAAAATACTCTCCAGACATTATAAAGGTTTGGGGCAGCCACCCGTATATTATATCCTGGCTGCAAAAGTCTGAAAATTCTTGAACAGGGATGTACACAAAACAGAACTGAATACTTGGAGGTAAGATGGTGGTTTTAAGGGCTGGTGAAGGAAATGATGTCATCTATGCTGGTGGCGGACATGATATCATCAGAGATGCCAGAGCTGTAAGTGACATCATCAGAGGTGCCGGAATCTGGCGAGATTTCCGGGGAAAGGTCTGAAAGGATCTGAGAGAGACAGTCAGCACACTCTGCCACCCCCTGGTCTGATGTAGTATTACATTTATTCAAGCCCTTTAGCTGTCTCCTAATCGCATGTGTGTGACAACACACACACTTTGGTCTAAACACACACTGGAATGTCTATAAAGCATGAAAATTCAAAAGAAAGAAAAGTTCTGACTTGGCTGTCGTGGTCACAGAGAGGCATTATGCAGACGTATTAATGTTGGCATAAGGGCCAGTTTATACTTCACGCTCGGAACATGCAAGTAAACGCATCCTCTGGGCACAACCTCAGAAATGAACGGTATGCATGCACGAGTTGCAGTACCAGCAAAAAATCTGGGTTGGAGGGTTTTCCGCAGTGTGTTCAAGTTGGAATGTGACGTTGAAGAGTTTTTGTTTACTATTAACATGCTTATTAACATTTTGTTTACTATTAACATGGTTTTGTTTACTATAGGATCAATGTGCGTACTTTGATTTTTGATGAATGATTTGCTGTGGTGAAGCAAATCATCAAACTTAAATGCTGATATACAAGTTATTTGTGGTGCTTTTCGTCATCTATTTCTTATGTAGTAAATTTTAAAGGACTCATTTACCATCTTCTGTGTAGTGGTTTTTGCACTTTGCACCTTCACAGCATCAGATTGTACAGAAGGGTATTCAGACAGAAAAAAAAAAACTAGGGACACGTTGGCACAGTGAAGTAAAAAAATGTCTATTCTGTGATTAAAGAGGAAATTTTGGCTTTAATCATGTTGAATGTTTTGTCATTAAAACAGAATGTCATAAACATCATCTTAAAACCGACCCAGTTGTTAATCGTTATGAGCACTTCTGGGGCTTCCTCCAGCACTGACAGCAGTGGCAGACAGCGATTGTGACACAGAACACATTAAATTTATTGTATTCCTGCTCTCTGCACATTTAGAATCCTTAGATTTATACTTGATATTACTTTTATTATCTGTGTTAAAGCATGTATGTTACATTTTACATAAATGTATATTACATTTTTCAGATAAATCGTTAACTTCATTTAAATAATTAATACTCTTAATAACTACACCTCGCATGGAGTCACTACCTTGGTGTTCCCTGTCTGGATTTTGCATGTTTTCCTGGTGGGTTTTCACAGTGTGCTCTGGTTTCCATGCAGCTTTGGGAATTTGGTGATGCTTAAATGATACTAGTTTATGTGTGTGCTTGTGTTCACCTTGTGATGAGCTGATGCCTCATCTAAGAATTATTTCTGCCTCACGCCCAATGCTAGCTTGAATCGGCACTTCCCTGGATTGATGGATGAAATCATTAAACATCCATCCTTTTCAGAGATACTGTGGCAAGGTGTTCTGGGAATTTAATGGATTTTTCGAGCAATTCATAACACACCCAAGCTGAACATTGTTTTCTCACCGTGTTGATATCTGTGCCACCTGGTGGAATCCTCCGGATTTACATAAAGTATGTGTGAAAGTATAAACAGTACACTGCTAGTGTAGCAGTAGCATCTGCAGACCCATGCGTCATGTGGAGTATATACCTGGCCAAAAGGAGCGTGTGTCAGAGAGATGATGTGCAGAATTGTTCATAATGGCACTCAGTTTTGTTTTAATTTTCTCCTTCACTACTACCTCCAGGGGGTCCAGAGTGCAGCTTGCCCATTTAATTAGCTTGTTGATTCAGTGGGCCTGTCTTGAAGTGATGTTACCAGCCCAGTACACCCCAGCATTGAAAAATACACTGACCATCGCAGAGTTATAGAAGATGTAAAGGATATTAATAGCCCAGAACTCCCTTCAGTTCACAACATGTATAGCACACACTTCTTAGAAAAGGAAACAGTATTATTAAAGAGCTCAGCTTTCAGACATTTTTGTACCTTCTGCATACTCCTCTCAGTATTATTTTTGTTTCGGATGCATATTGGTAATTTGAATATGCTGTGGAAAATAATAATTGACTAAAGAAATGTAACAAATGCAGCACTTAAACACTGCCCAAGAATATGTAAAAAAAAAGTACTGTTTCTTACACTAGTAAGTTTCCTTAGATAAAGGCATCCACCACATATGCAGCATAATAATATACTATATATATTTTTTTTCCTCTAGATGGGACATTTGACTCTTGAGGACTATCAGATCTGGAGTGTGAAAAGTGCATTGGCCAATGAGTTTCTTAATCTTTTATTTCAGGTAAACAAGTGACTTAATGTTAATAACAGTCAGATTCTCCTAGATTTAAATACTTTTTAAAATAATATTTATTACTTCTAATAGGTGTGCCACATTGTACTGGGTTTAAGACCAGCTTCAGCAGAAGAAGAGGGACAGATTATCAGGTTTTACTTCTATTTATTTACACATATATGAAGCCTTTTGGAATCTTTTATACTATCTTGTTCAAGTTAAAACAGATATGCTCATAGCAAAATGAAATACAAAATATAAATGCAATAGATCTACAGACAGGTCCATAAGTATTTGAACAGTGACACAATTTTCCTATGTTTGGCTCTGTATGCCACCACAATGGATTTGAAATAAAGCAATCATTATGTGACTTTCAGCTTATCTAGGCTAACAGCTTTAATTTAAGGGGCTTACCAAAAATATAGTATGAGCCATATAGAAATGACAGCCATATTTCTCCATAGTCCCCCCACCCCCATCATTTCCAGGGGCTCAAAAGTATATGAACAGTTGACTAGGTGGGAGCAGTTCCCTCATTATTTCATTAACTATTAACTAGGTAATATATCTGGAATTGATTCCAAGTGTGGAATTTGCATTTGGAAGCTGTCACTGTGAACTCACAATATGAGGTCCAAAAAGCTGTCTTTGCAAGTAAAAACAGGCCATCATTAGGCTGAGAAAACAAAGCAAACCCTTTAAGAGAGAGAGCAGAAACACAAGGATTTGAGTGGAAGAGCACAGAAGAAAAGTATGTTGGGTGATTGCAGAATTCTGTCCTTAATGCTCAAGAACCCCTTCACAACATTTAGCCAAACCAAGAACACTGTTGTGGGAGGATAGACCTATAATTGCCAAAGTCTACAGTCAAGAGAAGACTTCATGAACATAAAGGCAGTTTTTATCACAAGGTGTAAACCTGTAGCATAGGAAGGACAACTTAGGCCTTGCCAGAATATATTTTTACAAGCCTGTCGAACTGGAACAATTTTCTTTGGACAATGGAAACAGGTCAGCTTGGGGAGCATGAACTAGTACTGTGTGTTGCTGCACCCAACATATGACGAAACAGCTAGGGATCCTGTTTAGCAACCCCCAGACAGACACACTGTCAAGTCCCATCCTCTGGAAATGGCCATCTACATGCTTTAGCCAAATGTTACCTGGGTGTCCCCTTGTCCTGGTCCAGCCGCTCAGGTCCTCGTGAGAATCCTGTGAGCCAGATCACCCTATAGGAAATCATGCCACGTGGCCGTAGTGCTCTAACCGATGCTCCTTCACAATGCAGGTAATGTGCCTCTTTTTTGAACTCCATGAACCAAGGATTCTTTGAAGAGACACAGTACCGCAGGAGTCCCGTCTTCTTCTCAGGTCTGTGGACAGTGTCCATGTCCCACAACCATATAGCAAAACGGGAAGCACCAGGACCATAAGGACTTGGACCCTCGTCCTTTTGCAGATATATTGGGAACACCACACACCCGTTTCGATTGACCTCATGACCCCACCCCCATCACACAAACACACACACACACACACACACTCTCTCTCTTCCAGTCTGTCTGACAACTTCATAGGAAGAATCACCAGGGACATGTTGCTGCTGAGGTAAGTAAGCCTCTCGATGAGGTCGGCATTTTCTCCACAGGTAGACACACTGCTGATGGCTGTTCCCAAGATGTCATTAAAGGCCTAGATCTAGGTTTTTGTCCTTGGCACTTGCAAGCCCAGACAATCGGACTCCTTGCTCATTCTCTCGAGAGCTGCTCCAATCAGAGCTTCCATTGACTTAGCGAAAATCACAGTATCGTAGGCAGAGTCAAGATCGGTGAATCTTGCTACAGCAACAGATTCCCTACAGCTGCTGGACAACACAACCCTGCCCAACACCAAGTCCATGCAAGCATTGAACAGAGAAGGAGCAAGAACAAAGAACACACCCCTGACAAACCCCAGAATCAACTGTGAAAAACACAGAGGTTCTGCTAACATTATGCACAGCACTCACAGTACAAGTATAAAGGCCATCCGTGATATCCAGCAACTTTGTGTTGATCCTTTCAGGATTTCCCACAGGGCAGGTCGATCAATTTAGCCGAACGCTTTACAAAAATCGACAAAAGATGCAAAGAATCTGCTGATATTCACAAGTCCACTTGATGAGAAAAACCAGACTGCTCTGGTCACTGGTAGGTAAGCAATTAATCATGGCTCCTAATAATGATGATCTGAGCAAGGTCTTTACCAGACACCGCGAGCTGTGTTGCCCTCTTGTAGTTGCCGCAATCCAGGCGACCACCCTTCCACTTCCAGATAGTGACAACTCCCGTTTTCCAGTCAGTGGGAATGATGCCCATCATTACTTGCAATGCCAAGAGGACAGCCTTACCACCGGCCTGGAGAAGTTCACTCCGGATACCACAGATCCCTGCAGCCTTCCCTACCCTCAGCTGGTTCACCACCTGTACAGTCTCAGTGAGATTAGGTGATTCACAGCTAATTGGATCGGCCTCAAGAACTGTGGGCAAAGAGGTGTCCTAGCCAGAGGATCAGTTTCAACTGCTCAGAGTAGTCAGCCCAGCAGGTCACAACTGCAGTGTCATCCGTAAGGACAGTTCCTTTCACCTGCCCTAACTGTGACTCTCCAAGAATCAGTTGCTTTTTAGTGCAAAGAAGTGGAATATTTTTCAATTGCCCAGTCAGTTACCTGACAAGAAACCCATTTGGACATGCATTTCACTTGCTGAAGACAAGTCTGATGGCAGAAAGTCTAACAAACAGGCAGCAAGTAAAGACAGCAGCAGTAAAGTTTGTAAAGACATCACTAGAGTGGACACCCAGTTTGAACATGGCCTGGGTTCCAGACTTGAAGGCAGTCAATGACTGTAAAAGATTTTTAACCAAGTATTGAAAATGAGCCATTATATTTGATTAAGTTAGTTTCTCCAAATACTTCTTAGCTCCTGAAAATAGGGGGACCAAGGGGGACCATATATAAAAATGTTGGTCTTTTCTAAACCGCTCATTTTGTTAAACCCCTTGACTAAAAACTGCAAGTGGATACTTCAATCACATCTTGATTCCTTTGTTTCAAATCTACTGTGGTGGTATACAGAGCCACAATTATAAAAATTGTGTCACTGTTCAAATACTTATAGACCTGACTACATCTATTTTTGCTTTCCCAAGGGTGGACATTTAATTTAGCATGATACAGAAGTGCAATAAATTAATAAATACATGCATACATACATATTATAACAACAACCCCCTGAAATACACACCAGAATCGCTTAAAAACTAACTTATTTGGGTAATGATATAAAAAACGGTCACAGTGAGGCATCATAAATGCATATTGCCATTGATATAAAGGACCAGTTCTGTTTCTTGACACACTTCTGCTGAATAATTTGTTGGCTAAAACTATCTAATGGTAGTGTGATATAAAGAGGAATGTATAGTATTGTTCATAAAGTTTTGCATTCATTCTCCTCTTCACTATTACCTCTACCAATTTGAGAGTGCACACCATAACCAAGACTGACTTTTTAATTATTTTAGTGGGGCTTCCTTGAAGTGATATTACTGGCACAGCACACCACAGCTTAGAATATCACACTGGCCATTGCATAGTTGTAGAACATATAAAGGATGTCACTACCCAAATTAAGGGAATTTAGTCTCCTAAGTATAAAGGAGTCAGCTCTGCCCTTTCCTATAGTTTTTCTGTGGTACTAGTCCTGTCCAGCCTTTCAATGATATGAACCCCCAAGTACGGTAGTGTGCTACCTCCACAATCTTTTACTTGGTATTTCTGTTAAGTTGCAGACAAATTTCCTATACTTATCCCCCCATATCAGTACAGTCAGTGCAGAATCGTGTGAATTTCTGTAAGTGAGAGGAACTTGATGTTACATTTATATTTCGTGGCGTACAGTGTGAAGGTGCTCCAGTGTTGCTCGCATCAATACCAGAGAGACAAAACTAAAACCACAAGTGTAAAAGTAATATTGTTTAAATCAAAGAAATCCTCTGTCTGACCTGTGTTTTTTCTCAAAAGTCTCAGACATTTCTTGTGATTCCTTTATTATGCATCACTACTATTTAAAATTTTAGTTGACTTTCCCTAACTAAGCAAATCCTCAGTTTACTGCACTGTTAGTACTATTGTTTGTACTATTGTTTATTCTACAGGCACTACACGTTTTCAAACATTTGTTACCTTAAAACCTAAAAAATTATATCCTAAATTATAAATATGTTTTCAAACAGCATTTCGAATGGCCTTTTCTAATTTTTGTCTGTGGCATGTTTAATTTTGCACAATATGTACGTTTTGTGATGAGCTTAATTGCAGTTAAGAAGGTTCCCTTATACGCAATTTATATGTCAAGGAGAGGGTCTATAGATGTTTGTGTTGTGTATAACTTCAACATTTAAGTAAAGAAATTTCTACAATTTATCAAATAATTGCCATTATGTAATTACAGTATTTATATGTCAAATTCACAAATGTTAAATCATTGCTAATTTATTTTATAATAATTGTTTTATTTTAAAAAGTGTAGGATACATTTACATGGAATACTGTATATTGGAAATGTGCATGGAAATGTGTATTTGCTTATTTGTCTGTTTGTTTATGGAGTAGAGGTTGGCTTGAAAGAGAAAACAGACATGGCCTCCAGCCTGGGCATAATTGGTTTCTGATTTCAATGCAGTGGTGGCAACAGTGGAAAGACTATGTTAAATATGTAAGTTGGACAAAAATTAATCAATATGATTTATTTATTGTGAACATCATATGCTTTCTGTTCTCAATAGTATACTACATAACTGATTAAAAATGTTTACATAGAAAAGGTTTTTTAAACAGAGCTGGAAATGCTGTTTTTCATCCAGGCTCCCATGAAAAATGTTTTGTCATTAACTTTTTCTTACCTCTTATTGGACTCTTGCATAAAGCACAAGTTTGATAGCTTTCAAGTTGAAGCTATACCTTCACAATCATGGTATATAATAAATTACCACATAAAACCGTGCTCTAAAGTAAAATGTTTTTTGTTCTAGGACTCCATGGAACCCTGCATCCACATGTAATAGAAAAGCCTCAAAACTCGCTAAATACATCCTTATTGAAGCAAAGATGTTCTTGAATATTGATTTGAATTTTGAGATTACAGACATCTGCGGTGGGCTGGCGCCCTGCCTGGGGTTTGTTTCCTGCCTTGCGCCCTGTGTTGGCTGGGATTGGCTCCAGCAGACCCTCGTGACCCTGTAGTTAGGATATGGCGGGTTGGATTATAGATGGATGGATTACAGACATATTGCAAAACAATGTTGTTTTAGGAAAGGATAAACGGAAAGAGCAAACCATTGGTGTGAGTTTCAGCCATTTTAAAAGAAAGCTAGCTATTAGCAGGTTAGGAGGAAAAATGTATGGATGTATGTGGTGGTAGAAGAGGAGCAGTACACATCGATATGCCATACTGGCTGTCTCCCATTCAAGCACTGGATATGTGCTTATAATGTCTGATCAGTTCTTGTCTTTCTTTGTCTGTTACACAACCTCACTATTTTCTCTAGCTTAAGTACATCCATACTTTATAAATTCAGCTAGAGGAGGCAGCAAGTTTCCTATAGTGACAAAATATGTGCAATCGAAAGTATGATTTCTTTAGTTATTATTGTCTAGCCATCTACAGAACAGAGAGAGTAATTGTACCATGGAGTAAGACAAAACGGCCCAGCACACATTGGACGCAAGGCAGGAACAATCCCTGGAAAGGGCGACAGTCCATCGCAGAGTGAACACACACACTCACACACAGTTCTTTAATCTGCTCTGTTGTACACTTTGCCTTTATCTGATTTTTTTTTTTGATCATGTGAGGGGCTTGCCTATTTAAAAAAAAAAAAAAAAAAATTTTTTAACAATTTCATTAAAAATATGTATTGGTACATGTACAAAGTACAATAAAACTCCCATCTGCTCTTTTTCACTACGCTGCCACTAGCTGTGCATCTCGCTTTGTGGCCTATGTACAATAACATAGACTCTAAAAGTTGCAGGGAGTTTGGGGTTACATTGTTATTACTCCATGGCTGCTGCAAGCAGATGAACAAGCAAGAAATATCGCCTTGCCTTGAGAAAATAAAAACAAAAATCTTAAGTTTCTAGCTAAACTAAACTAGTTTCAAGTTATCTTCCATTGTCACAAAGATGCCTCATTAAGGCATGTTTTCTTAAATCAATAACCTTTGCCGCTTCAAAGTGAATGTATTTGGTAAGTGTTAAGGCTTTTTTTTTTTTTTTTATCAGTCATGGTGTGCTGTCACATATAGCTCCATTATAAGCTGCTATAACAAGGTATTTTAGAATATATAAAAAAAAAGCTTCACTTTAGAACACAATTTTATATGGCAAATTAATATACCATGATTGTGAAAAAATAACTAAATACCCAACTTATTCTTTAATGTAATTTTCTTGCATATAAATGTCCATTTAAAGTTTTGATTTTATATAATAGCTTTCTATAGCAAACACCACCCCAAGGCACTCTACAATTTTACAGATATAAAAAAAACAACTGTATATACTCTTAGTAAACTACTGTTTACATATTATTTGTATAGTTGGGATATATGCAGATTGAGTGAGTTGGAATTGAACGTAGATTTTTTTTTTAAGATCCAAAACCATAGTCTCTGCAACACATGGCCTTCCTTATTCAGATTTAAAAACAGTCAGTTTGTTTTCCACTCAGAGTTATTTGTTTACTCTAGTTAGAAGAACAAATTAGTTTTTCTTAAGTCATTTTTTAAAATTGTTTGCTAGTGTTAGGTATGTAATCATCAAAGTTAACCTGAATGAACATCTCCTTATTAGAATGCTTTCATATTTCCACCAGCGCCTTCAGTTTTTTATTTGAAAACTATAAAATATCTTAAGATAAAGGGTTAATGAAGTGAAGGTGGCTCTGATTAAAAAATAAATAAAAAAACACTTTTACTAAACACAGTGGGGGAAATCTTAAGAATAAGAAAGAAAAAAATAGTCTAGTCAAGAAGTGTCATTTGGAATGGTCAGTTGATGGCAGTTTCACAGCCTGACAAATCCTTTGGTGATTCTTCTAACATTTTGAAGCACTCAATAAACATTGGCTTTTCTAAAAAACTGACTGATGATCTGAAAATTAAACTAACATATCTATCTACAAAGCAGAGGAAGGAAAGAAAAAGATATCAAAGTGCTTCCAATTAGAAATTTCCACAGTTTGAATATCATTAGATACTAGATAGTTAAAAGGAACCGTGGAGTTCATGAGAAGATCTGGAAGACCAAGAAAACTGACATGTAGAGCAGCGTGCATACTGTGAAGGAAGGAAAAGCAAAAGCCTCCATATGGTTCCAAGTTACTTGCAGGTAGGTTCAGCTGTAAAAGGAGTGGTGATGCATTGCCCTGCTTGATGTTCCCTACGCAGACATAGCACTTGATGAAGAGGCATCAGAAGGAAATTAGCTTAACCTGTGATCTCATCATAAGAAACATCTTAAGTATGGAAAACAACATCTGCATAAGATAGAGGCATTTTGGTACAAAGTGCTGTGGACAAATTAAGTGAAAGTCATAGTGTATGGCCACAAACACAAACGTTTTGTTTGGATTACACTGTGCGAGTACTAGGAAGAATGGAATCCACTGAAAAATAAACAGATCCTCAGAGAATTTAGTCAGTCAGTCAACAATGAAATTAATGCTAAAAGGGCCCTTTTTTAACTTTACTACAACAAAGCAAGCATCCAAAACACACTTTAAAAATCTACTATGAAACACAAGGTGAAATGGCCCTTTCCACAGTCCCCAGACTTGATTATTGGAAATCTGTGGGTAGATCTAATACATGGCCATGAATGCAAGACAGCCCAAACTATATCAAAGCTGGAAGCAATCTGCAAGGATGAATGGGGAAAAAGTTTTCGAACACAAGAATTTGAAGATTCGTAGCTGACATCAAAAAACTTTGCTATGATTTTTCTTTTTTCAAAAGGAATATTACTAAGCACTGACTTACTAGGCTTCCCAAATGTCTGCAAATGCCAAGTTTACTCTTGTATTTTATTTTTATATTATATCAATAAATACATTGTAACTACTCTATAACATTTTTATAAAAATGCCATTGTTGTAGTTTGTTAGCTGCTCAATATGTATATAATTATAAAATATGCATTTTATTCAGAAATGTCAAAACGTCTGCATGGTACTGAACATATTCATATTGCTATTTAACTGATTTGATTTTTTTTTTTTTTTTAAATAAAAACCTTAGGATAATATGCAAATTATAGTGGAACAACCTGGTGTCATAAGTGGTGTAAAGTGCACATTGCAACAGGATGAAGAAAAAACAGGAATTATACATTCGTACAGCTCTTCAGAAGAAAGGTTTTCTGACAATATTTCAAGTGCTTCTGAAGCTTCTGAGACTACAGGTAGCAGTAAGTACAAATATGTAGTATCATAGATGCATTTTTTAATAATCTGGTGTGCCAAATTTAAGAAAATTATTTGGTTAAATTTACTTTAATTTTGTATTTATTTGTCAATGATTGTACCTAGATAAAGAAGTGTTTTACTTATGTCAAAAAGCCCATAAAGTGAATATGCAAGAGCACTTCTTCTTCCCCTGACAACTAGTAAATTTGTTCATAACATTTTTTTATTGAGTAAACCGTTTTGTAGCTAACAAAATGAGACCAGTAACACTTTATACAGATCTAGACAGCCATCCAAAAATATATTTTATATGAGTTGTCCTGGTTATGCAACTATTGGCCTTTCCCAAGGCTAGGCAAATGATAAAATTGACTATTTACCTGCCGAAGTCAGCAACTGTATTCTCACTGAGGAAAACATGTTCTAGCATTACGTGCATTTGCTGCCAAGAATTAAAAAATGGCTGTTTGCTAATTAGGAAAGTGAATGGAGTGAAAACCTGTAGCCATTGCAGCCCCCCAGGATTTGAGTTTGACATCCCTGATGTACACCCTGTAATTGTGAACTGGTTATAAAGAGCTTATTTATTTCCTACAACTATTATTTATAGTCTTGAAAATAACTGGCAAAAGTTACTAAAACAGTTGAATTGTAAGTTGTTTTTTCACTGTAAACTGAAAAAAAGTTTTACTTGTTTCGTTAAGTTGCTTGAGATCCCTGGCTATAAATTTACTGGGTTTTTTTTTTCTTCATTTCATGACTTACTTACAAGTGTATTTTACTGTAATACATTTTACATTATGTTTTATTTACTTTTGACATTAAATTCACATTTTTCCTGTCTAATTGTAAGTAAATTTCAATGATCACACTGCACAGACCATGTAGGTCAAGGGAAAACATGTTCAGTGAAGATCAAAGAAGTATATGGCACACTTAATTTTATCCTTTTCAGCAACTTGCAGCATAACACCTATATATATTGTAAATGTATCTCTGGGGAAAACACAGAGATATTATTAGAAGAGAAGGAAAAAAAAGATTATTTTTGTAACAATCTTTTGGTATACAGTAGTCTGCAATTGCACTTCTGCGATGCTATGGCTGTATAATCGGCTTTCTTTTTGACTGAATGCTGCTCTTTGTGTGAATTGCTTAAACTGCTTTAATTTTAATTGAAATGTAAATTTTAACATAATTACTCTCTAATTCAAATTTATTCAAATTGAATGATCAGACAGACTTTTTTAAAATACAGTATTAGATTCAATGTAAATTTAGCCACTAACTCAACACTCACATTTCTAACATACCACACCTCCCATCCATCTCTATTCCAGAAGTCTTGAAGACTCAGATAGCATCTCAATAATATATTAAAGCATATTAAAGTCTCTTCTTTTCAAAGATCTTACGGTATGGCGGGGAAAAGATCTTTCACTTAATATTTCAGAAAAGGAGCAGAAGGCAGCAATGCACAGAATACATTTTAGCTCCATATGCACAAAGCATTCAATCATTAATTTAAAATCTTTCATCGATCACATTAAGCTAACTAAAAATTTTCCAAAATAAATCTAGGGCTAGATACAGCCTGTGAACATTGAAATCTAGTTCCATCCTTACGGTTACTTACTGTTTTGGAAGAACACCAAATTAACATAATTTTGGACAAAAATTTTTGAATGCCTATTAGACAGCCTTGGTGTCACAATCACTCCTAACCCTTTAACCAGATGGGCTTAGAGTAGAGACGGACAAATTGATTGGAATTGTCTATACCATACTAGCACGCAGACTTAACTGGAAGAATCCCAAGCCACCTTTTAAGTCTGTGAACAACTGATGTTCTATTACGGTCTTTATACATTACTGCATTTGCAAAGAATAAAAGCAGGAAACTATTAAAAAATCTGCCTTTAAATATATTTGAGTAAAGTGCATAGTGAATTGTAAAAACACGATATTGCATTACAAAAAATTGTAGAGAAGTATCTTCATAATTTTTAGACGACTTCAAATTTCCCAGTATTGTATCAAAATTAATTCTCCTCTGTCCTCTTAAAAAAAAAAAAAAAAAAAAAACTGTAAAAATATCAAATTGTTTTCAACTGAGGTAATTTTTTGCTTGTTTAGTTATGTTCTATAATGTTTTAAAAAAAAAAAAAAGTTTTGTAGGTGTCTTACCGGCAGGACACAGTCGTATTTCAAAATTACAATAAACCCACTGGTCAGTCAAAAGCAATCATGGTATTTTTAAATACCCAGGGGTGTTTTCTTTAAGTCAGTCTTAAGTGTCATTTTGTCTGCTGTCTTTCATTATCAAAATATGCGATTTTGCGCACACATGCCCATTCACACAACTGAGTGAATCTGTTTTGATCAAAGAACTCACCTACGTCAAACCACATACAGTGGCTCATTACCATTGGATAGATGAGTTTCAACTCACTCTAATAATGTATAGTTGTCTATGATTGGTCAGTTATATTACATCTCATAGCTATGCGCAAAAGACAAGAAATAAATTGCTTCTGGGACAGTTCATCTTTACGTATTATGCACAAAGCTTATGTTAGATTCTAATCATAGTTTTGACTCTATTGAGAATAACTCATTTGATGAAGGACTTAATGCTATGTGCCCAAACCCTAAAGAAATTGACTGATATTTTTTATTGCATTTACAATCATGTTCGCCTAAGACCAAAGCAAGTGAGAAACAAGTATGATTACAAACAGAAAGTAAAGACGAAGTGCAGTGTTTGGTGGTTCAGGTGAGATTATGACAGCTCGATTGACCCTTTTGGTGGTGGTCGCAGCGTTGGGCAGATTATACTGTGGAAAGATCTTGTGCGTTCACTACCTAGTGACTGCCATCTGTGACTCTAACATGGCTGAGAAACACTGGTTTAGGTGTATGGGTCTGTGACTACCTCTGCACCAAAGACTGCCTGATTCTTGCCCCATGCCCCCAGGGCTGCCAGCAAAGGCCTTGTCCCCACCCTGAAAACCCAGCTATTGGAAAAACCTGGTATGAAAATGTATGTATGTACTTAGTTTATTCCAGCCATGAAATGCAGGAAAAATAAATTAACACACCGAACTTCTTTGGGGCAACTGCAACAGAAAACAGGAGAAGATACATGAACTGAAGCCCCAACACCCCAATTTATTGTACAAATTGTGATGATTCTGAGTCTATTCGTATACTGATTGTTTCAAGGACTTGCACGGACTGGGACACCACCCTATGACGCTTTATGATCGCAGTGAGGGCCTCCAGACCAGCTGGGTGAGGTGCACAGGCAGAGGGTTCACAAGGGCATCACAAGCCAGTTGCTCGACCATGTTTTGAATGTCATTGATATCTAGCCTTAGCCAGCACACTGTTTCCCCCCAAAATATATAAAACACCTGTGCACGAGTGGACTGCTGTGGGTGAAAGTGCCATTCACGCCATATCCTTGCCTGCTAGTGCATGTTTATGCCATATCTCTTGAGAACCTCAGTTTTGAGCTTGTCATAGTCATCTACATAATCCTCCAAGAGATCGTAGTACACCTGCTGTACTTCACCATTCAGAATGGGAGCCAAGATGTTAGCCCACTATGTCCATGGCCAGTGATGTCTGTTTGCTGTTCTCTCAAAAATAAGAAATAGGTCTCAATGTTTTCATTCTCCAAGAGGGGTATGAGTACCTGAGAGGGAGCCCACGTTTGGACTTGCTGTATGGAAAGTCGAGACTCTGCAGGCTTCTGACTCCACCACCTGGACCTTCAGGCGTTGTTAGACACATTAGTCAGGATGGTGTTTAGTTCCTGCTCCTCCAACATACTGGAAGCAGGTCCTGCCGATAAATGACCAAGAGAGTCACAAAAAGGGTCACTAAAGCACCACATTGTTTTAATCATATTCTTTCTTTTAAAAATCTAAAGTACTTCCAATTCTTCATTTGCAGCTTCTTTAATACATAAGCAGAGTAACAACCACTTATTTTTGGAAGTGCAATTCAGAAGCAATAAATCCAAAAAAACCTTGTCCATAAGGTATTTAAAAAGTTTTTAAAAAATGGTTTAAATTAAAAGTACGTAGTTAGTGAAAACATTGATATAAATAAACATGCCACATGACTGAAAACTTACTTCAGTTCCAGTACAGTGCATCACTTTTTCCACATTTTGTTATGTTACAGCCTTATTCCAAAATGGATTAAATAAATTTTTTTCCTTAGAATTCTACACACACCACATAATGACAACGTGAAAAAAGTTTACTTGAGATTTTTGCAAATTTATTAAAAATAAAAAAACTGAGAAATTACATGTACATAAGTATTCACAGCCTTTGCCATGAAGCTCAAAATTGAGCTCAGGTACATCCTGTTTCCCCTGATCATCCTTGAGATGTTTCTGCAGCTTAATTGGAGTCCACCTGTGGTAAATGCAGTTGATTGGACATAATTTGGAAAGGCACACACCTGTCTATATAAGGTCCCACAGTTGACAGTTCATGTCAGAGCACAAACCAAGCATGAAGTCAAAGGAATTGTCTGTAGACCTCCGAGACAGGATTGTCTCGATGCACAAATCTGGGGAAGGTTACAGAAATATTTCTGCTGCTTTGAAGGTCCCAATGAGCACAGTGGCCTCCATCATCCGTAAGTGGAAGAAGTTCGAAACCACCAGGACTCTTCCTAGAGCTCGCCAGCCATCTAAACTGAGCAATCGGGGGAGAAGGGCCTTAGTCAGGGAGGTGACCAAGAACCCGATGGTCACTCTGTCAGAGCTCCAGAGGTCCTCTGTGGAGAGAGGAGAACCTTCCAGAAGGACAACCATCTCTGCAGCAATCCACCAATCAGGCCTGTATGGTAGAGTGGCCAGATGGAAGCCACTCCTTAGTAAAAGGCACAAGGCAGCCCACCTGGAGTTTCCCAAAAGGTGTCTGAAGGACTCTCAGACCATGAGAAACAAAATTCTCTGGTCTGATGAGACAAAGATTAAACTCTTTGGTGTGAATGCCAGGCGTCATGTTTGGAGGAAACCAGGCACCGCTCATCACCAGGCCAATACCATCCTTACAGTGAAGCATGGTGGTGGCAGCATCATGCTGTGGAGATGTTTTTCAGTGGCAGAAACTGGGAGACTAGTCGGGATAAAGGGAAAGATGACTGCAGCAATGTACTGAGACATAATGGATTAAAACCTGCTCCAGAGCGCTTTTGACCGCAGACTGGGGCAACGGTTCATCTTTCAGCAGGACAACGACCCTAAGCACACAGCCAAGATATCAAAGGAGTGGCTTCAGGACAACTCTGTGAATGTCCTTGAGTGGCCCAGCCAGAGCCCAGACTTGAATCCAATCGGACATCTCTGGAGAGAATCCGATTGAACATCTCTGGAGAGATCTTAAAATGGCTGTGCACCGATGCTTCCCATCCAACCTGATAGAGCTTGAGAGGTGCTGCAAAGAGGAATGGGCGAAACTGGCCAAGGATAGGTGTACCAAGCTTGTAGCATCATATTCAAAAAGACTTGAGGCTGTAATTGCTGCCAAAGGTGCATCGACAAAGTATTGAGCAAAGGCTGTGAATACTTAATGTACATGTGATTTCTGTTTTTTTATTTTTAATAAATTTGCAAAAATCTCAAGTAAATTTTTTTCATGTTGTCATTATGGGGTGTTGTGTGTAGAATTCTGAGGAAAAAATGAATTTAATCCATTTTGGAAGGCTGTAAAATAACTAAATGTGGAAAAAGTGAGGCGCTGTGAATACTTTCTGGATGCACTGTATGTTGATTCTGGAGAATGTTTTTTTTTTTTAATTGCATTATTAGGGGCCTGCTTGCTTCGCTCTCCCACCCCCCTGTTTGGTTTAAAGGGATATACAATTTAAAAGAGATTGTTAGTTTCATGGGAATCGTCACATATGCATTATTTTCACTTTTACTTTAAAACTTTTGCAAAAACAATACTTGTCCTTTATTTTCAGTCCCGGGCATGGTTACATCTTTCTCGTAGGACATATAACGCTGCTTGCGTTGTGAACAGGGTGTGGCTGAACGCATGCTAAGGAGAAGCAGTCGGTTCATCTGCTGGCTTTCTGTTGCTGGCAAGCTGCTTGTTTTGCTTGTTGTTTTAGGAGCTGGGAGCACATGAAGCGTGTCTGCCAACAGCAATCCAACTGCTAGGTTAGATGTCTGTGGACTTGTTTTAAATGATGTCTTTCTGCCTTGTCTTGCGTGATGATGTAATAACAATACTTGTCCTTTATTTCTGGCCCTGGACATTGTTAAATCTCTTTCTCACAGGACGTATAACGCTGCTCGTGTTGTTGGGGGGGCGGCTGAATGCATGCTAAGGAGAAGCCGTTGAATCATTTGCTGTCTTTCTGCTGCTTTTGCACTGCCCATCCATCATTTTAAAGCCTGTATAGCAGCTGTACTTTTTCCATTTCGCGTCTCTGCCGCTCACGTTATGAGGGGGGCGGGGGTTAGGGTGACTGAACACACGCAAGGAGAAGTGGTCGGATCATCTACTGGGTTTCTGCTGCTGATGAGCTGCACGTATTGCTTGTCACTTGTCGTTGTTTTAAGAGCTGGGAGCAAGTTAGGCATTTGTATTGTGCCAAAGTTTTTTGAGCCTTTTGAATTCCACTGCTTTCATAATCTCTAACCTGCTCTGCATGTGTATAACGCCAATGTTTTTGAACGTCTTTATGAAGTTCTACTTTGTCTTTTACTCTTAGTCCTTTAATTCTGAGCCCGATTGGACGTGCTATTTTTTTTTCCAATTCCAGTTGTTCCGGGCTGATTATTACTTTCCTTATTTTCTGAATTTGCACCTAGATTATTTTTCTTTTTTGCTTTTTTTCCTCTCCAACACTTTTGGGTCTCTTTTTTCTGTGCTGCTCTTTCTTCGCTTAGTCATCGGCGTTTCATCTATAACGTATTGTCCTCATATGCTTTACATGCGCTGAGAGCCCTGGATCTGTGTGTGCTTAAAGCCTTTACATTTCTGAGTGTTTTGCTACTCGTGGTCTTATTTGATATTGGTTGTAAGTAGGGTGTATCTTGCATGAATCTCGTGTTCTACGTTCCCGCGAGACGGTCCTGGGTCAATCTCTTGGCACAAAGTCTCGTGTTTAAGGTCCCCGCAAGACACTGTGTGGCCAATCTCTTTCGTCTCGCGAGTCTTTTAAGTGTCTTGCGTGATCTTCATGTGAAGATCACGTCTCGTCTCTCTAGTCTATTTTTTTTTTATAATAGAAAGATAACTTTTTGAACTGTGGTTTTTGTTTTTATTTTTTTTTTCTATAGTGCTTACTTTCTTCATTAATTCATTGTTTTTGCTTTCCTTAACTGGTATTCAATAGCTAGTATGTATGTGTGGACTGTTATTTGTTTTATGCTTATGAGACACTTTTTGACACTTGTAACGTTTTGTGATAACTTTATTTGTTATTGAGAACAAAATAAATCATTATTCTTCTTTGCAGGTCTTGTTTTGTCCAGCTCAGCAAGTACAGATGTGTGTTTTCTCCGTCACCCTAACCCATCAGAGAGTAATAATCAATGTTTCTCTGGAGTCAATGGATATATATTATCACAGCTTGCTCCACAGAAACCAGGAGCCATTGATAACCAACCCCTTGTCACACAGGAGCCCTTAAAGGTAATACATGTTTATGAAGTTCCATTTTACTACCAACCATAGTTTTTATTTTACTTCAGCATAATGATTTAATTTCACAAATTTATTGTTGGTTTTGTTCAAAGCAGGGATTTAATTCTGTACCCTTAAAATCTGTAGCGTGTTTACTTCTTAGAAAAGTTGAAACAAACAATACATCAGAGTCCACTGCTAATCCCAGCTACAACAGACATAAACTAGGTTATAGATCTGGTCAGATCGCAACATGATTTATCAGATCTGGCAATGTTTCCTAGGAATAACCACGACTTTTTCCTTAAGTTAAACCTATGTAGGGTGCTTCCTAGATATCATGCAAGTCTAGATGGTGGTAGGTTATGCGTTCAGATATGTCTATGTGTGTATCCACAGCACTTGATTTAAGTGATTTGTAGCCATTTGACACCTTGCAAGATTTATTTGTTGTTGGTTTTTGGTTGTCAATAGTTCAGTAATTTGGAACAATTTATCTAAATGGGCCAGTAGTGAGTGGATTTTGTTCAGTTTGCAAAACTGATGGCTAAGTGTTTTTGTTGCAGGGTGAATTTCATTGTCTTTTTTTAATGTTTTTGTACAGTAAAGAGCAATACCTGCTATGAGTGTCGGAAGGCTGTGGCTTTCACCCTCAATTTGTAATTCCTAAGGCAGTGCTATTTGATTCTTTACCTTTTTCACTACTTTTACACCAGAACCCTCTTATACCAGGCCAATTTAGTTACATTTATTTTTGCTAAATTATTAAACTATTTTTAAAGAAGGAAGGTTGAAAACGTACTTTTTAAATTAGAGTAGGTTATAAGAAAAATGATTTATAGAACGGTTACCCAAAACCAGCTCAATTCTGTCTACATTGACTCTTTTCCATTACTTTACTAAAGGTTATACATTCCCATTCCCAGGAGGCTGTTTCTCATGTAATTATCATCTTACAGTACACTGCAAATAATAAGAATACAACTTTATGCAAGAAAGACGTGAAAATGAGTTGACTGAATATCAGCAGTACAATCAGAAAAAGTCTAACAAATGTAACTTTTTCCTTCCCCCCCTTTTATTTTTTGAAAATGGATTTTCTCCAGGCACCCACTTTAACTCTTGAGGGAGGCAGGTTAAAACGTTCTCATCCCCTGACGCAAGGAAGGGATTACGAGATTGTTCCTGAAGCTGTATGGAGAGCTCTTTATCACTGGTATGGAGCAAACCTTAGTTTACCTAGGCCAGTAAGTACTACATTTTGGTTAATTAAATTCTGATTTATGTGAAACATTGTGAAAATAAGTGGAAAGTGTCAATTCTACTGTGTGTGCAATGTTTATTATTGTTGCCTTGAGGTGTGCTGTGGCTCTTCACCATCACAATACTGTAATTTTTGGATTTGTAATAATAACCTTGGAAATTTTGTCATGTCTTTTAAATTTTAATTGATAATTTTCTTGGAAGCAGAATTTTAAACCTCCAATTTGGATCTCTTAGAAATAACATTGTTAAAGTTAACTTCAAGTACTCCAAGCAAAACCTACATTCACTTCTGTCTGAGCAGCTACTAATTACACATATTTAATTAAATTTAGAATGTTAAGTTTGATTCCAATGCCAGTGTTCAGTCAGATTGTTGTTTCAACGCCTTTGTCTATGTGAGAGGGGGATTTCAGACTCAGTAAGAGGAATAAAAACCCACAGTTTAAAAAGCACTATAATTTTTTTTTAATGTCACAGATGATTCTTTCTAATCTTTAAAGAATTTGTTTTTTTTAAAATTGAGTAGATAAAGATATCAGTCTTTAAAATGTTTGTCATTTACACAATTTTAACTTACAATAAATAATTGTTTAATTTTGCATGTAGAAATTTCCACCCATATTTAGCCAAAAAGCCAGACCTGCAAAAAGTCTAGAGAATGTAAAATTAAATAAATTTAGAAAAATAGGTATTTTCTTTTTTCATCCAAGCTATACTTTTTTTCTTGTCAGAATATAATTTTCAGCATTTTTAAAGCAGTTGAGCAGTCAGCCGAAGGCTGTGAATTAACTACCATTAATTAAAAAAACAAAACTAAATATCTCTTTGGTTTAAGTGGTGGAGACGGTTTAGTTTGTGTGTGTGTGTGTGGTATTCTTTTTTTTTTTTTTCTTCCTCTGAGTATTCCAGTTTTCCTACTATATTCCTAAAGCCTTGTAGGTTTGGTTAAGTAGTCACAGTTTGAGTGTGGCTGTATGCACATGAGTGGACCCTGCTCTCAAATAGTACCCTTTCTATGCCTTTTTTACATTTTGCCCATTGTTGTCAAGAAAGGCTCTCACACCTTGCTTCTCTGGTTTGGGGTAAGCAGTTTTGAAAATGCCTATGACTTTATTGGTTTGCCAGTGAACATATTTGCTATGAGATTACCATGAACTATTGCCAAAACCAAAGGACATTTCTAAAAGACCATCACAGATTGTAAGGTTGAATTGTTGTTTCACTGATTTTGCTCTTCTGTTTCAAATTTAAAGGCAGTCAGTCCACCACAGGCATTTTAAAGAAATGATTATTGTTAGTATTTAAGTTTAGTCAAAATGCAGCTATAAACTAGCTGATGTCAGTTCATGAAATAAAAATTAGCAAAACTGAATACAAATTTACTAAACAAAACAATTTCCTAAATGAATGTAATGATTTTAGTGCAAGAATATATACTTCAGACTGTTTCAGCATTCACTTAGAGGAAGATTAGTTGAGTTTCTTTGAAAGTGCATTTTCAACAAAGTACATTCTTTGAGTCCTGCAGCGCACTTGCACAACTCCATGCTACAATCAAGAACATCTGCAATACATCCTATACATGCAAGTTTAACAAAACACAAACTAAAAGACTAAAGTTATTCCCAAGTAACAAATAAGGCACAATTACAAAGTGATGATTAAACAAAGACATTGAATATTCTTGAAACATACAAGAAAGATTGGTTACCAAATAAATATGTACGTATGTGAAATGTGTGCATTAAAAATCTGAATTTTACAGGAATTATTAGTTACATTTGTGCAAAATACACTTAATCCTGCACCATATTTCATGCCCTGATGCAATGTTGTTTAAAATGTACAAGACCTTGTACAATTGGATCACTCTATTCCAATGTATTTGTTTATGTGAATGTTTTTAATTGAAGTTTAACTCTTGGTAAATTCATAAGGCCAGTTGTAAACATAGCCTGTTTTAAGACTCGCACTAGTGATTCAAATGAACAAAATATATTGGAAGACTCTTGCCATGCAATAAACAGTGAAGACGCATGAGAAAGACAAACATCAGGACAATACATATGAAATCAAATACTTGCTAGACCATGTAACACCAAAGTGTCATTCTGATGAGCAATTAGCAAGTCAAACAGCAAGATTACCTAACCATGAATTCACTGTATAGTGGCAGGTGATTGTCTCAGAGATGACTAATTAAATCCAATGCTTTCCCCCTTTCACTGCACTTTTCTTTTTGCTTCTTCTACAGACATGGTAGCCATATTCAATTAAGTTTTCAACCGTTTTCAGTAAACCAAAATAGGACCATACTTAGAGGATTTAGTCCTTTCTTTGATGTGTTAAAAAGTTCTGAACCACTGTAACTGCTGTCCACCATAGTTATACTACAGCGCTAGATGTTCAATTTGCATGCTATGCGTGCATGATTACCGTAGATCCCGGAATACAAGCCGACCCGGTATATTAGCCGATCCCCTTCTCTACCGACTAAATTACATGTATTTGCCGATGACCGGTATTTAAGCCGACCCCCTTCTCCAAGCAAAATTTTCTAAATTTCCTTAAAAGTGTCTCTTCGGGTATATTTATGTTTATCGGCGAGAATTTGAGACTGCCGGCATTTATGATGGAAACTAGGAAGTGATTGCGGAGACGTTTGGTAAATTGGAACCTTTGTGTTGAAACTATATACGCAAATACGGTACATCGGCGGGTGGATTTCCGGAGACTTGTTATAAATTTGATTAACTTATATACGCAATACAATGGACCCTTGACTTACGAACTTAATTCGTTCGCAAAGGCTAACCCATAATGCGTTCTAAACCTCCCACTACAACACTTACTTAACCTTTTCATAATAAAAAACACCAATATTTTTTCTAATGTACTAACCAAAAAGTTATAAAAAGTGCCTAGCCTACTTCGATTAGGCTAGGAGCATGGCGGCGCGCAGCGGCTCAGAGCTCTCCTTTTCAGTGCACTTTTTTGTTGTTTTTGTACTTTTTTTTTTGTCCTTGTTTGTGCACGATCGGTTCGGCGAACATCCGCTACACCATTCAGAACCTTATAGACATCGGTGTCCAGAGCCAGACATCTGTTTTGAGTGTTTTTCATCACACGCACAACATCCCAGACAACATAGCGAGACCAGCGGACTCTCCGTGGTTTGTTGTCGGGTCTAGGAGACGACACAGACGGAGGAGGGAAAGAAAGCAGAAGCGGGGCCGCAGATACGGCGTTATGCTAAGGCTAAAAAACAACCATACAAGCCCTATACAGAACTTTTTTCTGCACTGAAGGAGCTGCTTTTAATCTCATTGTAGATGCATATAGTGACAGTAAAAGGCATTCTATTCTAGAAACAATTTCATACTGTACTCCCCATTTAATTTGACATCTTTGGGCTGCAGGAAGGGAGGAGGAGGAGATATTTCCACACAATGTCCATCTTCGTTTCGAAATTACATCCACAAACACATGTATCTGGGCTCCGACTGACGCTACTAACGCTCTCGGTTGTTTGTTTACAATCGCGCAAGCGGATACACGTGACCGCATCCGTTTCGTAACGCAAGATGTGGATTGTAAATCAAAATAAAAAAAATTATTTTAAACTTCCCGATAATTTATTATAAATTTTATTAATAAAATCAACAACTAAAACACTTTTTTAAATAAATTCTTTATTTAATTTAAAGTACCGGCATGCAAAGTTACTTCTTCATGTGAAAGATGGCTCTGTGGTTTCGTCATTATTTACTTCCGTATTCATCGGCAAAACCGGCATTGCGCTGGAAATCTTGAATCTGAAATGATACTCGTTGTATAAACCGAACCCCAAACTCCAAGCCAAAAATCTAGGACGAAATTCTCGGCTTGTATTCCGGGATCTACGGTAATTACAGTTTTAACAAATGCTCAATAATGTTTTTAGCGCAAGTAGTGTTTTACAAAAACACGGTTACTGGCAACAGTTGTAGTGAAAATTAAAATATGTAGTGGTATAAAAACCATCAGGAATTTCACTGTGGTCAGCTGTAGATACTGAAACTGTCTCATCCCATGTGGGGCAATAACAAAATGCTGAGGTAAATCCTTGATTAACAGATTAGAGGAAAGTACAAGTACAGTATTCAGTTGAGGATTCAGGTAAGGATCTACTTACGATGGATTTTTTTTCAAAGCAAGTACACTAACCATGTCATATAAGCTGTGTTCCCAATTTAACTATAACACAAGTTTAAAAAATATATATACAGGTGCTGGTCTTAAAATTAGAATATCATGACAAAGTTATTTATTTCAATAATTCCATTCAAAAAGTGAAACTTGTATATTAGATTCATTCATTACACACAGACTGATGTATTTCAAATGTTTATTTCTTTTAATTTTGATGATTGTAACTGACAACTAATGAAAGTCCCAAATTCAGTATCTCGGAAAATTAGAATATTGTAAAAAGGTCCAATATTGAAGACACCTGGTGCCACACTCTAATCAGCTAATTAATTCAAAACACGTGCAAAAGCCTTTAAATGGTCTCTCAGTCTAGTTCTGTAGGCTACACAATCATGGGGAAGACTGCTGACTTGACAGTTGTCCAAAAGACGACCATTGACACCTTGCACATGGAGGGCAAGACACAAAAGGTCATTGCTAAAGAGGCTGACTGTTCACAGAGCTCTGTTTTCAAGCACATTAATAGAGAGGCGAAGGGAAGGACAAGATGTGGTAGAAAAAAGTGTACAAGCAATATGGATAACCGCACCCTGGAGAGGATTGTGAGACAAAACCCATTCAGAACTCTGGGGGAGATTCACAAAGAGTGGACTGCAGCTGGAGTCAGTGCTTCAAGAACCACCACGCACAGACTGATGCGAGACATGGGTTTCAGCTGTCGCATTCCTTGTGTCAAGCCACTCTTGAACAAGAGACAGCGTCAGAAACGTCTCGCCTGGGCTAAAGACAAAAAGGACTGGACTGCTGCTGAGTGGTCCAAAGTTATGTTCTCTGATGAAAGTAAATTTTGCATTTCCTTTGGAAATCAAGGTCCCAGAGTCTGGAGGAAGAGAGGAGAGGCACAGAATCCACGTTGCTTGAGGTCCAGTGTAAAGTTTCCACAGTCAGTGATGGTTTGGGGTGCCATGTCATCTGCTGGTGTTGGTCCATTGTGTTTTCTGAGGTCCAAGGTCAACGCAGCCATCTACCAGGAAGTTTTAGAGCACTTCATGCTTCCTGCTGCTGACGAACTTTATGGAGATGCAGATTTCATTTTCCAACAGGACCTGGCACCTGCACACAGTACCAAAGCTACCAGTACCTGATTTAAGGACCATGGTATCCCTGTTCTTGATTGGCCAGCAAACTTGCCTGATCTTAACTCCATAGAAAATCTATGGGGTATTGTGAAGAGGAAGATGCAATACGCCAGACCCAACAATTGAGAAGAGCTGAAGGCCACTATCAGAGCAACATGGGCTCTCATAACACCTGAGCAGTGCCACAGACTGATCGACTCCATGCCACGCCACATTGCTGCAGTAATCCAGGCCAAAGGAGCCCCAACTAAATATTGAGTGCTATACATGCTCATACTTTTCATGTTCATACCTTTCAGTTGGCCAACATTTCTAAAAATCCTTTTTTTGCATTGGTCTTAATTGATATTCTAATTTTCCGAGATACTGAATTTGGGACTTTCATTAGTTGTCAGTTATAATCATCAAAATTAAAAGAAATAAACATTTGAAATACATCAGTCTGTGTGTAATAAATGAATCTAATATACAAGTTTCACTTTTTGAATGGAATTACTGAAATAAATCAACTTCGTCATGATATTCTAATTTTATGACCAGCACCTGTATAATGCATGAAACATACATACAGACACCAACTCAACTTTATAGACATTTTAATTTTTAATTGTATGTTTCTATGGCGTCTGTCATAATGCAAAGCACTGCTAAGACTACCACACTCCTGCAAGTCAGGAAATGTCTTTGGATAGGATGTCAGTCTAGTGAGACAAAGATTAAAGAAATTAAAGGCACTTTTTGATCTTATTTTCTTGTGACAGTACATTGAATGACAATAGTTCATTGTTCTTTCTATTCCCTACATTTCTTCTGTGGATATGCACACTAAATAAAGGTGCATCTATGATTATTCATAAGATGTAAAAAAACAACTTTTCACACTTTCTCGTGTCTTCTGCTTTAAGTGGAGGATGAGGAGCACATAATGCACCTTTCACTAAGTAAACAATGACCCAATGTATACTAAAATGGATATGGATACATTTGTAAACAGTTTTTTTTTTATTTTGACCTTCTGATCAAAGAAAATGTATCCTTTCAAAAAAACAACTCTCCAAAAGTGTGTACATTTCAAAACACAAAGTCTCACATAACAGTGTGAGTGAGGTAAAGGGACCTTGGTGAGCTATGCTTCAGCAAGCTTATAATTATTTTATCCTTTAAATGTAGTTGCACTCTGACAAGATAAATAACCTTTAAAAAGCAATCTGAAAAAATGTGGACTAATGTGGTTTGCTAAGTGTTTTTAACTGTGCTAACCCAATTATGCCTATTCATTGAGAGTATGTATAACACCGAATGAAGGATTGAACTCAGCCCCGAACAGAACGCTAGTCCAGTATCTTTCTCACACACACACACAGATCCTGAATCAATTTGAAGGTGCTGTTTAACTTCGCCTGCACATGTTTGAGATGCAGTTAGCTTTGCAGCCTCACTTCTCCAGATTCATGCGTTCTAATCTCTCTCTCACACATACACACACTGTGTATAGCTTGCTTGTTCTCTCTAAGGGGGTTTCTTCAGTTTCCTCTCCCCTTCAAAAGAAATGGTCAGCTGATCTGACTGCTGACTGTAAACTGGATCTTTGTTAATATGTGTGTGTTGATGCTCCCAAACTGATTATTTATGCAGGCTAATAAAACACAGTTCACTACAGGCTGCTTCGTTGAAACAAGAGCAGATAAGATGATTGTGTGTGAAGTTAGAATTACTGTGTATGTACCAGCAACACTAACTTGTCATAAATATTGTTTTTGGGCAAAAAATATAGGCTACAATAGTAATCCAACAGCAACAACAGTAATAATAATAACAGCAGAAACACTAATAATCCTCAAACTGGCATAGTGTAGGAGAGACGGATGCAGCAAAATAAAATTAAGAGATCAACACTGAATTTTGACTGCATTGTTAAGACTTATTTAATTCAAAGTGTAAGTATTTCTTGAACAAGCATACATTAAAACTTGAGTGAAAACAAATACTGTTCTTCGATATTTCATGTTTTGGGTATGGTAATGTTCGAAGGTAATTTTTTCATTATGTTAGGCTAGTCAGTTTTATTCAAGGTTCTAAATATAATTTAAATACAATTTTGTGGGGTTTAATTTGCTTCAGAACAGGTCATCCTCCTGAAGCTAAGCAAGTCTTGAGACTGGCCAGTACTGAGATGGAAAACCATCTACGAAAAGCTTAGGTTACTGCTGGAAGAGGTGTTGTTGAGACCAGTGTGTGTGGATTCCAGTGCCCCGTAAATATGGTACCATCCTTGGGATGAGATGTAAATCTGAGGTCCTGACTCACCATGGTCATTAAAGATTCCTGGGGGTCTTTCAAAACGAGTAGAGTTTATCCTGATGTCCTGACTGAATTGCCAATCACAGCCCTATCCATTCTGGGCACCTGATTATCCCCTGTCTCTAATTGGCTATCCCTGTCATCCCTTCACCACGTAATAGCTAATATGTGGTGAGTATATTGGAGCAATAATGGCTGCCATTGCATTATCAAGGTGGATACTACACATTGGTGATGGTTGAAGTGGTTCCCTTCTGTACAAGTGCAAGAAAAGTGCTATATATGCAATTATTGTTGTTATTACATCATAAAGTGCTGTCACTATCAATGTTAGCTACGTAGTAGGCCGGAGGTTTAAATACAGAGCTACCCAGTGGGTAAGAAAGACAGTGGGTAAAATGAATGACAACGTAACAGCACGTTCTGGAAATTATTATTGTTACGTTGTAGCCGCCGAGTGCTGCGCGTTTTACAGTTGTACCGTGCCTTGCTCACATGTCAGTGAAGTGATCCCTATTTATGCTTTAAAGAGCCTGGATACCTATGTGTCCCCCTTTTATAACCATTGCTCCGTGTATATTGCCTTACTCTTTGGATTGCCACAAAGCAACCTGCGAGATTGGAGAAAGGTTGAGAAGACATCGTGAGAGGAAACGATAGCGTCGTGAAAACGAGATAGACTGTGAACGGACAGAAGCAGAAATGCTCCTACACCACCACATAATTACTATTCGGACAGTGATTCCAAGTAGGCCTTTCCTATCGAATCAATGTCCAAGGGTTTTCTTTTGTAATTTTGTTTCCCTTATAAAAAATCATAATGCTGTGCGACAATGGGCCAAATTCACGACTGGCAGCTGCGTTTAAACAGGGAGCCCTTCACAGAGAACTTTAACACACGCAATGTAGTTGGGCGCACATGGCTAGTATTGTATAAAAGCTTTCTTGCAGATGTCTCTTGCTCTCAGTTTTAAATGTGATTTATTCAGCTTCTCCTAGAATTAAGAATTAAGGGTTTTATATTTCACACTCCTATAAAGAAATTTTGAAGATCATTTTGTAAAAGCAGATATGTTTTTGTTTTAAAAATTGTAGAATATCAGGAGTAACTAACTACTGTGAAGATGAGTAAACCTAAATGCTTTTAGTGTGTACATACATAACAATTACATAAATAAATTTATGTAAAATAACACTACAAGAATACTACACCTAAAAGTTTTTAAAATTATACCTGTTTAGTATTGTTCTCATTTCTCATTGGTTTGTTTCAGTTCTTGATACTCTGTGGTACTTGGAACTTTATGTTATTTACTGAGCCTGCTTTTGAAGAAGTACATTTCCTATCAATATGAATTATAAGCAACTTAATACATTTTTAAAAATCATGTAAAATGTATGTTAGTCTGAGTAAAAGTTGTTGATGCATCTCTGAAACCAATTACAGCTTTTCAAAGTCATCCATGTTGTCAGATGCAGTTAGATTTTAAATAGTAAGCATGTTTGCAAGTGTACTGTCCCCTATGATTTTGTGCTTGTGTTTTTTTTTCTACAGGTAATCAACCAAAGTGATTCTGGTCTTGCAGAACTAGAACTTTTTCCACGATACTTGCTTTTTCTTCGGCAGCAGCCTGTAACACGGACTCAGCAATCCAACATTTGGGTTAATATGGGTATGATGAGCCTGAGAATGTTTCCTCAGCATGTTCCAAGAGGTAATGTAAGAAAGCAGCAAGGAAAGACGAGGCATAAAATCTGCTGGATATCTTCCAAGCTAAAACAAAATCGAATTATTTGCTATGAGATACCAAGATTTTAACTGAGTTAACTAGTTGATACTGGAGCATAATTTTGTAGTGAATTTGCAGTTTAAACAATTTTCACATACTCTCTTTCCCTGCCACTCCAGCCTTTTTTATTACTATAGAATACTTAAAAACCTTCTCTTAACATTTGAAGAATTAAGGGTGACATAATTGCCTTTAATGAATAATTTATTTCTGACATAAGAAAGAGGAACTTTTTAAAACCCTAAATCCACATTCCAAAGTAATTAATAAAAACAAAAAAATTGTCTTGTTTAATTATCTGCCTGTGATATTTGTTAACAGTTGCTTTGCAATCTTAGTTCAAAGTATCATTTGGATATATTACTGTAGCATCCCTTGGATATTTACAGATATTAAAACAGAAGTTTTTAACTTTACACATTTTTCTCTTAATCATGAATAATGCACTTCATTTCGCCTGTTTACTGCTTCATCTTAGTGTCACACTGGTGGGAATGATGTTGAATGTCTGTGAAAACCTATTGTTCCTATTAGGTTTATAATGGATTCCTAATGTACTTCGTTTTTTATTATGAATACAAAATGTCTCAGTGTTTATAAAGCCATATTTTTGGTTCATATTAATGTGCATTTCTTGCTTTTATTTGGGCCTCTGCACAGGTTTAAGGCCTAATAATACATAGTGTAGCTCACCTTAATTATGACCTTGCTTGTACCTGCTAAACAAACTCAGACAACTTAACGGCGGGTGGAGAGTGAAAAGAAAGCAATTCAAGTCGCATTGTGCAAGTTATAAAATTTCCAATTTGTTAAGGGATGGTTTCCTTTTTTTATTTTAAAATAATAAATCACAAGGTGAGAATAGAAAAGTGAACAATTGACAAAATATAACCAGGATAAATCCCTGGCAGCTTTATAATAAGTTATATTTATGAATGTATTTTTTTTTATTTGTGAAATTTACATTCAAAAGATACATTTAAATGAATAATAATCTAGTCTAGCCAAAATTTTTTTATATGTTACATACCCAATGTAGTATTTAGTGGTGGCTGACAAAATTGTTTAATCTCATGTTTTCATGCAAAATGAAAATAAAGTTCCTGTTAGGAAATGTGTCTGCTGTGACCAAATCCAAATACTTGGTCACTTTGAGCTCTTTCTGCTTTAGTTTAATATATCGTTTTCTGCAAGTAATGTATTTAACAATATTTTGGTAAAAATAATGTTTGTGGGGTTATGAGAAAGAATACATTTGAATGACTTAACAGGTAAATAGTGTGACATGAGTAATGCAAGATTTTTTTTCTTTTATGAGAACATTTTTTTGTTTTGTCCTGCATTAATACATGAGACTAAAAAACTTTTTCCTCTATTACTACAAACAACATTGTTTAATTAACATAAATATATTATATTATAAAATATTTTTAAGTATTTATCAGTACTAGAGTAATACAAAATTACTTTTTAATCCATCACAAGTAATTTTTTTTATTTACATTTTGTGCTACTTCTTTCAAAATGGAAAGATCTATATAATAAAATGTCTTGCTTTCAATTGTTAAAGAAAATTGAAATTGTTGATTCCTGCTACTATGTTTGAATCAAGTAATTTTTCTAAACTAATGTATTGACAAATCAGTTTTATTTGCCTTTGTCTTTTCTTGCTGCTCTCTTACAACTAATCCTCTTATTATTGATTGGCAATTGGTTTGCTGCTTCTTTTTTAATTATGCTTTTCATGTTTTCTTGGGATTCTGAAAGTATGGTGATTATTTTTTACTATTTTGAAGAGTTGATTCCTATTATCAATGAAGTCCACTAAAAAGGTTATATTGATGTTGAAATTTTTTTTCTCCCCCTCAAACATCTTTGCAGGTGCAATTGTTCTGAGATTTGCGGCCTGCAAAATTTTTAGAATAATTCAACAGTAAAGTAACAAATGCCTAAAACGTTTATTGTATTACAGTTTTAAAAAGCACCAAAGTTGAAACCTGTTACAGGTTATCAGATTAGGACAAATAACAGCTGACAGTTCCATTATGTCAAGGTATATTTACACTACAGTTTTACACTTATCAAATCCTGACAAATTGTACCATATGTCACAGTCTGGTGAAAGCTATAGTTTAAGTACACATGATACATATGAAATTATTTTTTTTCTAGATATTTTATGTGACAAAGCAAATGCTCTTGCATATTCAGCTCCAGCTTTTTATATTCATATATACAGTATCCATTGCTTACAATAGTTAATTTGCATAGTGACAATGCTTATAATTAGCTATTTTAGAATAATCATAGACTGAGTTTGAAAATAATTTTTAATTTAAACTTTTTAAATTGGGAATTTTTATTTAAATTCTTTTTTAATATCTGCCAAACAGAATGATTCTCAATACTTTTCAGTCCACTGAGGGGAGAGTGGTGGGACTGTGTTCATGCACTGGAGTATTTTCTTTTGTTCATATCTGTGTGGAGGCTTGGGCGCCTTGAGACAGAAGCATTGGCTGGGCCACAATATCACATATACTCATGCATACATAAATACAGGGAGCCATTAACATTTTTTTCCTTTCCATAAGTAACAGTTTGAAGTCACTGTGGTCTATTGAGTTGGCATTCTGCAGCAGGTGGTGCAGTTGTTTAGGATTAGGAGGATAATGATTTGCTTGGGGTTTAACTGTTCTAACCTGATGTTTCTTGTTAAACATGTCAGAAACAGCAGTGCATTTTAGTAAATAAACTCCAATGTCCATATAAACCATCAACACTTTTTGAGGTTAGAACCATATTTGTATTTGAACTGTATCCAGCTTTGTCCAGGTGACCTGTTGACCCCATGCAATGCTCAGCTCTAGGTGAGTAAATATGGAGTAAACTATGGAAATTAAGGTCAGTTTTTGAAGGTAACAGTTATCTGTTTGATTAGATTAGGCAGCACTTTGTCCTAGTATCCAAATTAATCAATTTGCAAAAGATCAAAAATGTTATAACAAACAACAACAGCCCCCTCAAATACACACCAGAATTACTAAAAAGAAAAGAAAAACTTTTGACTTTGCCAAAGACCAAAAAAAAAAACCATTCCCAGTTGGACATTATACAGGCAGCCCCAGTGGCGTTTCTTGACAAATGTCTGCTGAATAAATTGTTGTTTGTAAGTGCTTAATCATAGTGTTTCAGAGAAAGAATGTTCAGCATTGTTTATAACTGCACTCACTACTCCAGTAGGTTGAGAGTGTGCCTGATATGAGCTTGTCTTTTTAATTAGCTGGTTGATTTGTTGGCCTTTATTGAAGTGATATTACTGATCCAAAACACCACAGCAAAGAAAATCTGGCTATCACAGAGATGTAGAACTTGTAAAGTATGTCACTACTATAATAAATGATCATGCCCCAAGAAGGTGCAGGCTCCAGTCAGATGTGGGTATGTGCGAGTATGTTTCATTTCATGCTTAATTGGAGAACTTTCTGATGGTGCGCGTGCCAATTAGGAAGCAGTGGATAAAGGAGCCTGTACGGGACAAAAGGAGAGAATCGAGTGGAAAAATGAAAAGAAAGGAGATTAAAGGAAGGAGAGAGAAAGGTAGAAGTGAGATAGACCTGATGTTAGATGGGAGGAAGCAGGCAGATGGGAATGGACCCCCAGGAAGAGTTCCTGTGGTACTCTCAGGAAGGGTTCCTGTGGTACCCCATGAATATAGCAGTGCCCCTGTTGTTTTGATGTCTCTCCGGGATGCAAGATCCAAAAAGGATAAGCCAGACAGGGGTTCATTTTGAAAGGGAAGCACCAAGGACTTGATTTTAAAAGGACAGTTTCCCACCTGTGTTTTTACCCTTATTTTTAAGGAATATATTTATTTGATCATTTTTAACCTCCACATGGACACTGTTCTTTTTATGGATTATTTATTTATTGAACATTTTTAGCACTGCACTATTTATTTGGACACTAATCTGTTTTTGATAATTGTTTGTAGTAAAAGCACTGGAGCACTTTTTGCACCTACCCCTTTACTTTGTGTGTTGTGTCATCATCTGCTGGCTAATCCTTTGGGTACGTTTTTCGGTGGTGGCGGGTTCCAAAGGCCCCCTGGAAGGACCTGGTAGTGTGAGGCTAACCCTAACTGTCATAATTATACAGGAAACTATAGATGAGCTTACAGCTTACAACATGGTTGGTTGGATGGTATTAAAGGCACTGGAGAAATCAATAAACATAATCCTCAAAGTGCTGCTGGTTTGTCCAGGAATAGGAAGGAGACAGGTAATTGCATCTTCCACTCCAGTCTTTGTGCGATAGGCAAGCTGCAAAAGGTCTGGGTAATATTTTACAGGAGGACTCCTGTAGTCCTGGATTAGCCTCTCAAAGGTCTACATAATGTCAAATTTAAGTGCCACGGGTCTGTAATCATTAGGTGAAATGTATGTCAGAATTTATCCTACATTCTGGTGCATTATAAAGAAGATTACACAAATTAGTAAAGCAGTGTTTAGCTTTGTTTTTCCTCTTTATTTTACTGCTTAAAAGTACAATAGTCAAATATAGTTAGAAATGTCACAAAGTGCACAAAATGCCTTAAGCTTTTTTCAATTTTAGTTTTTTTTTATTTTTTTTTTATTTTTAACTCTTCATTGGTTTGGTATCAATTTCAATGCATTTGTAACTACACTTATGTCAGAATTTATCCTAAGTTCTGATGTGTTATAAAGAAGATTACACAAATTAGTAAATTGGTGTTTAGTTTTGTTTTTCTTAGAAATGCCTTAAGCGTTTTTCAATTTTGAGTTTTTTTTTTTTTTTTTTTTTAACTCTTCATTGATATTTGGTATCAATTTCAATATATTTATAACTGCACTTCTGTTTTATTTTTTTTATTACAGTATTATAGTAAAATATTTTTCAGTTAAAATAGTAATTCATGCAGACAGTAATGAAAGCAAACAATTGTCAGAAAAGAAAGTTCCATGTTGAATTTTATCCCTTATAATTCTTTTAAGCATTTTATAATTATCTCTTTTCTTTTATAAACAAAATCTGTTTTGCTTATTCTTTACACAGGCAATGTTCCTTCTCCAAATGCACCTTTAAAGCGCGTTCTTGCATACACCGGCTGTTTTAGCCGAATGCAAACAATTAAAGATATCCATGATTATCTGTCCCAGAGACTCAGAATAAAAGAAGAGGATATGCGACTCTGGCTGTATAATAGTGAGGTACTGATCATTAAGTTTAGGCAAATAATAATCTCCTTCACTGATTATTAACTGCTTTGTCATTCGGTAACTTACTTTAATTCATTATCTAATGCTGTTATTTGCCATATTTGTTTTTGTTACTGGATGTTAAAAGTATTTTCTCATGGGTCAGTGCTAGGACTGTGCTTTATTTTTTTAATATGCATAAATGATATAGACAACAATATAATCAATAAGCTGGTTAAGTTTGCAGGTGATACCAAAGTAGGTGAAAGGGCAGATAATGTAGAATCAGCTGATTTGTTACAGAGGGACTTGGAAAGCAAACAGGCTCTGACAGATTTTATGGCAGATAAAATTTATTGCAAGTAAAGTGTTACATGTAAGACATAAAAATGTTAGATTTGAATACACCATGGAAGGCTTCGAGCTTGAAAGTATACCTTAGGGGAAGCACCTAGGAGTCATATTAGATTTGTCACTATCTACATCCAGACATGTGCAGTATAACTCAATAGAAGTTATGGTTAAATTATAGAACACAATAATGAGGCGTCCCCAAGATTAATATGTTTAGTTTTGGTCTTCATATTACAAACAAGATAAAGCTATGAGCAGAAAGAGCAGAGTAATTGAAAGAGTCGAACCTTTTCAGTTTATGCAGTCTGAGATTAACAGGGGGTATGACTGAACTGTTTAAATGTTACTTTAAAATAAACTCTGCAACAAGAACACAGGCACATGTTTGAAAACTTGTTAAGTGAAGATTCGCACAATTGTTAGAAAGTTTTTCTTCACACAAAGAACCGTAGGCACATGGGATAAATTACCAAGTAGTATGGTGCAGAATACAACTTTAGGGGCCTTCAAATTCGACTTGGATGTTATTTTGGGCAATGAAGATGAATAGGAATGAATAGTTATTGGACTGAATGACCTGTTCTCATCACAGTGTTTCTAATGTTTTAATATCTAAGTGTAATTTGTTTTGTTCTTTCAGTCTTTTAACAGGCTTGAACATTTGTTATCATTATATTTAGCATTTGTCCTGGCTTTTGTATGTGGTTTCCCTGTTCTCTGAATGCTGTAATTTTAGTAGATATTATCTACCTAATGATCTGATTTTATTCTGGCACTTTTTAAATATAAAAAGTTTACATTTATGATTGTATGTAATGTTATGTGCACAGTTAACTTTTGATTTCTGTTTAAAAGCATTTTGGGTGTAATATATACAGAATATGCAGAAATATATAAGCATGTTTAATCCATGTTAACTTTCTTCTAATATTTTTTGTATTGTGCACATTTACACACTGTATATATGTATGCATATATTGTTGTAGAATTATCTTACCCTTCTTGATGATGAAGATCACATGCTGGAATACTTAAAGATTCAAGATGAGCAACAATTGGTAATTGAAGGTATCTATGCTGTGACTATTGTTGTTTTTACTTTAGGCATCAACAGTGGTCACTCTTGTCAGTTTATTGTATGTTTATTTTATTTTAGTTCGTAACAAGGACATGAGCTGGCCTGAAGAAATGTCTTTTATAGCAAACAGTAGCAAAATGGATCGACATAAAGGTTAGTTGTGTCTAATAGCATTGTGCAAAGCAGGCAAGGCAATGTTGCTTAGATATGATATCATGGTATATTTTGTTACGTCTGTGATTATCATTTATGTATGCATAAATATGTTTGGATGCTTGAAAGTTTATAAGCCAATTTTGTAGTTCCTTAGTGGTTGCATTTTTATTGCAAAAGACTTAAGCCATTAATGTACACCACTGAATGCTTGCATTAGGCAATTGATAGGTAAATAAAATATTTTTATTCAGTAAGAAGTTACTAATACTTCTGTGGTTATTTTCTAGTTAATAGCCTCTCTTACTTTTGCTCAAGTTTATTTTTTTTTTACCTCAACTGCACCTGATTGCTCAGTTATCTTACATGAATTGCAACTAGTCTTCACTTTGACAACTTTAAAAATCAATTTTTTGCTAGTCATTAATTTTTGAGTATGTTTTCTGTGAATTTTTAATATGGTTATTGTGATGGTAGAACCATATTTACATTACAAAATAACTTGTAGTTTCTTCCACAATGGTGCTGTCTGTGAGCAAGTTCTAGTGACATACTCTGCAAAATGAAAATAAAGCACTGTTAAATAATTCTAACCACTCAAGATAGGTCAAATTTTTCCCTGTAGTCATTTATTTTTTCACATCATTTAAGGTGCATAGCCTGGATGGGAGAAGCTGGGGAGTCACCAGTAAAAGAATGCACCGGGCTTTGTTTTAAAAGACTGCTTCCAGCCATTGTTTTAACCTTGTTGTTTTTAAAGGATTTTTTCTAAGAGTGTTTTTAATCTCCACCTTTCACATGTTTTAATTAGATTATTTATTTGAAGATTTTAAAGCACTGTGCTATTTATTTGAACGCTGTTTTGATTTTGTTGATTTTTAATAAAAGCACTTTGCTCTTTTTGCACCATCCCCAGCCCATCGGTGTCATTACAGACAGTGTCGGTGTTAGAGAACTCCCAGAAGTAAGATGGGAGAATGGAGCAGAACCCGCATCGTCACAGAGTCATATTAAAAAAAATAACAGTAATAATAAAATGCAGTTATGTGCATTACTAGAAGACTATATTGAAATAATGCTTTGTAACAGCACTTTGCAATATCATGTAGTTAAAAACAGATCCCACATAGAATTGTGGTGGCTCAACAGTCATCTAGACAACACAGGGCAATCTGTGATGTAAAAATAGTATCAGTTGTTTGTATCTTATATCTAGATGCATTTCTTAAAAATATTTTTGAAAGACATTTTTTTTTTTTTTTTGGTTTGGTTTATCGGATATGCAATTTAAAGAGATTGTTATTTTCATGGGAATTGTTACATATGCATTATTTTCACTGTTACTTTAAAACCTTTGTAAAAACAATACTTTTCCTTTATTTCTGGCCCCAGACGTAGTTAAATCTTTCTCGTAGGACTTATAACGCTACTCGTGTTGTGAAGGGGGGGCAGCTGAACGCACGCTAAGGAGATGGCGTTGGATCATCTGCTGTCTTTCTGCTGCTGGCGAGCTGCGCGTTCTTTTTGTTGTGCTGCACGTCAATCATTTAAAAGCCTGTACAGCAGCTGTCCTTTTGCCACTTCCTGTATCTGCCACTCGCGTTGTGAAGGGGGGGCTGAACGCACGCTAAGGAGTTGCAGTTGGATCATCTGCTGGCTTGTTGCTGTACAGCAGCTGTCCTTTTGCCACTTTGCATCTCTGCCGCTCGCATTGTGAAAGGGGGGGCAGGGAGGGCTGAACGCATGCTAAGGAGAAGCGGTCGGATCATCTACTGGCTTCCTGCTACTGGCAAGCTGCATGTTCTGCTTGTCGCTTGTCATTGTTTTAAGAGCTGGGAGCATACGATGTCTGTCTGCCAAAAGTATTCCAAAAACTGCTTGGTTAGATGTCCGTGAACTACTTTTAAATGTTTTCTCACTGCCATGTCTCGCGTGACGTTAAAGTGTCTCTTGCGGGACATCAGATTGTCTTCCGAGAAGATCTCCCTAGAAGAACTCCCTAGTCTCCTCCCCAGAATTTTTTTTTTTTATAATAGAGAGATAGGTTATCTAGTTCTGTGTTACATTTGCTTAGGGTACCTTATTTAATTATGTAGTATTATTTATTTAGCAAATGCCTTTATGTAAGGCAACTTTAAAATGTCGCAAGAGTGAAAGATGGTGCAAAAGTAATATAGAATAAATCTCAGCCAAAAGCATAAAAAGTGCAATATTTTAATCTTTTTTCGAGTGCTGCTTTTAATATTTTTCTTAACTGTCGTGTTTGTTCATTTTTTTGTTAAATGTATACATTATTTTGTTTAAGGAAACCTGGAGTTATCTACTGTTAACTCCTATTGGATGGTTATGTGATAAGTTTTGAATCCACTAAAACTTCTTTTGAAAGTTGCAGATCTTTATTACTGTTGTCCACAATTACAGCTGTGCTTGAAAGTTTGTGAACCCTTTAGAATTTTCTATATTTCTTCATAAATATGACCTAAAACATCGTCAGATTTTCACTCAAGTCCTAAAAGTAGATAAAGAGAAACCATTTGAACAAATGAGACAAAAATATTATACTTGGTCATTTATTTATTAAGGAAAATGATCGAATATTACGTATTTGTGAGTGGCAAATGTATGGGAACCTTTGCTTTCAGTATTTGGTGTGACCTCCCTTTGCAACAATAATTGCAACTAAACATTTCTGGTAACTTTTGATCATTCCTGTACACTGGCTTGGAGGAATTTTAGCCCATTTCTCCGTACAGAACAGCTTCAACTCTGGGATAGTTGGTGGGTTTCCACACAAAAACTGCTCGCTTCAGGTCCTCAGGACTTTGACTTGGCCATTCCAAAACATTAACTTTATTCTTCTTTAACCATTCTTTGGTAGAATGACTTGTGTGCTTAGGGTCATTGTCTTGCTGCATGACCCACCTTCTCTAGAGATTCAGTTCATGGACAGATGTCCTGACATTTTCCTTTAGAATTCTCTGATATAATTCAGAATTCATTGTTCCATCAATGAAGGCAAGCTGTCCTGGCCCAGATGCAGCAAAACAGGCCCAAACCATGATACTGCCACCACCATGTTTCACAGATGGGATAAGGTTCTTAATCTGAGTGAAAATCTGATGATGTTTTAGGTCATATTTATGCAGAAATATAGTAAATTCTAAAGGTCTCACAAACTTTCAAGCACAACTGTAAATTCTGAACCTATTGTATAATATTTAGGATGCTTTAATGTCTTTGAGTGATTATTTCATATGAAATCTTCCGGTGTCTTCATCTCTAAATGAGTACCAAATTTAATCTGAATAAGACTCAGTATTATATGTCTGAATAACTTTTAATATAATTTGTAAAACCAATGAGAATTGTTAAATAATGGATATTATGATAAAATTGATCATTAATGTTTACAAACCCTCCTACACAATGATAATGTTTGTATTAAAATTGTAGGAATGAGATGGAACGATTATTCTGTAATGAAGTTTTAAGATTGAAAACTTTTTATAAACATCTGTTTTCTAAAATACAACTTAAAAATATTTCTTTACATAACCTAATTGTAATAATAAGCAAGGCTTTTTATAATAATTTAGATCATTGTAAATTATCCTGGAGTGACATGTTACCTCAGGAAGTGAATTTGTCGTGTATCTCCTGGAACCCAGTTTTATTCCTTGGTGGGGAGCTGCTTGCGTAGTGTGTGCATGTTCTCTCTATTGGTTCTTTTGAGTGGGGCCTTAAAATTTATCCCCATATGAATATGAATTTCCTAATTTTTTGCACATTTTACCTCTGCAGTACCTACTGAAAAGGGAGCCACTGGATTAAGCAACTTGGGCAACACATGCTTTATGAACTCTAGTATCCAGTGTGTTAGTAATACTCAGCCCCTGACCCAATATTTCATCTCAGGCAGACACCTTTATGAGCTCAATAGGTAGGTGTCATAGTTAAGTAGTTTTCTGAATTTCATTTTAAATATTTCTCTAATTGTTAGATAAAGCTAGGTACTTTATACTAGATTTTTGTGGAAATTTTAATCAGTATTCTTCATATGAGCACAGGGAAAGATAATCTTAACACTACATGTTCATTAGGGCACCTCAGACATTCTGTTTATTAAAAACATTTCAAGTTGTTTAAAGGTATCTAATATGTTTTATGTTTTGTCAGCAGATATTTATTTATGAGCAGCAACAATGGTACAAATAACAAATGATTTTAAAAAAAAATTTTTTTTTCAATAACTTAAGATCTTATTTATATGAAATTCCAGGACAAATCCAATTGGAATGAGAGGCCATATGGCAAAATGCTATGGTGATTTAGTTCAAGAGCTTTGGAGTGGAACACAAAAGAATTTGGCCCCTTTAAAACTCAGGGTAATGATTACTATTAGTTTTTATTTTTAATTATCACTGAACTACAGTTGTACTGAAAGTTCACTTTTGTCTAATACCAGAGCGTCGTTATTACTATTATTGGTAATAATAAAGATCTATTCTAATGTAATTTCAGTGGACAATAGCAAAATATGCACCAAGATTTAATGGATTTCAGCAACAGGACTCTCAGGAACTTTTGGCATTCTTATTGGATGGGCTGCACGAGGACCTTAATCGAGTTCATGACAAGCCATATGTTGAACTTAAGGATAGTGATGGACGACCTGACTGGGAGGTGGCTGCAGAGGTTTGTTTTTTTTTTTTTTTTTATCCTTTTACCTAGTATTAAAATCCGATTGTTTTAAATCTACTTTTTGATATTATTAAATAAATGGGTTAAAATCTTGTTGAAAGTGCTTTTATGGCTTAATTACGTTTTGTGGATGACAAATCAGTTTTTCAACTGGATGCATGCAATAATTTGTGAAAGAAGTTGAAAATTCTTTAAAAACATGGTGCTATTATTTACTCCTTGTTTACTTAACAGATGGATCTATCTATCAGTTTGTCTTATGAAGAAACATCATAGCAAACAATTTTAACCATTCAAGTGCACCTTTTAATATCATACAAAATTTAATCTAACAAAATTATTGAAGACTTGAGGGCTCCGCCCCATGCTCTGTTCGCTTGCCTACTCCCAGGTTTGGTTAACTGGATATACAATTTTAAGAGATTGTTATTTTCATGGGAATTGTTACATATGCATTAATTTCACGAGATTGTTATTTTCATGGGAATTGTTACATATACATTATTTTCACTTTTATTTTAAAACTTTAGTAAAAACAATATTTGGAATTAACTTTTCTTCAAGATGACATTGAATTTTGATTCCGTGTTTGGACATTGTGACAACGCAACGTAAACTGCCTGTGAGTGAATATCGTTTCTATCTCTCTAATAAATAAAATGACTTTTTCGAATGTTTGTCCATGCTCTTTCTTCTTCGCTTAGTCATTGACGTGTTATCTAGAACATAGAAAATTATTGTCTTGATCAAATTTATAAGAGCTGAGAGCTCAGGAAGTGTTTCTAGATAGATACTTTATTAATCCCAAGGGGGAAATATTTATTAATCCCAAGGGGAAATTCACATACTCCAGCAGCAGCATACTGATAAAAAACAATATTAAATTAAAGAGTGACAAAAATGCAGGTAAAAAAATGCAGGTTTCTGCCAAAAGGATTCACATGACTCAGAGCTGAGAGCAGAGGAACTGTGGTTAGATGTAAGTAGGGTGTGGTGTGACTTGAAAGAATCTCATGTTAAAAGTCTCTGTCTCATGGGACTTCATACCACGCCAACATTTTTGGAATCTTTAATTCTCGCTGGCAACACAAATTAGATGATCTACAAGTTTCTTACTTAAGGTTTAAATCTGAACAATATATTCAGTCTCTTTTCGCTGTTCCATTATTTCACTGAGTATTAATTCCTGTTTGTTTGTGCTAATCAAGGTTATCAATTAACAAAAACTAAAATCAAAACTGAAGCTATTATTAAAAAAATATTTTCTTAAACTGAAATAAAATAATTAACAAAACTGAAACGAAAAACTAAAACTAAACGAAACTATTAAAGTAGCTGGAAAGACTAACTGAAATAAAATAATAATATACTAAGAATATTTTTAGTTTTCGTTTTCGAATGAATATTCTTGCCGTTAGTCTTTAACCCTTGTAACTTTGCACAGGAGAAATCCTTTCTGAAAATAAAATGGCACTGATCGAGAGAATGACGGTCATCATACAAGATCAGCATATTGTTAGTGACCAATCACTTTTGCTTTAAAAAAAGTTGTTTTAACAACAAAGTGATATAAACCTTTAAAATTCCTGAGCTGGCAATGTCTCTACTGAACTACAGGTTGGTTGGAGAAAAGAGTCTCTGCCAACTGGTGAAAAACTAAACACACTAATGTGTTTTTTTTTTTCATTTATTCTATATGTATTAACTTATCTCTCTCTCTCAAAATAGTTGAAATATCATTCTTTTTGTTCTTAACATCAGCCATATCATACATATTGCATACCAGGGACTGTTCCTGCCTTGCATCCAGACCTGCTGGGATTGGCTCCAGGTTTCCTGTGATCCTGCTCTGGATATATAGGTTTAGATAATATATATACTGTTCATAATCTCAGATGCTGTCTCTGTTGTTTTTGCACATCCATACTTCTATTACCTACTCTTTCTCTGCTCATTAATGGTTTACTGTTCTTATGATGGGATATTCAAGTCTCACTGCCCCTAACCTTGACACTAAATGCTTGTTTTTCTTTGTTTCCCTCAACACAACTAGGAGGGGTTTGTACACTAATTCAAGTCTAAGAATCCTGTTCTTCCTAAGCTCCATGATTTTCAACCTGTCAGAACATAGTAGTAGTGACAAAATTCTGTCTATATCAGAGATCAGTATGGTTGGTAGAAAATAACAAAGCCCAGTATGAAAGATTTTTGAATGCAACATTGAAGGCATTAATAGTAAGCATATTGTCTGTTGAGCAGGATATGTTGTGTGCTGTACATATTTACAGTAAAACCTTAAAATTCACCTAAATTTCATTACAAATTGGCCCATTCTGGGCAAGAAAAGGAAAAGATTAAAGTGTCGACAGTCAACACACATTTGTTTAGCACAAATGACATAGAAAATATTTTAAAAATTATAAAATTGTTCATATTCAGTATCTGGTTTTGTTTCTGCTTGCTTTTATCAAACAAAAACAAAACCAGATAGTAAACTGCGTAGTGTAGTAGGCTTCCACTAACATTAAACTCATGTCTAAACCCGTTAAGTGTACAGTTTTGTCTGATTGTGACACAAAACTAAACACCATAGCAGCTCTTTAACCACACCATAATTACTAAAAATGAAACTAATAGATATAATAATAAAATAGAAATGTCTTTGTGAAATAAAAACTAAATTAAAACTAAAAACATAAGATGAAGAAAAACTAAATCTAAACTGAATTTCCAAGTAAGGTCAGAGGAAATATAGAAATAAAAGCTAATATAAAAAGGCAAAACTATTATAACCTTGGTGCTAATGTGATCTTTCCTATCCTTTTTTTGAGACTTTTACATTTTCGTCCTTCCATTATTTCTAAACCTGCTCTGCATGTGTACCGCAGCAACATTTTTGAATTCTTTACGATGTTCTACTTGGTCATCTAATCTTTGTCCTTTATTTCTGGCACCGGGCATGGTCTTGTCTCGCGGGATGTACAAGTGTCTCACCGAGAAAATTACGTCTTGTCTCCTTCCAAGATTTATTTTATAATACAGAGGTTTAGATTGATCAATAACTATAAATCAGCCTAGAACAAATTTGTATTGCAATCCATACAAATCAATCAAGTTTTTACAAAAAGAAAAATTGAGTTAAGGAAAAAATCGATCCCCACCCCTGAGAGTAAGGAAAAAATCGATCCCCACCCCTGAGAGAGAGAGCAAGCCAAACGGCGTGAAATTCAAGGCTTGTAAACATACCTAAATTAATAAATTCTCTGTGCTTTATGAGCTTATTTTAAAATATTACTGATTAGATCCTGTCATGTTTTGAAAAAAGTCTGTACGGATCCTCGTGAGTATTTGATTTTTTCCAATTTCAAATAGTATAACACATCAGTTTCCCACTGACTTAAAAGAGGAGAGTTTGGGTTCTTCCAGTTTATCAGAATAAGTCTGCGTGCCAAAAGTGTAGTGAGTGCAATCACAATTTGTTTGTCTTTCTCCACCACCTTAAACCTATCTGGAAGAACTCCAAACACAGCTGTTAATGGGTTAGGAGGGATTGTGAGACCAAGGCTGTCTGTTATTATGAGGATTTCTGATGGCACTGCGTGGTGTATTGCCAACACTGGTGTCACACATTAAGGAATTTTAGTTTTAACAGTATTTAATGATAGTTTACAACCTTTTTACACTTATGTGTGAATCATAAATCTATTAATAAAATCTTGGTGTTTCAGCTGTCCGATCTGGAGAAACGGTTGCATCAAGGTAGATAGGCTAGCTCTTTAAATAATCATCATTATCATCTGGCATGGACTCAGCAGTTTAGAAGTTGATCTTACTGCAGGTTGTGTGCGAGTTCTTGTAAAACAAGAATGTTCTCTGTTTTGATTAGAAAGTGAAGAAAAACACCCTGCTAGCAAAGATAATTTGTAAATTACTGACATTGACCAAATTAATGTAATATATAAACTTTACAAGCAGCCCATTAATACAAAGTGTGGCAACACAAGCAACATTTTGCACACCTCAAGAGCAGCCACGCCATTATATAGAGAGATTCTCTGAAAAGACGAGCCGCAGCTTCTTTTGAAATGCAGCATGACACAAAGTGAAACAAAGCTTAAGTCTGTTTACTATCACCAAGTCATTCGCCAACTGATGCCTCTATGACAAAAAACATCTGAGCTAAATTGCGAGCACTGAAACGGAGCTTATTGCTGAGGAAACCCATCCCATTTATATGCTTTGAAAAGAGAAATTTAAAAACTTGTGCAAAACACCTTAGACCCCAGGTATATTTTGCCAAGTTGCATTTACTTCACCAAGGCAGTGCTCCCACAAAAATACGAAGGATACAAGCAAATGTCCACTCAGATTTTCAATCCGTCAGCTATTTGGCATGGCAAAACATCCACTGAGATGTTAAATCAGTTGTCTATTTGGCATGTGCTTACAAACCTCATACCTCAGGGAGTAAATGTTTTGTAAGTTGAAAGCAATTAGAAATTTATTTTCAAAAGCACATGGCCTCTGTGCGATATTACTTTAAATTTCCACGTGGTAATGTGCATGTATTTTTACATGCAAATTTTGAGTGCTCAGTTTGAAAACCTTGCTCGGAACATTGTTTTTTCATTGTTTCTTTGTTTCTGTATATATTTATTACAGTTGTGCCTCTGTTTTGTTGCTTTCTGTGTAGGTATTTGAGTTAAGAGGTAAGAGATAAGAAAAGAAATGCCCTGACGCTTAATCAAGCTCTTCAAAGATTCCCTGTCATTGATGGCAGATGAGGAGTCAGAGAGACTCAAGCAGGCAGCAGGGAGACAAACGAACAACACAAAGTAATTCAGAGCAGAGCAATACCTCTACATAAGATCTGGAATGCTATGAGCAGGGAATTGTAGAGGGGCAGAGCTCAGACCTGTGGGCAAGGAGCTGCAGTTGCTGCTTAGAGTGAAATAGCGCAAGACACATACCTGAAACAGCTTCTTTTTGAAGTAAAAGTCGACACAGAAGGTGGCACACATGTCTAGGATCACTGGACAGCAAAAAAAATAGATGTTTCCTCAGCGTGCCAAGATCCATGTGCTGCTGTGATCACAAATATTTAACTGAGGTCTGTGATTATTGTGCCGAGTAGCACAGTATGATTCTGTAGTTTTTTATGTGTTATAGGAAATATTAAATACAGGTAAAATTCTGTTACAATGAATATCTTTTCAACTAAATTTTCATTACAACGAAGTATTTTTATGGCCCGACAGCTTCCCCATATGACACAAGTCTATAGAAATCTTGTTACTACGAAGTACATTCAGCACATACTTTCATTACAACGAAATGCCCAAAAGATCTTGAAATGCCTGAATGAATCATCCACAGAGCAGTTAGTTATGTGGCCGCAGCTCAGTTGTGCACAACAATCCCCCAAACAGAAACATTGTAATTTTTTTTTTTCTTTGAACGTTCCTCGTGCTGTTGTTTTTTTTTTGTTTTTTTTTTCCTTTTTTGTTTCCTGCGGTTTTCAGTGATACCTTTTGCTTATTGCTAGTCAACATTTCAAAGACATCCAGTGGAATTTAACTTATTGCCACCTTCCAATAGAAACGGCAGACACGAAAAACAGATAACAGTTCATATTATAAAAAAAAAAAAAAAACTTGACATTTTTGCAGCTCTTGATTGTGGCAGAAAAAAAAAAAAAAAAAAAGACGTTGCCAGTGAATTCGGAATTTTGCCATCAACACTGTCAACTTTCTTGAAAGACCGAGCAAAAAAAGAGGAAAAATTTGGGTTGCAAATGTATGTGAACTGCTGCATTTGAAGACGTAGAAAAAGCAGTTTTTATGTGGTTCAGTGATACTCTTTCAAGATACATTACTATTAATGCGACACTCATTCAAGTTAATATGAGGTTTGTAAACTCTCTTGGGATCTCCCCCAATTAAACAGCACGCCTATTTCTATGGAATACTGTTTATCTGTTGCTGAGGCAACAGCAGGCTCAAAGCTATGATGCGTCTCTCCACCAAAGCAAACAGAAAAGATATCGATGGATGATTCAAGGAACATTGTAAATGCAGGTGACAGGATTACTTGACCACTGATCTGCCCACGATCCTGCCTGACTGCTGTGTCTGTTTATAGCAGAGTGGCTGATCACACTACAATAAATAAGTTCAGAAACTTCACAATATGAAGAAGAAAAGGATGATTCAGCCCCTGATTGATAACTGTGCTGCCCACAACAGGCTTCCACATTTAGATAATGTTCGTGTTGAATTCCTCCCATCCAACTATACAGCAGTGCTTCAGCCATTGGATTTGGGCATCATTCGCACCCTGAAAGTGTATTATCGCAAGGAAATGCTGAGAAAAAGTCTCGTCCGCCTAACTTGTAGGCAGGAGGAAATTAAAATTAATGCGAAAGAAGCTATTGAAATGATTGCAAACGCCTGGGCGCAAGATAAAGAAAGAACTATAGTAACAAATACAGAATCTCATTACAATGAAATTTTCATTAAAACAAAATATTTTTTAGGTCCCTGAGAGTACGTTGTAATGGAATTTTACCTGTATTCAAAAACACTTACTAGTTTAAGAATGTCAGGGAAGAAGTATTCAATAAAAGCTGGTAGTTATGGTTATTTGTGGCTTGATTCATACATTCTGCATATGTATATACAGTATGCATACACAGTATATGCCAGGTCACTAAAGACCAGACGTATACCATAGTATTTCCTAAAAGTTCCATGTATAGCATGGTTAACAAGGCTCCAAAAAACTCTGGAATTGGTCTTGCCAGCAGACATGCATCTGGGCTGCAAACCTGTTTGCAGATGACTGATGCAGACAGTAAGTGTGTTCTTCTGCCATGGTGGAAAAACAACTTAACTTAAGTGTTTTTATCGCCTTAAAGTACAAAGAAATGCTCATATATTTCTGCAGTTAGTGCACCATTTGTTATTGTTATTGATCATTCAAGCCCATGAGTGCAGATAAGCATTGACAGTTCTCGGAATACGGAGTAAACTGGATCTTTATATCTCCAATACAAGTAGAACAAAAACTTTGTGAAATATAAACTTGAAGAACACAAACTTTGTAAAATAGCCATAAACTTGTAGAACACAAACTGTGTACAATAGCCATAAACTTGCAGAACACAAACTTTGTTAAATACTCATAAACTTGCTAAGTTTTATTTGAAACCAGTAACGGCGCACTGCGTGATAACGTGCAGTGAATACACTTGACTATAGCATTCATGGTTTACGTACTCTTTCTCTGTACGTTTAGCATTCATTTGCTTAGAGGTTGATGCGCTTGCTGCTTCCTGAGCAGCTCTTCTTTTCTTAACCGTAGTGGCCCGCTGCTTCTCTTGACATCTTTTTGAGTTTAAACTGATTGTCAGTGTTTTTGTTCCAATTACTTAGTACGTTTTCCTTAATTTTTCACTTAAGCTGGCACTTAATTCTTCGATCTGCCTCAAGAATGATTTTAGATATGACAGGTAGGTGAAGTGATAGCGAAGGTAGTAGTAAATGGGAATGGCGCCCGTACATGTTCGCCGAATGACTGACCTGCTGGCCACCGGTGAGAGTTGATTCTACAATAAAATAAAATAAAAATAAAAACAGCAATAACCTTGGAGGCCAATCATCATCCCGAAAGCGGATATTAGACATCACATAGTATATTTGTACCTAATTTCAGGTCAATAGTTCAAACGGTTTGCGAGCTACAGGTGATTTTAAATCCTGGACAGACAAACAGACAGCCACGGTAGTGTATTATATAAGAAGACTATTTTGTCCATAGTGTTTACATATTTGAAAGTCTTGAAAAGTCAAAAGAGTGAGCTAAAGTATCTGTCCTTTTGAGGGAGCAGTAGTTTTTGTGCTGTTTTGCACATTGTAAATATTTTAAGTAGTGTCCAGCAAAAGTTAACTATAATGTTATTTGATGAAAGCTTTTATTACAATGTTTGCAAATATTAAGATTATTTTTAAAAAATAGTTTATAATACATAGAGCAAATTAAAGCATATTCTCTTTCTGGAAATGTATTTTTTTTTGTTTGGGTAAATTCTGAAACACTGTGTAAAGTTTGCAATACACCTTTTTAACAGAATTCTGGTACTTTGCAGGGATAATATCATTTTTTTAACATATTTAAATATCAATAAATATCATATCATGATATATTATTTAAATACAGTATCTCACAAAAGTGAGTACAGCCCTCACATTTTTGTAAATATTTTATTATATCTTTTCATGGGACAACACTGAAGATATGACACTTTACTGCAATGTAAAGTAGTCAGTGTACAGCTTGTATAACAGTATAAATTTGCTGTCCCCTCAAAATAACTCAACACACAGCCATTAATGTCTAAACTGCTGACAACATAAGTGAGTACACTCCTAAGTGAAAAATGTCCAAATTGTTTTCAATTAGCCATTTTCCCACCCCGGCATCATGGGACTCGTTAGTGTTACAAGATCTCAGGTGTGAATGGGGAGCAGGTGTGTTAAATTTGGTGTTATCGCTCTCACATTCTCTCATACTGGTCACTGGAAGTTCAACATGGCACCACATGGAAAGGAACTCTAAGGATCTGGAAAAAAGAATTGTTGCTCTACAAAAAGATGGCCTGGGCTATAAGAAGATTGCCAACACCCTGAAACTGAGCTGCAGCACGGTGGCCAAGACCATACAATGGTTTAACAGGACAGGTTCCACTCAGAACAGGCCTCGCCATGGTCGACCAAAGAAGTTGCGTGCGTGTACTCAGTGCCATATCCAGAGATTGACTTTTGAAAGTAGATGTATGAGTGCTGCCAGCATTGCTGCAAAGGTTGAAGGGGTGGGGGGGGGGTCAGCCTGTTAGTGCTCAGACCATATGCCCGCTGCACACTGCAACAAATTGGTTTGCATGGCTGTCGTCCCAGAAGGAAGCCTCTTCTAAAGATGATGCACAAGAAAGCCTGCAAACAGTTTGCTGAAGACAAGCAGACTAAGGACATGGATTACTGGAACCATGTCCTGTGGTTTGATGAGACCAAGATACACTTATTTGGTTCAGATGGTGTCAAGCGTGTGTGGCGGCAACCAGGTGAGGAGTACAAAGACAAGTGTGTCTTGCCTACAGTCAAGCATGGTGGTGGGAGTGTCATGATTTGGGGCTGCATGATTGCTGCCGACACTGGGGAGCTACAATTCATTGAGGGAACCATGAATGCCAACATGTACTGTGCCATACTGAAGCAGAGCATGATCCCCTCCCTTTGGAAACTGGGCCGCAGGGCAGTATTCCAACATGATAACAAACCCAAACACACCTCCAAGACAACCACTGCCTTGCTAAAGAAACTGAGGGTAAAGAAGCTGGACTGGCCAAGCATGTCTCCAGACATAAACCCTATTGAGCATCTGTGGGGCATCCTCAAATGGAAGGTGGAGAAGCACAAGGTCTCTAACATCCACCAGCTCCGTGATGTTGTCATGGAGGAGTGGAAGAGAATTCTAGTGGCAACCTGTGAAGCTCTAGTGAACTCCATGCCCAAGAGGGTTAAGGCAGTGCCACACAGAATATTGACACTTTGGGCATAATATGGACATTTTTCACTTAGGGGTGTACTCACTTTTGTTGCCAGCAGTTTAGACATTAATGGCTGTGTGTTGAGTTATTTTAAGGGGACAGCAAATTTACACTGTTATACAAGCTGTACACTGACTACTTTACATTGTATAAAAGTGTCATATCTTCAGTGTTGTCCCATTAAAAGATATAATAAAATATTTACAAAAATGTGAGGGGTGTACTCACTTTGTGAGATACTGTATCATACTGAATTTTGTCAATACCGCCCACCACTAATTTCAGCATAGAGTTTATAAAGAGTGTACTAAATTTATTCTCTAACATTTTCCGTCCAGTAACTGAAGAATAATGTTTAAGTTCAAGTTCAAAGTTTATTGTCATGTGCACCGTAAGGAAGCACGTTTCCCTGTACAATTAAATTCTTTCTTTGCTGTTCACACCAAATGACAAAACCAACATATAAAGATAAACATAAATAATAAGTAGCAGATAGATAATAAGTAACAGAGGCAGCATAAAGTATAAAAACAGAATAGAAATATAAAGTGTAATGTGCAGGTAGGTGTGTGATGGACAAGTCAAATACAGTTGTGTCAGGTAGATAGAGTGAGGTGAACCATGGTTATAAACTCCAGTCAGTTATTTAGGAGTCTAATGGCCCTTGGGAAAGAGAGTTATTTAGCCTGGAAGTCCTGCATTTCATACTTCTATACCTCCTGCCTGAGGGTAGAAGTGCGAACAGTTCGTGTTGGGGGTATGTGGGGTCCCTGACGGTCGAGGCAGTACTCCTGCGGACTCTGCAGTTGTAGATGCTCTGCAGAGAGGGCAGTGGGGTCCTGGTGATTTTCTCAGCAGTCTTTCCACTTTCAGCAGGCGTTTGCAGTCCATAAGTAGTAGTGTTGCCGTACCACACAGTGATGCAGCTGGTCAAGATGCCCTCAACAATGGCACTTAAGTCTTCAATCTTAAAACCAATACTAAATACAATTTCAAACATTATTACAGATTTGTTGGTACCTTTACAGCTCATTTGAAAAGTGCTGTATGCTCCCTGAAAAACGAGTACAGTATTGCTTATTTTACAAAGATATTCTAAAATGACCTGGACACATTTGTTGGTGCCCCTAAAAAGATCATAAAAAATTAGATCAGAGTGATTTTTCAAATTAGATCTTTATTCAGTATCATACATCTCTCCTGTTGTGTAATAAGTCATTCTGCCTATTTAAATGGAGAAAAGTAGTCACTCTGCACTTTTGTATCATCATGTCTCCCATAATGAACATAAGCCAGAGAAAGTAAAGGAGAGGGTTGTCTGAGGAGATCAGAAAGAAAAGTATACACAAGCATATTAAAGGCAAAGGCTAGAAGACCTTCTCCAAGCAACTTGATGTTCTATGACAACATCCATTATCCAACCCGCTATATCCTAACACAGGGTCACGGGGGTCTGCTGGAGCCAATCCCAGCCAACACAGGGCGCAAGGCAGGAACAAACCCCGGGCAGGGCGCCAGCCCACCGCAGGGTACACACACCCACACACCAAGCACACACTAGGAACAATTTAGGATCACCAATGCACCTAACCTGCATGTCTCTGTGGGAGGAAACCCATGCAGACACAGGGAGAACATGTAAACTCCACGCAGGGTGGACCCAGGTTCCTTTCCTGCAGGGCAGCAGTACTACTGCTGTGCCACCATGCCACCCTCTATGACAACAGCTGCAAATAATTAAGAAGTTTAAGGTCCATCAGACTGTAGCTAGCCTCCACTGATATGGTCTTAAGAAGAAAATCGACCCCAGAACAGGCAGGATTGTGAAAATAATAGACAATAAAAATAGAAATAAAAGACCGCGTTCAACAAGACACAAGCTGAACTCCAAGGTCAAGGTCCATCAGTGACTAATCACATTGTTCATTGCTGTTTTGAGTGACAGTGGGCAAAATGAAATAAGATCTGTGAGTACTCCACTGTTGAAAGAAAAAACAAAAAAAGCAGATTGGAATTTGAATGAATTGGAATTCATTCTGACAAGCCACAGTAAGTAGCTCTGGGGGAATGTCCTTTGTACAAATCAGACACAACTGGAGCTTTTTGGCAAATCACATCAGGTTTTTCAGAATAACACACTGTACATACTGTGAAACATGGAGGAGGCTTGGTTATGTTTTGCTGCGTCTGGCACATGGTGCCTGTTGAACATCTATGGAAAGAACTGAAACATGTAGTCTGCACTCTTCAAAATGGACATAGCTGGTACAGTTTGCGCAGGAGGAGTGGGCCAAATTACCTGTTGACAGGTGCAGAAGTCTTATTGAGAGCTGCAAGAATCACTTGTTAGCAGTGATTACCTCTAAAGGTTGTGCAACAAAATATTAGGTTAAGGGTCCCATTATTTTTGTCCATGCCATTTTCATTTATGTTATTTGAAAAACAGGTCAAATTCCATTACAATGAAATTTTCATTACAAAGAAGTATTTTTACGGTCTCAACAGTTTCCCAATAAGACAGTCTATAAAAATTGTGTTACTATGAAATACATTCAGTAGAAAAGTGATAAAAGACCTTGAAATGCCTGAATTAATCATCCACAGAGCAGTTAGATCTGTGGTTGCAGCTCTGTTTTGCACAACAATCCCCAAACAGTAACATTGTACATTTTTCTTTTTCTTCGAACTTTCCTTGTACTGTTTATTTTTGCTATTATTTCTG
>JANRMT010062814.1:86946811-86971042 GCA_026402145.1 Polypterus bichir lapradei | reverse complement strand
TACAGGTGCCGGTCATAAAATTAGAATATCATGACAAAGTTGATTTATTTCAGTAATTCCATTCAAAAAGTGAAACTTGTATATTAGATTCATTCATTACACACAGACTGATGTATTTCAAATGTTTATTTCTTTTAATTTTGATGATTATAACTGACAACTAATGAAAGTCCCAAATTCAGTATCTCGGAAAATTAGAATATCAATTAAGACCAATGCAAAAAAAGGATTTTTAGAAATATTGGCCAACTGAAAGGTATGAACATGAAAAGTATGAGCATGTACAGCACTCAATATTTAGTTGGGGCTCCTTTGGCCTGGATTACTGCAGCAATGCGGCATGGCATGGAGTCGATCAGTCTGTGGCACTGCTCAGGTGTTATGAGAGCCCATGTTGCTCTGATAGTGGCCTTCAGCTCTTCTGAATTGTTGGGTCTGGCGTATTGCATCTTCCTCTTCACAATACCCCATAGATTTTCTGTGGGGTTAAGGTCAGGCGAGTTTGCTGGCCAATCAAGAACAGGGATACCATGGTCCTTAAACCAGGTACTGGTAGCTTTGGCACTTTGTGCAGGTGTCAGGTCCTGTTGGAAAATGAAATCTGCATCTCCATAAAGTTCGTCAGCAGCAGGAAGCATGAAGTGCTCTAAAACTTTCTGGTAGACGGCTGCGTTGACCTTGGACCTCAGAAAACACAATGGACCAACACCAGCAGATGACATGGCACCCCAAACCATCACTGACTGTGGAAACTTTACACTGGAACTCAAGCAACGTGGATTCTGTGCCTCTCCTCTCTTCCTCCAGACTCTGGGACCTTGATTTCCAAAGGAAATGCAAAATTTACTTTCATCAGAGAACATAACTTTGGACCACTCAGCAGCAGTTTTGTCTTTAGCCCAGGCGAGACGCTTCTGACGCTGTCTCTTGTTCAAGAGTGGCTTGACACAAGGAATGCGACAGCTGAAACCCATGTCTTGCATACGTCTGTGCGTGGTGGTTCTTGAAGCACTGACTCCAGCTGCAGTCCACTCTTTGTGAATCTCCCCCACAGTTTTGAATGGGTTTTGTTTCACAATCCTCTCCAGGGTGCGGTTATCCCTATTGCTTGTACACTTTTTTCTACCACATCTTGTCCTTCCCTTCACCTCTCTATTAATGTGCTTGGACACAGAGCTCTATGAACAGCCAGCCTCTTTAGATGACCTTTTGTGTCTTGCCCTCCTTGTGCAAGGTGTCAATGGTCGCCTTTTGGACAACTGTCAAGTCAGCAGTCTTCCCCATGATTGTGTAGCCTACAGAACTAGACTGAGAGACCATTTAAGGGCTTTTGCAGGTGTTTTGAGTTAATTAGCTGATTAGAGTGTGGCACCAGGTGTCTTCAATATTGAACCTTTTCACAATATTCTAATTTTACGAGATAACTGAATTTGGGACTTTCATTAGTTATCAGTTATAATCATCAAAATTAAAAGAAAAAACATTTCAAATGCATCAGTCTGTGTGTAATGAATGAATCTAATGTACAAGTTTCACTTTTTGAATGGAATTACTGAAATAAATCAACTTTGTCATGATATTCTAATTTTGTGACCGGCACCTGTATATAATTTATATATGAGTTATATATGTTTTTGCCCAGAGGGGACTGGGCGGTCTCTTGGTCTGGAATCCCTACAGATTTTTTTTTTTTTTTCTCCAGCCTCTGGAGTTTTTTTTTTTTGTTTTGTCTGTCCACCCTGGCCATCGGACCTTACTTATTCTATGTTAATTAATGTTGACTTATGTTTATTTTTTATTGTGTCTTCTATTTTTCTGTTCTTCATTTTGTAAAGCACTTTGAGCTACATTTTTTTGTATGAAAATGTGCTATATAAATAAATGTTGTTGTTGTTGATGAGCAATGATCAAAACCTTTTGAGCTTGAACCTAAAAGAAGTATTGTATGCAATGCTGAAGTGTCTCAAGATTACATTCTATGTATAAATGTGTGAAGTATAGGTTTGTAGAATATATAGTTTTTTGTGCAAGTTTTTTATTCAAAACCAAAAAACTAAATATAAACTATCCAACTTTAATTTAAAATGTTAGAGAACATTGAGCCTTCAGAGTCTTTTTTTATGCCTAGTCAATTTGTGCCACAAATAGTTCCCTTTATACACTTGTCTCCTGTGGAATGACAAAATATCATCAAATACTCTAATTCATGACGCAGTTCTATCACTGGGCATTCACTAATTTTATTGTTTATCTATAAAGTTTGTGCTGTTTCTGTATTAAAAATATTTTTGTATTGGTTTTATGTAATATTCAAATTTTATGAGATATAGTAATCCCTCCTCGATTGCGGGGTTTGCGTTCTAGAACCCCCCGCAATAGATGAAAATCCGCGAAGTAGAAACCATATGTTTGTATGGTTATTTTGATATATTTTAAGCCCTTATTAACTCTCCCATACTGTTAACATTATTAGAGCCCTCTAGACATGAAATAACACCATTTAGTCAAAAGTTTAAACTGTGCTCCATGACAAGACAGAGGTGACAGTTCTTTCTCACAATTAAAAGAATGCAAATATATCTTCTCTTCAAAGGAGTGCGCGCATCAGGAGCAGAGAATTTCAGAGAGAGAGCTCGCTAAGAAAAGCAAACAATCAAAAAATCAATACGTGCTTTTAAGTATGCGATAAAGCGGCATTTTTTAGAGAAGCGTCCGTATCTTCTAAGGAAACAGCCTCTGTGCAAACATCTCCTCTGCTCACACCCCCTCCGTCAGGCGCAGAGAATGCCAGAGAGCGTGAGAGAGGCAGAGAAAAGCAAACAATCAAGCACCGCGGGAAGCACATCATATATCATTGAGGAGTTTTATTTAATAATGCTCTGATTGGGTAGCTTCTAAGCCATCTGCCAATAGCGTCCCTTGTATGAAATCAACTGGGCAAACAAACTGAGGAAGCATGTACCATAAATTAAAAGACCCATTGTCCACAGAAATCCGCGAGCCAGCGAAAAATCCGTGATATATATTTAGATATACTTACTTTTAAAATCCGCGATAGAGTGAATCCGCGAAAGTCGAAGCGCGATATAGCGAGGGATTACTGTACTGAATTTTGAGTTTTCATTACCTGTAAGACATAATCAGCAAAATAAAAAGAAATAAATGCTTGAAATATATCACACTCTGTGTAATGAATCTATATAATATATGACTTTCACTTTTTGAATTGAATTACTAAAATAAATTAACTTTTCAATGATATTCTAATTTACTGAGATGCGCCTGTAAGAGTTAGGTTAAATGTCAGCTATAAACTGACATTTTGCCACATGTATGCTTGAGTGGTGTTGTAAACTGGCACTCGCAAAAGCACACAAATCCCAAAAATACTTCGAAAATGGCCCACAAGGGAGTATTACTGTCAAAACTTGACTAGAAGCAAAAAGTGTCTTAAAGAATCTTAATAAAATAAAACATTTAATTTTAATAATAAATGATCTGTAGGCCAAGGAGCTCCATGTAGCACAAAAGAAATTTCCTAAAGGCAAAACAATCCAAGGCAAACAGTGTCCCAATGCAGAGTCCAAAGCGAAGTTTAAAATAGAGCACAGGTTAAAAAAATCCTGTAATCACAAAAGGTACAAAGCACAGAAAAACACAAGTACACACTCCACTCCCTATCATGTTTGAAATGAATCACCAGGAACTATGGGAGACTTTCTGGATTTATAGGACAGAGGGCAGTGATTGGCAGTTGGCCGTGCCTCTTGGTGGATCACGTATAAAACACATCGGTCATAACCAAAACATTTTATAATTATAGACAGAAATGAAGAATAATGCACATAATAAACAAAAGAAACATTAACATAAATACATGACACAAAATGAACAAAACAGACAAATAACAAGACTTTGATCCTCAGCCAGGGAAAAAACACTAAGTGAAACATGACAAGTGGATCCTGTAATATACTAGCACCCTGTCCCGGGCTGCTTTCTTATTCTTAGAGCTGCTGGCATAGGTTCTGGTACCCAAAAAATTGAGTTTTTCAGGATGTTATGTTATATTAGACATGGTTTTCCATTTTAGATTTACTTTTATCATGCCATTTGTTTCTCTGTAGAACTACCCCCAAGACAACCAAAAGGTTAGACTTTCTGTTAGTGGATTTCTTTGTGCATTTGAAATCCCAGTCCCTGGATCACCCACATCAGTGTCATCTCCTTTACAAACAGGTAATTGTTACTTTACACTTCAGACCACTTTCTTTTGTTTCTGTGTGCTTTTAGAAGTAAACTATTTTTTCACTTTAGAAAAATTGCAGTCATTTTACACTGACAATATTTTATTTGTGTATGGAGTATAACATTTAAGTCTAATTGACTAGCTTCTCATTCAAATTGTAATGGTAATTTTATTTATCTGTAGAGTTGCCCTCTTTGGGGAGTGTGAAACCTGTGTTGTCTGCCAATGGAAACCTGTACACACCAAGCTTAATCCCAAATGGAATGCCTAACACTGTGGTGCCATGTGGAACAGATGATAGTCCTGCCAATATAGTTCCTAACGGACATATCACTCCACTTGCTGACAGTCCATTTACTGGATACATAATTGCAGTTCACAGAAAAATGGTAAGAAATTTAATGCAAAGACTTTAAAACCATAGTTTTATTTTTAATAGTACAAGTAAATGAAAATTTAAAAAAATAACCTTAATTTTAGTAGGATCGCCATATTATTAATCTCAGGCTAACAGGTTAATTTTTTTCTTTCAGTATATATCGCCATTTACTTTTGAACATTTGGTGGCTTTATGCTTTAAAAACATTTTTTCTTGAAATAGTCATTTCATTATTAAAATTCTTTGTTTATATATTAGTATGAACTTGAATTGTACTTGATGTGCCAGATCGTGAACCATAGCTGCTTAATCAATAACTGTATATGATCTAAAATCATTGCATTTTTATTCTGGTTTAATATTTACAAGACCTAATAAACAACTTTATTTTATTTAGACTTAACAAAGATCTTGAAGTAGCACTGTAAACTTTGCATTTTCACCTTTTTAGATGCGAGCAGAATTATATTTCCTGTCATCACAAAAAAATCGCCCTAGTCTGTTTGGAATGCCTCTCATTGTGCCATGTACTGTACATACCAGAAAAAGAGATTTATATGATGCTGTTTGGATTCAAGTCTCAAGGCTAGCAAGCCCTCTCCCACCACAAGAAGCCAGCAACCATGCCCAGGACTGGTCAGTAGATAAATATTAGAAGCTAAATGTTACAATCTGAGCAAGACTTTTTAAATCTCCAACATAAAAAAAATTCTCTTTTACTGTTACATGTGCTGTGTTTTATTTGATTTTGCATTGACTCTCTTTTATAAACTAATTTTTACATCTGTACATTCCTGACACACAATACTTAAAATACTTTAAACATTCTCTGTTGTTTTTTTGTGCAAAATTCATGTTGACAATTGTTTGTCATTGAAATGGCATTTTGTTGGTGTCACATCTCCAAAGTTTTTTTTTTCTATTAATTCAAAATCTCTATTTGCTTCAAACAAATACTGTATTTAAACTGTAAATGGCATACGAGTAATTAAATTGCATTTAAATATAGTTCTTCTTTGGAGAGAGGGTGACAACTGTCCAGTTTTGAAAACGTTCAGGTTTCACATGCTTGACACTTTTAATTTCTGTAGTTTAGTCTTGATGGATATTCAATACCTTGATTTAGAAATGGGATTTTAAACAATTTGAAAGGCAATTTATATTTGTAAATCATCATAGACGTTTTCATACTACAAGGTGGTTCCAAAATAAGAATATGCTTTTTTCAAACAGTATACAATCTTTTGCTTGCATAAGTCAGGTTGAAGTAGCAAACAGTAAATGTTGACCATAAACTGATTGTCAGGCCATGGGATACACCTTCTCTCTTTTAATAGCCTGCCTGAGTTGTCTCCACTTGTCTTTTCTCATCTCAATTGTGCCTTTTATCTTGCAGTTTGCTTACATGGCTGTAATGCTTTCTTTCTCCCTGTCATATTTATTCTTGCCCACAATCAACCATCTTAAGTAAAATGATGTAAGGTGGAGTTATACTTAACTCAACTCAGAGATCACAGTGGCACACTTTAAAACTTTGGCCACAGTATCCTTTGGAAACAGTCCTTAAAACTCGGCATTCGATAATTGATAATTATAATACAGTAATCCCTCTCTATATCGCGCTTCGTCTTTCGCGGCTTCACTCTATCGCGGATTTTAAATGTAAGCACATCTAAATATATATCACGGATTTTTCGCTGGTTCGCGGCTTTCTACGGACAATGGGTCTTTTAATTTATGGTACATGCTTCCTCAGTTTGTTTGCCCAGTTGATTTCATACAAGGGACGCTATTGGCGGATGGCTTAGAAGCTACCCAATCAGAGCATGTATTACATATTAACTAAAACTCCTCAATGATATAAGATATGCTTCGTGTGGTGCTTGATTGTTTGCTTCTCTCTATCTCTCTCACTCTCTCTGCGCCTGACGGAGGGGGTGTGAGCAGAGGGGCTGTTTGCCTAGAGGATACAGACGCTCCTCTACAAAATGCCGCCTTATCGCGGTGCTTCTGCATACTTAAAAGAACATATTGATTTTTTGATTGTTTGCTTTTCTTAGCAAGCGCTCTCTCTGACATTTTCTGCTCCTGAAGGCGCTCCTTTGAAGATAAGATATGTTTGCATTCTTTTAATTGTGAGAAAGAACTGCCATCTCAGTCTTGTCATGGGACACAGTTTAAACTTTTGACTAAAGGGTGTTATTTCATGTCTAGAGGGCTCTAATAATGTTAACAATGTGGGAGAGTTTATAAGGGCTTAAAATATATAAAAATAACCATACAAACATATGGTTTAGGAGGGATTACTGTAATACATTATAGTGTTAAATCTTCTGTATCATTTACTGAAACATTTACTGTAGTAAGCAAAATATCAAACATTGTTGTAGAGGAGAGATGTATGTCTTGATTACCAAGAGGAATCTCTATCTACCCCCATCTCTCTCTCTCTCTCTCTCCCTCCCTCCCATTTAGGCTGTTATTTTTGGGTTCAGCCACATGGATTCTCCTTTACCAGAGATTCCTATCTTCTGCAGTCTCCAGTCGTTGTACTTCTCAAGACATTACTAATCTGGTCCCGCCATCTCTTTGCCACTCTTGTAATCATCCAGTAAACACAGCATTCACCTTTACTTTTGTATATGTCTTCCATCCATTCTCCATGTGTGTCCAAACCACCTAAGTCTATCCTCTCTGAATATATCAACTATGCATCCTACTCCTACTTTGTTTTTAATGTATTCATTATAACATTCTTCAGTCCTCTTCATTACCTATGCTTCTTTTCCATACAGTATCATGGGTTGAATTATTAATTTATATTTAATTCCTTTGGACTTTAAATTTAATAGCAACTTCTTGTCACACATCACATCATACCAGACAGCCCTCTCAATTTATTCCATCCAAGTTTGATTCTTGATTTGACATCATCCTCACATCCTCCACATTTTTCACTACAGTACCAACTTTCTTCTCTAATTCTAATTTATAGCTTTATTTAATTGCAAACTCTTATCTTCTACCTTCCCTACATTATTCATAATCTTATTGTCTTTGCCCCACTTTGACACCCAGTGACAGCTTCTTGTAATCTTTTATTAGCGGCTTCTTCTTCAATAGCTAATCAATATATTACCATCTTTATTTTTATGACATTAAAGTTTTGCTTATCCAGCTGTGCTTTTTCTTTGGCAATTTTAGAACATTTCTCCATCTTTTGTTTGTAGTTCTTCATGTAGTTTATTGGTAGCTTCTTGTTTTACTTTTGCCAAGATTTTCTTAGCTAATTTTCTTGTTAGCATGCATATTTATATGAATGTTTTAAATGTACATCCTTCTGTTTAATCCATTTTACCTTTTTTATATAGCAGCTGAATCCTCTTAATTCCATCACTAAGTCTCTCTAACCCCTTCTGACCTGTAGTTGTGCCACAGACTTTTACTGCTGATAGAAAGCCTACACTAAAATCATTCCAGTTTAGTCCTCTCTCAGTGTACTTCTTGTACATGTCCTTTCTATTTCCATGTTCTTACACTTCTTTTCTCTGCATTTTTTGTAGAAAATAGTTTGGTGTTGCTCACTGTTTATATAGATTAATTCAACAAATAATTCACAAATGTGATGTCTGGAATTACAGTTTTCCAAAGAACAGTATTGAAATTCATATGAATGGATCCAAGGAAACCACCTGGTCTTGGGCTACTTTTAGCCTATTTTTATTGTAGAGCTAACAATTCAAGCAAATCTGAATTTGCACCAAAACTTAAAAATCTCTCTCCGCAAAAAAAACAAAAAAAACCAAAGTGAAACTATGCTGTTTTGTGACTAGTGAAATTAGCTTCACAGACCCGGGAAGAAAGGTGTTTAGTACAGTATATATAATAAACCTTTTACCCCCTAAATTTTTATCTTGCTTGCAAATTTACCAATTCCCATCAGGCAAAAAATAAAGTTTTGTGGCACAATTGGATGAAGAAAACATAGTCAGGAAGCCAAAAAAAGTCGATAACAGGATGACAGCCGCACTGTACCAAAGTTAAAAAAAAAAAAAATACTGGAAAGTCAAAGAAATTGATTATTTTGAAACGCAAGGGTGTTTGTAATGCATCAGATCACATGAGGAAGAATTACCTAGCATACTTTTTAAACCCATCACGTAGTTTCCTGCAGGTAGCAACCTTGGAGGGCATGCCCCTAACAAAGGATGCCACCCTAATCACAAGAATAGGAATTAGGCCTGGGCATAACAAGAGTTCACAGCGAAATTGGCCTAAAAAAATCTTAACAACAATAAAGGTACACAAAATAATTGAAAGCTGAGTTCAGAATCAAGATAAGTGACTAGAAAAACATCATAAAATGATAAAGAAAAGCATAAAATGTATACAAAAGTCCAGTTATAAAAGCAATGAACTGTTGTTGATGGGAGGACACCTGTGTCATTACTCTTAAAAGTTTATATGTCACTAGCAAAAGTGGGGTCTCATCTAAAACCACAGCTACAGCATTTTGCATTTTCTTCTCATCATGGGTAATGTTGAGTCATGCTGAATTCCAAATGACTCTTTTCTTCTGTTTATTTAATTTATTTTGGATCCTTTTCTGAGAACCTGCAGTGCAGTGTTTCAAAATGTAGCATGGTCCTTTCTTTCCACCCCTAAATAAACTATTAAAACTTTAAAATTCTTTAGCGAGTTTGACTATTGCAAAATCCCATGTGAAACAAATTTTAGTGCCAGTTTCACAAAGTGTATGTGAAACTGTGCTGTTTTCCTAATCACTACCAATTATATTTTTGTGATGTTACATTTTTCGTAATCCAAGGTTGTGAGATTTGGACTGCCAGATAAGAACAGTGGAAACGTGCAGACAGGAATTTCATTGTACTGTGTGCATGTGATAATAAATCTGAAGTGAACTGGTAATGCTGTATTTTATTTATCAGAGCAAAGCCTTGAATTTTTGAAAAAGCCAATGCTGTTTTACACCTGCACATTCGGCATAATTAAACAGGACATCACTGTACAGAATATTGTAGAAAGAGAAGAACAGAGAGTGATATTACTAACCTTTACAGTTTCTTGTTGGTTGACATTCAAGTCCATTTTAATAATGAGGTAGCTATAATTCCAGCTTTGATATTCAGAATTGTGGTTTATTTCAATTTCCCAGTAGAATCATTAATGTTTACTCACAATTGAAGGAATTTTTTAACATTTTATAGGTGAGCTGATTAACTGTAGTAGCAGTGCTCAAAACCCCACTAGGAAGACTCAATAAGCAATTATATATTGGATTTGATGGATTAACTTAACTAATGTGCTTGAGTATTTTTATTTTGAGAAGTTACTTCTAAGTTCATTTTCAAGTCAAGTTTATTGTTATGTGTATAGTATAATCAAATTATTTTTTGGTGACCCACTAGCTTGATTAATCAAGTGTTTATCTTTTTACAATACAAAAAACACTGTTGCAAACTAAATGGCAGCTTGTCTGAATTTAGAGAAAATAATCAAAGGAGCAGATAGGTTGTCAAGTAATCAAGGGCCTTTATCTTGCTTTGAAAGAGTACATTTATGACCTGGTAGACATAGAAAGGTCTTGTCTGAAAAAGCAATATCATTATTAAACCTTTTATTTTTTTTATATTTTTATTGATTTTTATTTAGAAACAGATAACATTCCATACAGTCGAGTCAAATTTAACAAATCAAAGCAAAATTCAACCCCCATAACATTCCATACAGTCAAGTCAAATTTACCAAATCAAAGCAAAATTCAACCCCTACCCAAGAGTAAAAAAGAGGAACCAACAACAGAAGCTACTGTATAAAATGAGCATGAAAAGAAGGGTATCCTTTTCCCCGAAATGGAGGCTTATTCTAAAATGTTATTGATTAAAGCCTGCCATATTTTAAAAAAGTTTTGAACAGTTTTTTCCAATTTCAAGTGGTGTAGAACATCGGTTATCCTCTGACTTGAGAGTGGTGGGGTGGGATTTTTCCAGTTGAGCAAGATAAGTGTATGTGCTAGTAGTGTAATAAAGGCAGTTACAGTATGTCCTTCTCCAATTTAATTCCATCTGGGAGAACACCAAACACAGCTGTTAATGGGGTAGGAGAGATTGTGACACCAAGGCTGTCTGATAGGTATGCAAAGGTGTTTGTCCAAAATGTTAATTTGGTGCACGCCCAGAACATACGGCTTAGTGAGGTTGGAGCTAGATTGCAACCTTCACAGGTTGAATCTTGCCCTGGAAAAATTTTAGACAATTTTAAATTGGATAAATGCGCTCAATAAAAAGATTTGTTGAATGACTGAATGATTTGCATGTAAGAAGTTCGAGTGTATTCTGCACATGGCTGCTTTACACTCTTTTTTACACACTTTTCTGAAATATTAAGTGACAGATACTTTCCCAATGTATTCTGGAGTCTTTGAAAGAAAGGGACTTTAATATATTTTTATAAATTGTAGAGATGCTATCTGAGTATTCAAGACTGATCAATAATTCTGGAATAGAACAAGGTGGAAGGCCATCTAGTCATGTCTTGTTTAATTTTTTTTCCATGCAGACAGCAACATTTTGTTGAAAAAGAGGTTTATATTTACTTGTAATATGTACCCCTAGATATTTAAGCTGATCTGCTAAGATAAATGGGAAGGTAGGTGTTCGATAATACATGCTAGAGAATTCATTGGAAAAATCGCAATTCAGAAGATAGATTGCCATTTATGATGCACATTGTAGTAGTTCCTTGTTCTTTTTAGGAAAGATGATAATTAATGCTTGGTGAAAAGTTTGAAGTAGATTTTTTTTTTACTTTAGCTTCTATAAACTTTGCTAATAATAGTGGAGCTAACTTATTTGAGAATTTATTTTATAAAATTCCACTAAACAGCTCTTTTCCCACTTTGAAGTGAGTTTATTAATAGCAATGCATTTTACCACCAAGGAAAAGGGTATATTTATAAATGTAATCATTTCTAAACATAGAGAAGTGCAAATTAGGTCTAAAAAGATAAAAAGGGGGTTTACCGCAGGACTTGTTTACATTTAAGTAAGAACTGTCAGTTATTTTGCTTTGTTTTTAATACCTGCATATTTTTTTGATTTTAAGTAAAGTAAATTGCAAGTAAACAGGGCATACATTATTATTTCTGAAATCAGATAAGATACCCTTTACACTACTCATTTAGAGAGCAAAGAAGGACGGAAACTGAAATATTAAATAGGTTAACGATAGTAGCATAGCATAGATATCGGGAGCGCTCTCGATATCTATGCAAAAGGACGAAGGTCCAAGTCTTTAAAGTCCTGGGGCCTCATGTATAACGCTGTGCGTAGAATTAGCACTATAACATGACGTAAGCACAAAAGCCGGAATGTGCTTACGCACAGAAAATTCCAGATGCAGGAATCTGTGTGTACTCCAACTTCCGCTCCATAAATCCCGATCAGCGTGAAAACTAACGCTCGTGCACGCGCCTTCTGTCCCACCCCAACTCCTCCCAGAATTACGCCTCTTTGAATATGCAAATCAATATAAATCGCCCTTAAGTTCAGCCTTCTGTGAAAAGACAATGGGAAAAGCATGGGGGAAAATATAAGAATTTTAGCAAATACCAAGTGGAGGCAAAGGAAAAACATATTATTTGTTTATTTAAACCGTGGTATAATCAACAAAAGGAAGTTGATCGAGTGACATAGCGTGTTGGAGAAACTTGAAAGCTCACGTTCACAAAGTCGCACAGTGCCGGAAATAAAAAAGAAGTTGTCAGATATCAAAGTCGCCGTGAAAAGGTGGGTTGTAGCCCACTGTCTGAGTGTCACATGAAAGCTTATTAGGGTGTCAACTTCAATCTCGAAATTTCCACTTTAATCATGTAGTTTATTTTGTCATTAAAGTAGAACATCATAAACTTCATCTTAAAATCGTTTAATTAAACAGTTTCTTAAATCACATCGTAATTAAAGTAGCACGTTAAATGCTTTGTTTTGTATGTGATCTTCTATGTGCTCTATGTGTGTGAATCACTATTTGCTTCTTAAACTGTCTCTCTTTCTCTGACTGGACACAGAATCCATTACATTTGAGATATTACAGCTCTCTGAATAACTAAAATACTGAGATGTATACGTAATATCATTTTCATGATGATAGGAGTTAAAGCACGTTATTAAACATGGGTTTCACAGCGCAGTGATTGTGTGCGACCTTCGATGAAATTATTTGTTGCAGTAGTACTCGGGGGCGGCTCTAGGCTTGTGGCGGCCCTGGGCAGAGAAAGAATCGGCGGCCCCTTCGCCCGCCAAATGTCAATATGGTATCTTATGCATGGTGGATGGCCACGTCCGTTACAGACACTGCATAGCCGCCTCGTGCTCATGACACAAGCGTTTAACTTTTGTCGCAATTTGCCGCTGCGTTTTTAGCTGTGTCATCATTTTCTCTCTCTGTTTTATATTCAACTAGCAAAATACCCGCGCTTTGCAGCGGCGAAGTACTGCCTTAAAATTTTTATTAAGAAGAAAATTCAATCTTTTTAAACTGAGGGAAAATATGCCAATAATTATTTGTTAAGGATCTCTTTGTATACCATGTTGTCAGTTCGGCCCTCCGGTTGTAACATGACCAAGCTGTGCGCTGAGCTTACTCTTGAGCATGTAACTTACAGTTGGCCATGTGAACAGTAATCTTGTCTCAAATCTCAAAGCTTGGATTGCTGCTGTCATAATCGGTTTGAGTTTCATGGTTTGTTTCAATTACGACAGTATTTGCAGGATTTGTTGTGTTAAAGTGACATTCGGCATCTGTCAAGCGTTGTAAGCACACAACCGGTTTTATCGATAAAATCACATCCAGCTTTTGAGAGTTTAAAAATTCATAAACATCAAAGTGTCCACTACTCACATCGTCACCTGTGAATCTAAGATGTTTAAGAGGCATTGGCGGTTGTCGAAAGGTGTAAAAGATTTGGCCATTTCGGTACACTTGAAAGCGACAACCGAACAATTCAGCGGCAGCCATAAACTCACATGCAGAACCATAGGTGAAGGGTTTAAGCATTTCACTCTTATAGTGCTCCTGTGTAGTATAATTATCTCCTGTACCGTCATCAGTCCACACCTTGAACCTGTCCCAGTCATTCAATACATAAGACACAATGTTCCTCCGGATATCAAGAGTGAGCCTGATATGGCCGTGCAATATGTAACAAAGAGAATGGAAAAGGTAGGTGCCATCTCCGGGCATGGAAACCACTCAGTAAGTGACAGTTCTTTGATCGATAGTGATCACCTCGATAGACATGGTAATGGGGGTTGGAATGATAAAGAAAATGGGTCCTGAGTAATGTAAAGTAAGTCTAAAATACCTATACAATAACTATAATTGTAATAAACAATAAAACAGCGGAGAAGCCATGGATTAAACAAAAAGGCTGTAGTTATCAGTAGGGAGACGTGAATCCCGTGGCGAAGCAAAGAAGGGAATGTAGAGACCGGAGCGACGGACGGTCTTATATAGGCAGGCAGCCAACAACGTGGGAGGCGTTGGGATGGGGGACCCAACGCCACCTCACACGGTGACTGAGCTGCAGGCTATGGACGTATATATGTACGTAAGTAGGATTCAGTTAGCGTTGGGAACCCGTGTACCAAATTTCTTGAAGATGGGCCCATAAGTAACAAAGACTGTTGAAAAGTTCAATATGGCGGCCGACAGTGGCATCATACCACCGAAATAAGTACGTACATTGGTTTCGGTTAGTGCAGGGAAGCCGCCTATAAAAATTCGAGAAGATCGGGCCATAAATAAGAAGGTTCAACATGGTGGACGTTGTTGACCGTTATGACCATTACGCGTAGAACTTCGAAATGAAACCTGCTTAACTTTTGTAAGTAAGCTGTAAGGAATGAGCCTGCCAAATTTCAGCCTTCTACCTACACGGGAAGTTGGAGAATTAGTGACGTTGGAAAATTCAATATGGCGGCTGACAGTGGAGTCATACCACCGAAATAAGTACGTACATTGGTTTCGGTTAGCTCAGGGAAACCACTTACCAAATTTCGTGAAGATGGGGCCGTAAATAAGAAAGTTCAACATGGCGGACGTTGTTGACCGTTATGACCGTTACGCGTAGAATTTCGAAATGAAACCTGATAAACTTTTGTAAGTAAGCTGTAAGGAATGAGCCTGCCAAATTTCAGCCTTCTACCTGCACGGGAAGTTGGAGAATTAGTGAGTGAGTGAGTGAGCGAGCGAGCGGGCGGCGCCTGTTATTAGTATAGATACGAGGTGTGGCAGAAAAGTAATGAGACTGATTTTTTATTTACCAAGGTTTTTATTTTTTTCAAACATCAATGTTATCCCCTTCAAAGTAGTTCCCTTGGGCAGCTACACTCCGATGGAGACGTTGTTCCCACTGTTGGTAGCAGCGCTGGAAGTCTTCAACCGGTATGGTCTTCAGCATGTCCGTTACACTCTTTTGGATGTTTTCTAAAGTCCCAAAATGACGTCCTTTGAGGACATTTTTCAGTTTAGGAAAAAGTCACACGGACTGAGGTCAGGTGAATAAGGGGGCTGGGGAACCACAGGAATGCGTTTTTTCGATTGTCCTTCTGCTCAATTGTGAGGTTTTTCGGCACCATTTTGGCACAGACCTTTTGCATGTGCAAATGTTCAGTCAAAATTTGATGAACGGTAAATCTGTTCAAATTTAATTGTTCACTCAACATTCTTAATGTTAAACGACGGTCTGATCTCACAAGAGTGTTCACACGTTCGATGTTTTCATTGGTTTTCGAAGTTGATGGCCTTCATGAAAAACTTGAGCTCGGGATAAAGAATGTTCCCCATAGGCCTGTTTTAACTTTTCAAACGTCACACTTGCCGATTCTCCAAGCTTAACACAAAATTTAATGGCACAACGTTGCTCCAAATTCCGCTGTTCCATTTTCCATGACGCACAACCAAAAACACAACTTCGCTAATAGCAGTCACAAAAATCACGTAGTTAACGGAAGGAGTTGAAACTCGCACTGAGCTATGGGAGGGTACTGATACACGTGCTCTATCAAGGACAACAGCGCAGCGTTGCCAGATCGTTTGCAGTGTTGCCAGTCTCATTACTTTTCTGCCACACCTCGTATATATTGACGTGGCTGCCCTTGCTGTTCTTTCTCCAAGTAACCAATCGGCACACAATCAGCTCTGTAATAGACGTTAAGCCATCTGTAAGCTTAGAGCGCCGATTCTTCAAAACGTTTAAGGAACATTAAAATATCTTCGTAGTACATGTTTAATTATCCTATCCTTCACACCAGTCCCAGTGAAGAATATAGATTATTTAAATGAAATTAAAGTTTTATCTGTATAATGTAATAAACATATTTTGCTGCATTTCATCTTATAAATGATATTGTCATCATATGTAAATACGCGCTTTATAAAATGGCTCACGTTATGTAATATTATAACTGTAGTGCAAGTTTACAGTGGGATGATTGTACTTATAAGTACAAACAGTTCTACAAGGAGCAGTTAAGTGCGTTTAAAGTTCTTGGGATGAAACTGTTTCTGAACCGCGAGGTCCGTACAGGAAAGGCTTTGAAACGTTTTGCCGTGGCTGAGACAGCGTGTGCTTGATACTGTATACCGATAATTCTCTTTCCGATCAGCTGCTGCTGTGATTTCCCACTCAGATACAGTGATATAAATACTTCGAGTGGTGCAGTGAGAGTAATATGGAAAAAAATGATCCGCTGTGGCAACTCCTAACGGGAGCAGCTGAATGAAGAAGAAGAACAACAAGGTACGGTGAGAGTAACAATGCTAAAGTAGTTGTGGTATTTGGAATACTATGGCTATTCCCTGGACCATTATATTGTTACAAGTTAATTACAATCAGATGAATTATACTAATAAACAATATGCGGTTAATTTCAAGGTATTTATAAAGCCATATCAGGAAAATAAAAGAGTAACCACACAGGAACAGTAGCACTGCTTTGACGCTGGTTGCCGCCCGTCTGCAAAACCGACGGAGAACTTGCGTACAACAAGGTATGAGGTACCATGGAAAAGTGCATGGCTTTATGCCAAGTGTAGGTTTTATACATCACGATTTGAATGTGGAAAAGTTCTTACGGAACATTTCTGTGCGTACGCACCGTTTATACATGAGACCCCTGGTGCTTCCTGTCTTGCTATATGGTTGCGAGGCATGGACGCTGTCCAGTGACCCGAGACGAAGGCTGGGCCATCCTTTGGTACTGTGTCTCTTTGGAATATCCTTGGGTACCGTTGGTTTGATTTTGTGTCGAATGAGTGGTTGCTCTTGGAGTCCCGAACGAGGCACATTACCTGCATTGTGAGGGAGCGTCAGTTACGGCACTACAGCCATGTGGCGCGTTTCCCCGAGGGTGATCCAGCTCGTAAGATTCTCATTGTTGGGGACCCGAGTGACTGGACCAGGCCAAGGGGTCGCCCACATAACACCTGGCTGTGGCAGATAGAGGGTCATTTCCGGAGGGTGAGACTGGACTGCATGTCTGCCTGGGGGGTTGCCAACTGGGATCCTGAGTAGCTTTGTCGTGTAGTGGGTGCGGCAACGTACTGTACCAGTGCATGCTCCCCAACTTAACTTGACTTGACGATAGTTCTACACACACATGTAATTGATGACAGCATTAATAAGAGGCTGCCAAATTCTAAAACATTTTGAACTGTGTAGAGGGGATTTTGTTTTGTTTTTTTTCTAGGGTAGAATAGGAAATAATAGGAAAAGTATGTTATGCTAAGAGAAGGAAGACTTTTCTAACTGAGCAAAATAAGAATGCATGCTACCGATGTGCAGCAAGTTATCACAGTAGATTGTTTAGTAAGCAGTGATAATCAAGTTTAAAGAGCAAGTTTAGGAATTCTGACCAGGGGGTGTTATTTTTTTTTTTTTTTTTTAATATGTAGTAAATTAAATGTTTGGAAGAAATTTTATATTGGAGGCACAGTTAGTTATTTAAAGAATACAAATATATTGTGAATATTTAAACCTCCTAAGGTCCCAAAATACTTTGTGTGAACTATTCTGTACTTAGTAGGATCTTCTATACTGCTACCACTTGGGAGTGGTACCAGTAGTAGTTGGCTGTAATTAATGGTATACAGAAAGTGAAGCATGAGTGGAGTGCAGGATTTTTTTTCCATGACTAACCATGTCAGTGCAAAATCATTTTGTTCTAATTCCTGTTACATTCATTATCATAATATGTACAGGTAGTCCCCAGGTTACGGACACCCGACCTACAACATACGAACGGGGCTGCAGCTGCGACGCATGCGCCTCAGTACTGCCGCTTCGTCATCTTCGGCCTGGGCTGCAAGCGGTGGCTGCACGGAAACTGAAGGGGGGTGATTTCGCTGCTCGCGCAGTGTAGTGTCCATTGGGTGGCTCCCGGTGGCAAGCGGTTTCACTGCCTGCCCCCCTCTGCAAGTGGTCACCCTGTTGTGGCTGAACAGAGGCCATTGAGGATGAACGGGAAGGCAGGGGATAGTATTATAGTGTGCCTTGGATGGCTGCGTGTTGAATGGGGGCGGTGGTACGGCAGGACACTGCAGGCAGCAAACTGTAGTGGAGGTGACTGTGATGTGGCTGGTGATGAACCGCCCCTCGCTGCCCCCATTCATTCTCAATAGCAAGCCTGCTTGTACTGTTACGCACATAGCAGGAAGTTGTCTCTTGTCAGTACAGGGTGGTCCAGATCTAATTCTGCAGATCCAGATCGTCTGGATGACTTTGATTTATGCAGAGACGATTCCAGTTCAGCGTGAAGACGATTCTTCGTGTGGTCAGTTTGCACACTTCTCGATGGTTCAGGATTTTTCGGGTGATTTTCTATGTAATAAACTGAGTAAGTTATAGCATAATGAAAATTGCATAATTAGATCTGGATCACCCTATGCATCAGACGTGTTGACGACTGGTGCCTAATCTGCTGTGATAGTGTGTACAGTGCTGTACAGAAGAGTTTAACCTTTTGTCTTCACCCTTCAAGAATGTCTCTGAAACACAAATCTGATGCAAGTGCTGGTGCTACAGTAAAGAAGAGAAAAACCATCACCATTGAAAATAAAGTAGAAATAATAAAATGGTCAGAAAGAGGTGAAACTCCATCATTCATTGGCAGAACACTTGGTTATAGTCGGTCAACAATAACATTTATTAATGTAAATTATCTGTTCTGACTTACATACAAATTCAACTTAGGTACAAACCTACAGTCCCTATCTTGTACGTAACCCGGGGACTGCCTGTATATTCACAATCCCCTAGTAAATTTGAATGTGTCATATTTGTCTCTGATTTAGATCTTTCAAAAATTTGTTTCATCTGTCGTCTCTTTGTATTCCAAATGAGAAATGTCATAATTGCATTCAGTTTCTTTAAATAAGAATTTAATATCTTGTACAAGAACAGTTTATTTTAAATAATCTTTTTATAAAGTAATTTTGCATGAAATGTTCATAATTTACTTCAAGGAGATGTAAACTAATATAAGTTTTGCTTTGGTTTTGAGAGTGTTGATTCAAGTGCTTTGTAGTAAATTAATAGAAATAAACAGCTGTGTTTGTGTTAAAGTAATTTGATCAACCTATTATTTTATATTTTTCTTTTTAAGTGATGATAGTATGGGTTATCAGTACCCATTTACCCTAAGAGTTGTTCAGAAGGATGGCAATTCCTGTGCCTGGTGTCCTTGGTACAGGTAAGGTAATTCTTAGTTCTCACATATCTGTATACAGTTAGGTCCATAAATATTTGGACAGAGGCAACTTTTTTCTGATTTTGGATCTGCACATTACCACATTGAATTTTAAATGAAACAACTCGGATGCAGTTGAAGTGCAGACTTTCAGCTTTAATTCAGTGGGGCGAGCAAACCGATTGCATAAAAATGTGAGGCAACTAAAGTATTTTTTTAACACCATCCCTTTATTTCAGGGGCTCAAAAGTAATATTTATGGACCTAACTATGTAATTGTAATTTTTGAAAGCTTGTATAGATTACTATAGTTACTAGCAGGACAATGATTACTTAAACTGCCATATGTCCATTCCTTGTTTTTCTATTTATCACATGTACAAGTATTTATTAAAGCTTTGTATAATAACAGTTGTGGACATTGGATCGACTTGTGGTTTTGCTTACATGTTGTCAATTTTTTTTTTTTGGCTAATTGAAATCATTGTATTGTCATCTCTTGTTTTTATGAATCAACCAAAAAATGTTACTAGTATTGAAAACACCATGACTTAAACAAATAGGAAATTATTATTTTTTTTAATTCATTAAATTTTACTGTAGTACCTTGCTAAATTCTTAGTTTTCCCAAATTCAATTCTATTGTGTATACCAGTATTGAATCAGTACTTTTAATAATTGAAATTGAAAAGCACAAAGACGGGGTACAAGAGGGCAAATGACTTCAAAGAAGTCCTATAAAAGCATACAACACCTCAGGAAGGATATAAGGAACATTGTTTAGTCTGTTCCCAGTAAGAGTATAGAAGTGTTTTCCTGAATGCATGACATTGTAGGTATTTTGAAGGATCAGAACAAACTCATTGTCATATTTTCTTAAGACTAAACTTACATTTTGCATCTTGGAGAAGGACTATTACAATATACATTAAAAGTTCTGGAAGGTGATACAATAGTATTGGAAGGGCTTCTTCTGCACTGAATCAGTTTAGTTTTTAACAAAGAGCTCACTCTCATAGGAGAATTAGAGAGAATGAGTGAGACCACAGATAATAAGCAATCTGGTTTCAGAGTCCTCCACTCTTTGCCTTTTGAGTGGAAAGTACACAATTGAGCTTCCTTGGTGTGTTTTTTTTTTTTTTGAGCTGGGACCTGTTGGGCTGCAGAAGTGCAACCAGGTACATGCTGTCAAACATCAGTTTTGTGGCTGTTTCCAGGAACATATTTGGGAATCATCTTTCCAGAAAAGTTTGTCTAATCACATTTGAACCATCGTGTTACTCTAATGTAAAGAACACAGTTGGTCTGGACACTCATTTAAGATGCCAAGTGTAGCCCTTTCATCATTCTAACTTTGCATTAATTGTTTAGGGGTCTAAAAATTGAACTGAAGAATAAGGAAAGTCTTATGTGGCAGGTTACTATTTTTTTCTGCTTTGGCATAAGATTATTATATTTTGAAAGATTAATTATTGAGCTTTTTTAATACATAAGTTTGAATTTTATTTGTTTGAGAAAGAGAGTCAAATGTTTTTCATTCAAATTGTATGTCACTTTTCCCATTTTAAAAACCACTATAAGCAGATAATTGGTTGCTAGGAGATCTGTCTGGTCTCTTGGGACCTTCTTCCTAACTTGCATCATGAAGACTTCTTATAAATTAAAGTGCAGCACAAGAGCACCCTTGTCTGAAATACGAATTTAATCAATGAAAAAGTGCAGTTAGTTATTCTTGACTTCGATATTCTGGTCTTTACTAGTATCTCTTTTGTCTCAAATCAGTTTTCTTCTTAGTTGTTTGGCTCTGGTAAAATTGAATTTTGGTCAGTGTCTCCGGAATTCTTGAGTGACCCCAATTATGGTTAACACATCTGGCTTGAAAGACCACTCAAAAATGCCCTCTTTCTGTTGTTAGTTTTATTCGTAGGCTTTGGAAAAGACTTTTGAATTTAACTACTGTAAGAAACAGGTAAACTACCTAAATGTCATAGCACTTGTGCTTATATTCTGAATACCAGAAGATTACCTTGGATGGTCGGTTTGGGGAAAAGACGGGTTCTAGCCATATAAGCTGCATGACTGTCGAGCTGTGTCGTGTTTTCATGACTGGTATAACAAAAATGAAATGAGCAAATAACAATAGCACATGGAGAATCGACATTTCTAAATAAAATACTATTCCATAAAAATTAAGCATTAATAAATATTTCTACATGGAAAATAGTGTTGGACTACAGATTTCCATATTTAAAATGTTCAGGAGTGAACATTTCTTATTTTTGAAAACTAAGTATCTTTACATTTATTTAATCAGACCATTGATGATTATTATTTCTTAATTTTTTTGCACAATGATATGCAGTGGAAATTAAAAAAAAAAAATTATTATAATTTATTTATTAGATCGATGTATACCTTTTTACAGGTTTTGCAGAGGCTGTAAAATAGATTGCACGGAGGACAGAGCATGTGTTGGGAATGCATACATTGCCATCGACTGGGATCCAACTGCTCTTCATTTGCGATATCAAACATCACAAGAAAGGGTAAATAAATAAAATGCATAAAACCATTTTTTAATGAAAGAGTTCCAAGTTTAACTTGCATGCAGCCCCCTAGTTTTGGCTTTTCAGATTAATTTGTAGTTTGGCTTTGTGTCTAATCCATTGGACTTTTAAGCACAGAGTTATTGATTAGGCACCAGAATTAACTCAGTGTATGTTCCTGAGTAAGTCATTTTACATTTCTCATGTGGGATTATATTTTTGCTGTAATGTAAATCCAGATTGCAAAATCACAGACGGCGTAGTTAGAAACAGAACAGTTTGAGAAAACTTGCACAATTTTTATAGGCAAAATACATGTGAGGGGTACAAATCATTTATATAAAAAGCATATATTACACAGAAAGTTAAGTTTTTGAGACTATTTTTCCACTTTTATGTGAATGTTGTATCCAGAAGTCAAATTTGCATTTAATACTTTATGACTTCTCCCTTATAGTACCAGGTGTTTACAGTTTAATGAAATCATATAATAATAAATAATAAACACATTTTCTATATCTTAGCTTTCTAGAAGTAAACGTGGATAACAAACCAGTTACTGTATTTACGCGTGTACCACGAGTACATTTTTTTCCTGAAAATTAGCATTAGAAAATCAGGTGCGCGTCATACACAAGGAAATGTAATTCTGTAATGTTCTTCTGCCTGGGCTCGCTCTCTCGCTCGCTTGCACACTCGCGCTCTCTCTCTCGCTCGCTTGCGCACTCGCGCTCTCTCTCTCGCTCGCTTGCGCACTCGCGCTCTCTCTCTCTCTCTCTCTCGCTCGCTTGCGCACTCGCGCTCTCTCTCTCTTGTGCTGTTTCTCTCTCTAAACGCTTCCTATACAATCACAACGCGCATCGTACATGGGGAAAAACGATTTTCATGATTTTCTTTGTAAAAATTAGGGTACGCGTCTTACACAACGGCGCGTGGTACATGAGTAAATACGGTAATTCATAGATGGGTCTACAGACTACAATTTTCAATTGCATTCTTCCATGATTGGTACAAAATGTACAACTTTGTGACAAAACACAACACAGTTATGTTAAAGGTTGCAAATTACATAGCAATATATTCTTCTGACAGAATTAAATTGGGGAGAAGTGGAGTCTGTACCACAAATAACATTTCTTTGCCTGGCTACCAGGTAGTTTCCTTGAAGCTGTGTGCTTTGAACAAATGCACACATTCAGCTATGTATGCATTTAAAGCAGAGAAGACACAGAGTAATGAAGCATGCTAAACATAAGCCAATATGTTCATCAAACGTATTGAAATTTCAGTGCCTAAATATGTCTATGAAATGGATGATTTAAGATGCAATGGTATGATCTGCCTGCAGATGTGCATTTTTTTGTGTTCAAATTATTTTTTATTTGATATTAAAGGGTTAGGAAGCATAAAAATAAAATTTATAAAAGCAAATGAAGGAATCAGCATTTTGAGTTTTTATTTTATTTATAATTTTAAAAAAAAAATCACTGTAATGTATGTTTCTGTGGTATACATTAATGATGTGTTATCTTAAACAGCATGAAAACAGACTCTGACCTTTGAAATTGGTATTTGCTTTCTTCCAGGTGCAGTATACCGGTGCCAGTCATAAAATTAGAATATCGTGACAAAGTTGATTTATTTCAGTAATTCCATTCAAAAAGTGAAACTTGTATATTAGATTCATTCATTACACACAGACTGATTTCAAATGTTTATTTCTTTTAATTTTGATGATTATAACTGACAACTAATGAAAGTCCCAACTGTGGGGGAGATTCACAAAGAGTGGACTGCAGCTGGAGTCAGTGCTTCAAGAACCACCACGCACAGACATATGCAGACATGGGTTTAAGCTGTCGCATTCCTTGTGTCAAGCCACTCTTGAACAAGAGACAGCGTCAGAAGCGTCTCGCCTGGGCTAAAGACAAAACTGCTGCTGAGTGGTCCAAAGTTATGGTCTCTGATGAAAGTAAATATTGCTTTTCCTTTGGAAATCAAGGTCCCAGAGTCGTGAGGAAGAGAGGAGAGGCACAGAATCTATGTTGCTTGAGGTCCAGTGTAAAGTTTCCACAGTCAGTGATGGTTTGGGGTGCCATGTCATCTGCTGGTGTTGGTCCATTGTGTTTTCTGAGGTCCAAGGTCAATGCAGCCGTCTACTAGGAAGTTTTAGAGCACTTCATACTTCCTGCTGCTGACGAACTTTATGGAGATGCAGATTTCATTTTCCAACAGGACCTGGCACCTGCACAAAGTGCCAAAGCTACCAGTACCTGGTTTAAGGACCAT
>JANRMT010062814.1:86923165-86946411 GCA_026402145.1 Polypterus bichir lapradei | reverse complement strand
TAAATCAACTTTGTCATGATATTCTAATTTTATGACCGGCACCTGTATATAAGCATTTAGGAAGATTTTTCTGTCAGTGTAGCAAAAACACCAGCAAGAGCCATTAGTGTGAAATAGGAAAAAAATGGATAGCTGTCCATCATGATGCTTACATGTTTAGTACCTTTGATTTGTTGCTTGAACTTCCATAACACTAACATGCTCCTGAATTTTCATGTTTTGTGTGCCATCTTTATAGTAGTTAATGTTTTAATTTTGGTATTTTTAAAACCGAGAAGGAAAGTACACTTTTGGCTCTTGTTTCCATGGCAGTCATTATTTTGTAGAACTTCTTAACTTGTGTTATGACCCTGGTGATATGAAAAATGTTCCTTACTTTCAAAATACTGTGTACGTCTCAAAAGTTATTTGTGGTCAGTAATTCTTCTCTTAATATTTTTATTGTCTCAAGATCCAGTATTTGTTAAATATATCCTAAGCAACTTTTTATATTATTGAATACCTTTAGGCCTTGTTCACACGGGCGTTAAGTTTTTGGATAAACGAACTTGCTCTGAACGTCCTAGACGTTTATGTTGCATTTTGTGGTGGCGATCGATTGACTTCTACACCGGCGTTCGTTTGTCTCTGTCTAACGCCCGCCTGCAGCCCAAATTGTAGTTTGTGTGTTAACCTGTGGAGGCAGTGTCGGGAACTGGATATGAAAGCCCTTGTCGTTTTATTTGAGGTGCTTCCTTTCAATATGGACCATTTTGCTATGTTAGATATTAATCTTCTTGTTTTAAAAATACTCGTAATACGGCGACGTAGGGAGAGAAAAAATCGCCGCCGCTACTGGGTTCATCCTTTGACTGCACAACGTCGGGTTAAAGGAAGTTTTTTTCTGCTTTATGAAGAAATGCGAAAATTTCCGTGCAAGTTTTTTAATTACTGTCAGATGTCGGTTTCCACTTTTGATTGTCTGCTGCAGCTGGTGCAATGCCACATTGCACGCCGATCAACCAATATGCAACTTGGTGTTAGCCCCGAAGAGAGACTACTTGTCACTTTGAGGTAAGGAAACAGTAGTCGAGTGTGCGCTTACACCGGTGTTATGCACTGAAATGCCCCCCCCCCTCGCCATGGATTGCCCCCCCTACATAATCGTTATCAAATATTATATTAGAACATAAATTAATAGGTTCATGGTTTACAAATTACATGAGACAATAAAATAAAATAAGCAATATGAAAATATATATGTTGTATATGAAAATATATATGTTGTATATATATATCCGGTCCTCCGAAGCGTAAAATAAACGCGCAGAAAACGAACTAGAAGCGGTTTCCTTGCGTTCGTTGGGTTTTGAACGCCAAGAAAAAGCTGCATGCAACGTTTTTTTGATGCCGTATAAACGCGCAGCCGGACAAACGCACGTCACCAAAGCCCGTGTGAACACTCTCATTGACTCCTACGTGTAGAAAACACTCGGCGCTTGATCCGCGCTCACCGGACGCTACGAACGCAAAAAAAACGCTCGATTTTAACGCCCGTGTGAACAAGGCCTTAAACAATTACAATTTCCCATAATTTTAATGTCCTGGTTGAAAGTAGAATATTAAATAAAAAATTTAAATTAATCAAACAATGCAAATAGTTTTTTAAGGGAATTCTTACAATGAAATAATCATCTTTGAGTTGTCAAAATGCAGATGAGTGCTAATGTTTTATGCTATTTTTAGATTGTAGAGAAACATGAAAGTGTTGAACTAAGTAGACGTGCTCAAGCAGAGCCTATCAATCTGGACAGCTGCTTAAGAGCATTCACAAATGAGGAAGAGTTGGGTGAAGATGAAATGTATTACTGTTCGAAATGCAAGACTCATCGCTTGGCCACAAAGAAACTGGACTTATGGAGATTGCCGCCAATACTGGTTTATATCCTTTATTTTTCTTTGTAGAAATAAGATAACTTTCATTTAAAATATTAATTTAAAAACTGTACTTTCTATATCTTTTTGTGTCATATAAATTTTGTATCCAATAACATTTGTAATATATAAGAGCCCTTACAAATTCCAAAAGGTTTTGACAATTAGCCTAATACAAATGAAGATGGGAATTGGAGAGAAGGAAGTGCTTTTTGTTTACGGAATGTTATTCCTCTTCACATAGACCAAAAGAACTTAAAATGCAAATACAAGTACACCAGAGAATGCAATGCAATAAGACCCCCATGACCCTTTAGTTAGGATATAGCGGGTTGGGTAATGAATGGATGGATGTTTGTATTACAAACTATTATGAGCAAACACACACTAAGAAACTCTACACTAAAAACAACATCCATCCCAAATAGCACAACCTGTCTTACAGTTTTTCCAAATGAACAGCAACAGAGTCCTTAAGAGACTGTAGGTTGATTAGTGTACAAGTGCATGTGCTGGTGCTAAATTCCTGGTTGTCTTTATTATGGCATAATGTCAGCTGTTTGTTTCATATAATCAAAATATTGTATGGTTATATTTTAAGTAAGACAAGTTTTAACTAACTCATAACCAGTCTCATCCAATTTCTCTTCAGAACGTTGATGCTGATCCATATCCTTTGAGAACTATTCTTATAAAGGTGGAAAAGAATAAAAGTAAGGTTTTGCAAAAGTACATCCAACCATACACTTATTCTGAGCGGGTTTGCTAAGATGCTAGAGCTTGTCTCAGCAAGCATGGGCGCAAGACAGGAACTTAGTTCTTCAGCCTCTCCCATTACTGCATCCTTGAAGTCATTATCATTGGGAAATTGCTTTCCATGTAGATTTTTTTTTTTCAGGCTTTGAAAGAGAAAATTACTGGGGGCCAGGTCTGCACTGTAGGGTGGATGGTTAAACTCCATGAAGTTGCATTCCCTGATATCAGCCTTCAATTTTTGGGATCTGTTAGAGGGTGCTCTGTTACAACAGCAATACACATCCTGACAATTTCCCATGATATTTGTGTTTGATGGCCTCATGAAATGACTCTATTGTGAAGGTGTAGATTTTCTCCAGTGCTGGTTGATTTGTGTGGCATTGATTCCAGCAGCAGAAAACCCTTTGTATCCCAGAAAGTGTTGTGGCAAAAAATTATCACCAGAAGGCTTTTTACCTGAGAATGAAGGCTATTGGGACTCAGTATAGGCAAACAGAGTTTTAAAGCTTTATTGCAATAAAACAACACAAATAATAATACGGACTCAACACAATACTCGAACAGTTCAAAACTTATATAGTAATTTCTTATCACTCTGACCTCGTTCAATTAGCTCATTCTGCATCTGTCCTCACTGTCCATTGTTCATTTCTAGTTTCTGTTTTTGCTTATTTCTTTCACTGGCCAAGGCCAGTACAGATGTCGTTCTTCCATTTATGGACTTTCCTCTCGTCACTTCCTTTTTCTCGGACTTTTAAGCTGGTTAGTCTGATGCCTAAAGCTAAGCTTTAATTGAAAAGAAATATGGCATATGCCTTTATTTAATCATTTACTCGGCATGCTTAACTTGCCTTAATTTCTGCGCTAAAGTTAATTTCTAATATATTCTTCTATATTTATTTATGCTAGTGCCTGATGTGACGATGCAGGTTCAGCTCCATGTTCCCATCTTCTATTCGGGAGCTGTTGAACCTAACACCGTTGATAGTTATAACCGAGATGAGCTAGACAGTGAGGCAACAATAGCAAGGGGATGATGTAAAAAGTGCAAAAAACAATGCAAAAACAATCCTTTAAAAAACGAGGTTGAAACAACGCTGGAAGCAGTCCTCTCTAAACACAATGACATGCCTGGTGGTGCTTCTACACTAGCGTCTCACCTGCTTATCCTGTTTGGGCCCTGCAGCCGGTGAGAAGCTCTCTCTGCAGCTGTCCGTTCTTTCACACAGGTCTGGAGTCCTCCCGATCCTGGCTTCGGTCTGGCACTCATCCCAGGCCTGAGACTTGGAATCCTTGGTAACCAGGACGCTCACACCAAGGACTTCTCCACCAAGCTTCCCGACTCCTGCTGTCTTCCCGGCCTTACGCGGACTGTCTTTCTTCTTTATTGGTAACTCTCGCTACATGCTTACTCAGCGGGAACGACTACGACACCCAGGTGTCGGCCTAACACCCAGGCTTCCACACAGCTGCCTGCGAGCGCTCGCTCGCTCGCCCCGGCTCTCTCTCTTCTCTCCTCTCACCAGGTTTCTTCTGCCTCCTTCCAGCAACCTCCGTCTCTCTCTCTCTTCTCTTTTTTGTCAGCCGACTCGCACTTCTATATATTGAGAGGGGCCATAGCAGCTGCAGCACATTAGCAGCCTCAGGAACAATCATGGATGTGGGCAGTCTCTCACCTGTGCACTTAGGTGAGAAACGCCCAGATCGCCCTGAGATCCGCTACAGCCACCACACCCCCTCACTAAGTTGTGAGTGCAGTGATTACATATTTTAAAAAAACGGCCTTTGCTGAGAGAGCTGTGGACCCTTAACACCACACCTGAATATACTAATTTTACTTTCATCCATTACATCATTATGACCTTGTTTATAGCAAAAGCCTTCTGCTGTCTTTTTGCTGATTCACTATACCAGCTGGTTTCTCACATGTCTACCAAGGCCACCTTGTGCTTAGCTTCCTATTTTGTCCACACAAATGCACGGGCAGTTTCTATGCGTCATTCCTGTCCTGTCCTGTCCTGTCTCTCTTTCCCACACTAGCAATTCTGCCTCAAGCTTTAAAAAATAATGCAATATGACTGATTTTTTAGTTAACCATTTGCTTTACTTATCTTATTTGCATGACATTCTAATTTATGCTTAATCTAATGTTTCTGAAGCTTTTAATTACTTTTATGGCTATTTATGCTAATATGCTATTTATGCTAATATATACATTTTTCTCTTCCATATTGTCACCAAGATTTTTCAGGCCAACTATTGCACACAGAATTTCTTGGATGTTGGGAATTGCTTATGCTTCCATTGTATGGATTATTGTTTGGTTTCAGGGTCTTGGTGGTGCCACCCACATTTACATCCACAGTAATAATCTGTGAGAAAAAGTCAGTGGGATTTTCTCCAAGAAGTTCCCTTAACTTAATTCCTGACAACCTGCTCTTTTATCTGGTGTCAGTATTAGGGGAACCAATCAGGGGCTGAACTTTGACATCATCAAATGAGTGTGGAAATTGTGCCAGCTGAAATGCCTACTGTATGGGCTTTTACATTAACCTTAACCTGATGACCTTCCATAATCTGGCCTCCACGTTTTTGGCACATTTCCCGTGAGGATGCCTCAATAGGATGCCCTGTATGGGGGGGGGGGGGGGGCATCTTCCGACCCCATTTAAATTGCTTGGACCAAAACTTCACATTACATTATGAAGGTGCATTATCAACATACTGTACACAGCATTCAACCTCTCACTGATTTCCTTTGGCTTCTTCCCTTCCTTTATAAGGGATATAATGATGGAATGATGCTCCCAGTCTCTTTGTCTTTATATACTCACAGGTAGATGAACTGACAACAAACTGCATGTGTGGCATGCAGGACATGTCCTGATCTTCAGTGACAAGTTCAGATCTATAGCACAAATCCTTGATATACTCCTTGTAGGAAAAGAAAAGGAATTGCATATGATACAACACATACATCCTCATGCATAAACCAAATTGAATCGTTGTCCTTATCCCACATCCACCTCCTTTGGTGTATGTCTTAGTAAGCTGCTTCTTTTTTCTTTTGTGTTTTTTCCTTTTTGTCAATCCAGATACTACAAAAAGGTTTGTGATTTTTCGCAGTAATGTAGCTAGAAGTCATGTACTTCACAAGGATCATCTATTGTCTTTTTTCAAGATTTTTTTTTTTATGTTTTGGATATTTAACAATACCTAATAATCACAATCACATAAGTGGATCTGACTCTGAAGTAGTGACATATTCCCAAAAGAATTCAGAGAACATGTAAAATCTACATAGCCAGTGATAATCACATGCTTTGAACCACTCAATATCCATCCTTCCATCCATTTTCCAGACTCTCTTTATTCTGTTATATGGTCGCTGGATGCTGAATCCATTTCCAACCATTCTAAATGATTAACTGGCCAGATTAGAATTAACAAAATATAACGTGTGTTTGTTATTCAAGCATAAAACTGCAACGTTCAAGGAAGTCCTAGAGAGACACTAAAATCTGCAAACTCCAGACTGACAGTAATTGAGCATGGATTTAAACCTTGTCTCCTCGAGCTGTGAGGCACCAGTACAAATCACTTGTACCATTATACTACCCCCACTTAATTATAAAAAAATTCTTAAACCTGCATAACCCAGTACAGTGTTGGGAGTAGCAGGGTCGTGCACATATACACACTTACATACCAGACATACCAGATACTTTGAATCAGTAAATAACCTAACTTACACATCCTTGTAGAAGGTTTTAGAAGGAAAATTTGAGTATCGGGAGTAAACTTACGCAGACAGGAGAATAATGTGCAATCTCCATACAGAAAGCAACCAGACTCGAGATTTAAACCTTGGTAATGCTGGATGCTTACTCACTTTATCACTGTGGTTCTCCATTTCATTATGTTGTTTCTAAAAAAAATGTAAAATTAGAATATCACTGTTTTAACATTATAGGGTTTTAGGGTGGCTAAATTATTCTTTTCAGACTCTTTATTTAATAGACTTGAACATAATGTCCTAAATTCCAACTATAGCCCTCATACTACCAGGTGGCTCTCTTATCTTAGTGTGTTGATTAATTTCTGATTCGATATAATTTATTCTGCAGAATGACCCCTGGATGATGGGATAGCAGAGACTTTACTTCTATGTTAGACGCGTTTTCTTCTTTTCTTTTGATATTAAGAATTATTAATGTTGGTAACATTTACCTTAAAATTATATATTCATTTTTGTTTTTTTTTCCCTCTTCAGATTGTACATTTAAAGCGCTTTCAATTTGTGAATGGTCGCTGGATTAAGTCCCAAAAAATTGTGAAGTTTCCTTGTGAAAACTTTGACGCTAGTGCTTTTCTGGTCCCACGAGATCTCAGTCAGTGTCAAGCTAACAAAGACTTCCCTCAGGTAGATGATCAATGTAGGCCAAGAAAATGGGCTGAATCTACAGTGCAGTGCCCTGGAAGCAGTGACTTCAGTACATCATCCACAGCAGCTGTTAACAGCTGTGTGAAAGGTATGCTGTTTCAAGTAATTTGTTGATTTAAAATGAATTAAGCTTGAGGTTTAAATGCTACCATTCAGTTGGGAGTCTACTATGTGTTATTTAGTTGAGCTGAACAATCTGCAATTCAAAAGAAAGGAGGGCAAACATCATAGTATCCTGGAATTGATATATATTATTAGAATGTTATAATTGTAAAGATGATATTTGGACTCTGTATTATCAAGGGATTTGTGAGACTTACAAAATTTGTTAATAGGTTGACCTACTCTTGTACCTTTAAGATTAACATACATACAGATACACACTCACACAGTTACATATGAGTGATGCCTAACTGCCAGTTACTTCATAATATACTACGTAGGATCCCATCCACATAAGTACGTTTAAGAGTGATGCATCATGATTTTCATTTCTCTGTAGTCCACATAGGTACTATATCACTGGCAATAACAAATGTATGGGTGTTCCTAAGACAAACAAAGTCTCAGCACCTTTTGGTTGTATGCCACTTACCAACCAACAGTGTCTTATTTCTGCTGCACTTGTGCTTCCTATTGAGATGTGACTTCTTAACCTTGATAAACCCCGCAGGATGAGAAAGATGGCAATCCCCCCCTGCACCAGCCACCCTAATATTTACTTTATTACTTCAATCACTGAAAATGCAAAACAAAGCATAGAATGTAAAAGCAACATAATATTTATTAAAGTACTGTATAATAATACCAATAGAAAACAGAATAGCAAAAGTCTGGTGGGTATATATATGGCCTTAGAAAAGCTTACTGAAAATTAGCAGTGTCAAAGGTGGTCACCTCCTGTGTCATTCCTCCTCGATCCTTCAGACAGGCATTATTTATGTTGAAATCCCATGTATATTTGCTAGCTGCCCTAGTGATTAATGATTTAACTCAAAAGCTTTAATCCTGTGTGTATCCTTTTCTTACCATTAAGTTGTAAACTGCCCAAAACAGCTGTGGTCCTGTGTGTATCCTTACTGTTTTCAGTTCATTTGTACCATCAGATTGTAAACTGACTGAAACAGGCGCTATACTATACAGGAAGAATGTATAAGCGAGGATACTTAAATGTAAATTTCCCCTATAGTTAACTGACTCTACTCACAAGAAAAAATAAGTACATTATATTTTAAAATGAACATTTCTTTTGATGTATAAATAACAATTTCACTGTACTCTATACATGTGATAATACAATTACTGTTACTAATACAGCTATTACTTCTGCTACACTGTATTATTGAATATGGCTTTTCTGCTGCATGCATCTATTCCATGATTAGAAGAAATAAGTTGATCAAAATGTCAGTGTCATAATGTACCAATACAGGAAATTAGCAGGGAGAGAAAGAATTGGCAAGACTCTGTAAATCCAATGAACTAGAATTGTAAATTTAAAAACAAAATATGAATAGCCACAACAGAATCTTTAAATCAGTAATGCTAATATGAGTTTTCATGATAGGGGCTTCAATGTCTCTTAAATTTTGCCTTATGGGACATTTTAGGGTTTCAGAGCCCTATACCTATACCTGAAGTTTTTTTTTTTTTTTTTGCATCTGAGGACCACAGTTGTATACACAGACAGAACTTTATCCTGAGTGGAAATTTGTCTTTTAACAGATGTTTTTTTTAATTAATATAAAATGAAATCATATATGCACTCTGTGGTCTGAACATGCACCAGAATGACTGAAAATAGAGAAAATCATTGACTTGGCAGTTAAAGACACACTTCTCCTGAATGATTTGTTGGCTGAAAGTACTTGATGTTAGTGTGTCAGAGAGATGAAATGCAGCATTGTTCATAATGGCACTGAGTTTTAATTCTCTCCTCTGCTACTGTATTATTGTGGGTTTCTGTTGGACTTCCCAAATCTGTTACTATGTTGGCCTGCTTCCTGCACTTTTAAGATTATCACACATACAGATGCACATACACATAGCGATCCTGTAGACAAAGCCTCAGTTGAAAGCCCAATTGTCAGTCACTCGGCAATATTCTACTTAGAATTCCCTTCGCATTCAAATATAGATATAGACAATGGAGCCTTAATATGCCTAATGATATTCTATAGAATTCTTGACTTAAGAACTTAAGTATCACCAGCACTGATGAATATATGGGTGTCATTGTGACATGATTAAAACACTTTTGGTTATGCCACAATCATCCAAACAATATGCACTGCTTTTACCATAGTTGTTTTTTCTTTTGGGGAGTGACCTTATCCTTGATAAACCCTGTGGGCAAGTAATATGCCAATCCCCATACAAGTGTCTTCATTTTCAATTTATTATTTCATATTATTTCAATCACTCTAGATATAAAGACAAAGTATGGAAATTTAAAAGCAACTTGGTATTTATTAAATCATAATAATAATGGCAGTAGAAAAAACTATAATAGGAAATCTAAATAGCAAATTAGTCTTTAGAAAAGGAATGTCAAGGATTAAAAGCTGTCCTGAAGAAACTATTGACTTAGCAATCAGTGATGCTTTATTTAGTTGATGATCAGTCGCACATCTCTTGGTCTCTTTGGATGTCGACTTTGCCCGCTCCTGACATCCTTTCCATCTTCGCTGTTTCTTCTTCTCTCCTCTTTTCCCTTCTTCTGGTCCATTGGTCAAGACATATTTATATTAACATTCCACATTTTTGTGATATGACGTGGGCTATTGTGCAATTTTGATTTGGCTGGCTGTTAAAGTTCTGTTTCCAAGTGATAAGATAATCAATACAGCCTGAGTAAAATCATCAAAACAGATGTTTTAATTTGATAACTTGTATTCTCAAGTTCATCTTGTTTCTCTGAGCAAAATACAAAGAAATTATAGGCATCTGTTGTTTAAAAAATTGCAGATATGGTATAGCAGGACAGCTAGTACCTGTAAGGGGTCCAAAAGTGTCCCAAAACTGAGCCTGCCCTTTTAATTATCTTGTCTATTCAGAGGGCCTTTTTTGAAGTGATGTTACCAGCCCAGCACACCACAGTGTAGAAAATCACACTGTTCTCTCACAGAGCTGTAGAAGATGTGAAGGATGTTATTTATTTATTATTTTAAACAAAGAATGCATTTCTGTTTATGTCCTGAAATATACCCATGCTCCTTGGCAACTAAGCTATATGAACATTTTATGGAATTAATGCCTGCCTCAGGATAGGCCAGGTAAATTTGCCTGCTTTCAAATGAAGCTGGAGCTGAAATAGAAGCAACATAAAATAGGAAAAGCCACTGCTCCATCAAAAAGAATTCCCTGTTTCATCTAGAACCCCTGTTTTTTTTTTTTAAGTGGTTTTCAATTAACTGTTTTTTTACTGTGCAGTATTGTATCATTTATATTTTAAATTTCTCTTATATTAAAAGTATTGCAGCTTTTATTTATAATAATCTTTTCTAAAAGGAAAGTTTTTCCCATTCCTGACATGCGCTGTTTTTTTAGTCCCTCCCTCACCAGGACAAAAAGCCAATATATCAACCAGCAAAAGTAGTAATGTGTGCAGCAGTCCAAAAACTGTGGTGAAACCAAGAGGACGACTACGTTTGCCACAACTAGGAGGAAAGCACAAACTGTCTGCTAGTAAAGAAAACCTGGACTGTAGCAGGGATGGAAGCCCAGATCTTGGCCAAAAAGATTCTTCAGACTGTGCTGTCAATGCCAGCAATAAAAACGGTATTGCTGAAGGCAATTCTTGTGACTCATCACTAGGAGACCTGTCAGCCAAAGACACTGAGGCAGTTTTGGTTAATGGTACCCTGTCAGAAAAGGAACCAACTGACTCTATTAACAGTAGCAGCAGTGATGGACATGCTGAAAACCAAGCTGATGAAGACAGCAATGACGACCAAAGAGAGGAAATCTGTCTTAAACCTATATACAACTTATATGCAATTTCAGTAAGTACATTGATATTTTTACTCTTTTAACCTTAGCCATATCTGTGTACCTTTAAATTCTGCAGATTGTTGTTGAAATTGTGGTTTGTCTGTAAAAATCCAAATATTTAATAAAGAGTAGAAACAGTATCGACAGTGTTGCCCAGCAAGTTTTTCAGTTTTATTTTCTTGTGATTTTATTATAGAATTGTTTGGACATAGTCACAGATGTACAGTGTGATTCAAAAAGAATTGAATACTTTTAAAAATGTATTACTCGCTAAGCATCATTTGAATATGCAGTGTAGTTTTTTAATAGTCCTAAAAATGTGTCCCTTGTGTCAGTCCCTTTGTAGTATGTCACTGCTGATGGTTGAGATGGCAACAATGAATGCATTCCTTCATTTCCTCAAGTGCAAAAATCTGAAAACAAATTAAGATGACTAATATTCTGTGCATACTATATGTTCATTATTACACTTCATTATTAAGTAATACATTTCTGAAGTATTCAGTTCTTTTGAATTGCCCTGTGTTTTCTGCAGTTCTTATTTTCAACATGATCTCTGCCAGCTTCAACTGCCTTTCCCAGTGAGATGCAAAAGCATGTATACCCAGCTTGCAACAGTAAATCACAGTAAACTTGTCAGCAATTCCCAGCTTTCCCAACTAAACTCATTTTTGAAGGGTCTGGAAAAGTTCAAAATGTAACGGAACACATTCTGCAAGTTTTGTGACTGTTATTGTTTTCAAACTTGTGTGTGGTTATATAGTGTCATTTAATTAAGTTTTCAGCAACAGTTTTGTGATGTCAAACTCTCCTTAAATGCTTTAGCAACTTTATAAAAGTTTAAATGTACAGATCTGAATGAAAGGTTTCACCTGGTCATAACTTTCTCTACTGAAGGGATGCTGTGTTCTCCAGTAACATTGTTCACCAAATATTTTCCTGCAAATTTGCTGTGTTGTTGGCTTAGGCAAACATTTTCTTTGCAAGCACCGCATGATGCTTTGCAAGGACAACATGACATTACAGAGCTGTAGCAGCCAAAGTTTCTGTATCATTGTTGCCATTGCAGTGTTGCAAACACATGAGGGAACAAAAAATATTGTTTCAGCTCAGCTAATAAGATGTAGTGAAACCACACCCTCAACCAAATAGTGCTATGTGATATTTTTCCCCTCTCTAAACACATTCCTTTCTTCCACTCAAGTTCGTTTAAAGCTCCTGGGCTCTTTGATTGCTGTGTGTGGGTTGTCAGTAAACTTAATACGGTAAAAATGTATCCCAAAGCCCCAAAGGCTGAGAAACACTGCCAGATTCCCATTCTGCATGGGTTTTAAAAAAAATCTTGTATACTGAGATCAAAAGGCAATCAGAACCACTTCCAGTTGTGCAATATTTCTCAAATATCATATCTTTGTTTTTATCATAACTAATTGATAATATCGATACACAATCATCCTTCTTACATATACATTACCTAGATTACGTGCAAAGTAAAAAGAATTATAGTCACCAAAAACATAGATATTATATAATATTTGTTGCAATAAATTGCTATAGGTTACATATACATTACCTAGATTACGTGCAAAGTAAAAAGAATTATAGCCACCAAAAACATAGAAAAAGTGTTAGTATTATATAATATTTGTTGCAATAAATTGCTATAGGTAAAACTGCATTTAGCTACATTTAATTAGGATAATGATGGTGTAAATAAAAAAAAAAAAAAATCATAAAATATGCAACTAGGACATAGCAGCTTATTGTTCCCATTACATCTTTATATTTACATGGCGTGTTCAATGTTTATATGATTCCTATACTTTCTCTATACTATGTGTGCAAGAAAGTAAAAATAAAAAACTTGCAGTATTACTTGTACCGTCAACATATATAACACTGTGATCATCACTTTGCACTGGCAACACAGCACCACATTGCTAATCATGCATGCAAATTAGCCATGTGCTTAGCAACAATCTTAAAATAAACATTAAAGAAGCCCACCCATCCCCTTATCAGAAAACACAAGATACACTATGAAAAACTAGAAACAAAAGATTCCTATTTTGAAGGCGGTTCTTTATTCTAGATGAAAGAAGAAAATATGAAGCATCTGCACATGTATACACACAACAAAAAAGATTCCTGCTGTGCCCAGAGCCATAACTTCAAACAATGGAATGAGCCACTTTCACGGCAATGCTTCAGGGTATGGCTAATGTGTGCCCCAAGACTGGCAGTCTCTCATCGCAATGATCTTTATTTTATTTACATATTGCTAGCTTGTGGCCATTTGATGCATTTTTTGTTGCATTTTGTTAGCGGTATTCATTCTATCTGGGTGTTGTTGTTGGAAGCATGGTGATATAACGGTTAGTACTGCTGCCTCATAGCTGAAATCACATATTTGGCCACAATAATCTGTTCATAATTGTTGGCAGACTTTCCTTAGCCCTCAGGGACATTTTAAAAGACCATTGCACCATTATAATCCCCTTGACACTAGTTCAGTTCCCCCTTCCACATTGACTTTAATGCATTTCAAGGAGTTTGCTTATTTTTGTGAACATTTCCTTCCGTGATGTGACTGAACTTGAGGTTAAGCAAATTCAGCAGGTTTGCTCATCACTAATCCAGAATATTAAATTATAAAGCAGTCATACAGTTGTGCTTGAAAGTTTGTGAACCCTTTGTGAACTGCTAGGATTAGCAGTTAGTTTGAAGGTGAAATTAGAGTCAGGTGTTTTCAATCAATGGGATGACAATCAGGTGTGAGTGGGCACCCTGTGTTATTTAAAGAACAGGGATCTATCAAAGTCTGCTCTTCACAACACATGTTTGTGGAAGTGTATCATGGCATGAACAAAGGAGATTTCTGAGGACCTCAGAAAAAAAGTTGTTGATGCTCATTAAGCTGGAAAAGGTTACAAAAACATCTCTAAAGAGTTTGGACTCCACCAATCCACAGTCAAGACAGATTGTGTACAAATGGAGGAAATTCAAGACCATTGTAACCCTCCCCAGGAGTGATCGACCAACAAAGATCACTCCAAGAGCAAGGCGTGTAACAGTCGGCGAGGTCACAAAGGACCCCAAAGTAACTTCTAAGCAACTGAAGGCCTCTCTCACATTGGCTAATGTTCATGTTCATGAGTCCACCATCAGGAGAACACTGAACAACAATGGTGTGCATGGCAGGGTTGCAAGCAGAAAGCCACTGCTCTCCAAAAAAAAAACATTGCTGCTTGTCTGCAGTTTGCTAAAGATCACGTGGACAAACCAGAAGGCTATTGGAAGAATGTTTTGTGGACGGATGAGAACAAAATAGAACTTTTTGGTTTAAATGAAAAGTGTTATGTTTGGAGAAAGGAAAACACTGCATTCCAGCATAAGAACCGTATCCCATCTGTGAAACTTGGTGGTGGTAGTATCATGGTTTGGGCCTGTTTTGTTGCATCTGGGCCAGGACGGCTTGCCTTCATTGATGGAACAATGAATTCTGAATTATATCAGAGAATTCTAAAGGAAAATATCAGGACATTTGTCCATGAACTGCATGTCAAGAGAAGGTGGGTCATGCAGCAAGACAAAGACCCTAAGCACACAAGTCGTTCTACCAAAGAATGGTTAAAGAAGAATAAAGTTAATGTTTTGGAATGGCCAAGTCAAAGTCCTGACCTTAATCCAATCAAAATGTTGTGGAAGGACCTGAAGCGAGCAGTTAATGTGAGGAAACCCACCAACATCCCAGAGTTGAAGCTAAAATTCCTCCAAGTCAGTGTGCAGGAATGATCAAAAGTTACCGGAAACGTTTAGTTGCAGTTATTGCTGCAAAGGGGGGTCACACCAGATACTGAAAGCAAAGGTTCACATACTTTTGCCACTCACAAATACGTAATATTCAATCATTTTCCTTAATAAATAAATTATCAAGTATGATATTTTTGTCTCGTTTATTTAACTGGATTCTCTTTATCTACTTTTAGGACTTGAGTGAAAATCTGATGATGTTTTAGGTCATATTTATGCAGAAATATAGAAAATTCTAAAGAATTCACAAACTTTAAAGCACAACTGTATATGTAACACTTGCATGATTCTAATCACAAAAGCAAGAACATGTAAGTGTTTGTTATTTTTTTATTATAAAAGAATTTCTAGAATTAAAAATGTTGTTAGGAATGAGATAAAATCTTCAATCTTTTTTTTTTTTGTAAGTGTCATTCAGGAATATTGGGAGGTGGACATTATGTGACATATGCCAAAAACCCAAATAACAAATGGTACTGTTACAATGACAGCAGCTGTAAGGTAGGTTTTTTTTCTTTCATTCTTTTTCTCACTATACTGTATATGGAGTTTTATTTATTACTATCTTGTCAGCTTTTAATGTGAGCCTGGTGGGATCATGTTTTGAAAATAAACTAGTGTAAGCTCTTCTTGAACATCTTATTTTTGAATGGCTGGAAACAAAACTGACACTTTTGACAGAGTTTGCACACATGCAACAGGTTGACAGCAGCTTAGACTTTGCATTTAAACAAGCACATGTCACAAACAATGTATGGAGTGGGAGGACCCAAATGTCAAAACACCACACATTTTGATTAAGGATGGTTTCTTATATCAGGTGATTTCTGATTCCATAGGGGAAGGCCTGATTGAACAATTGGTGGTCCCATCCAGGTATAGAGAGACAGTTTTAAAAATTACTCACACCCATGTCTTGGGGGGTCAGAAAAGACAAGGGATCGCATTTTGAAACACTTTAATTGGCTGAATTGGCTGCCCCGACTGTCAAGTTATTTCCGCTCATAGACCAGCTAGGACTCATCTCTCACCGATGCCTATTTCGGATGTCCCTTTGGAGAAGGGTGGGTTAGATATTGTTAGCTCACTTCCCAAGAGTAAGAATGGTTATCAGTACATGCTCGTGTTAGTTGATTATCTCCTGAGTTGATTATACATGCATATGTTGCTAGAGCACCCGCGAATTGTGCAAAAACGCTAATTTTGGATGCCTATTTGCATTGTTTAAACCCTAAATATGCCCCGAAAACACTTTAACTTAGCTTAATACAGACTCAGCTTAATACATTACTTAAAAATAAAGAATGTAAAGGTAAACCTGTATACTGTACTGGTATGTCTCCCGCAGTGCTATAATGTAAAATACCGATGTTACTGCCATATGTACTGTAATTCATGCAAGCGCGTTTTCATTGCCAGAGGCCTTAGATGGTGCAGCTCGTTTCAGCGACATCTTGGGGCTTTAACCGTTAAACTGCCACATACTTGGGGATTAATGTATCCATGGATGCAAATACTTTTTTGCTGCACTTTAAGTAAACGTCACAGTTAACAAAGAAAAAGTTAAGTTTTAAAGTAAAAGCATTTTTTTTTCATGCAAAGAGCATCACAATTACTGCAACGTTGATCATTTTACACACTGCTAATGAACTGTAAAAACTATTTTAAAAACTACTGGTATAATATGTACAAAGTGCAACTGACGCCATGGATGTAAATCACTGAGCCAACTGCGTTTAAACTGGGTGCAAGCAAGCACACAGAGATAAAGCGCTAACGCTGGCAGGCTAGTCTTAGTGCTGCTTGGGTCACAGAATTGCACACAAGCACTTTAAACAAACACGTCTCTTTCAGAAGTAAAAGGTGCTCAGCATGCAGTTAGTTAACGATTAAACAATAGACAGACATCATAGGGGAGCACAACCCTTGTCTGGGGGAGAAAAGGAAAACAAAGAAATCGGCCAAAAAGGACAGGTACGGTTCAGGCTATTAAATAAGCGTTACGTTGCGTGAGAAGCCGCAATTGAGAAGACGATGATTTATTTATTTTTATGGTGGAGATTCCAGCCTTGACCTGACGCATGCATTCACAGACAGAGACAAAAACAAAGCAAACCAGTAATCAAACAGCAAATAAAGAATGTAATGAAAACAAATGAAATAAGATAAGGATACCACCCCTGTTCCCCTTACGGTGATTACACATTAGTTACAACAAAACACACAGTAAATCATAAAAAAGTTCATGGAAAAACGGCAACGGATGAAATGTAATGATGAAAATAGATAGTCCAGAGATCCGCACGTTGAATGGGAATATACAAATAGTTCTACCAGTAGTTCCTGAAATGGTGACGACGGGTTCAGGAGCGCTCCTTTCTTTGCAGGATGGTCATGAATCCACTTACAGTCCTCATGTACACAGGCAGACAATCCAGATGCACAAAACGATCCAGGACAAAATGAATAAGTACCCCTATGAATAAGTTCCCCTATGCCCAACAGAAGGCAGACAGACAGGAACTTAAAACACAAATTACAAAAACTTTTTTTTTTTTGCTTTTCGTCACCAGCCCCCTTTTTAAAAGCCGCGATGACATCCTTTGACCTCAACGGCCCCCGCACCCTCAACAGAAGACCAATCAGAGCCACTGCAGGAACTGCTGGGAGTTGCAGTTTCAAATTCTATTGGATACTTTCACCATCCCAAGTCATGGTTTTTCTCTACAGCTGCTTCCTGTTCTCCCTACAGTACAGCATTGCCATGAAAAAAGCCATAAAAATTGCGGAGGATATTTGCGGTTTCTGTTAACAATTATTAGTTAGGTTCTAAGGAAAAAATCCGCGAATGACTGAGGCCACAAACTCTGAACCGCGACTTCGCGGGGGTCTACTGTATTGTTTTTATCAGTATGCTGCTGCTGGAATATGTGAATTTCCCCTTGGGGATTAATAAAGTATCTATCAATCAATCAATCTATTGGCATTCCTCATGAGATTTTAACTGACCAGGTTATGCCCCTTCCTTCTCACATCATGAGCATGTAAATTTCAGGCAAAGTGGCTGGGTCCAGCAGTAGAAGACGACACTGTTGGGTATCCAAAAATACCATTACTGCTTTGCTTGACTTGTGGGTTAATTTTAACATACAAAAGCAACACTGACGGTACACCTTGTGCATAAGTGGCTATTATCATAAACACTTACCTCCGAAAGGACACGGTGTGATTACATTTTAAACCCTTAGGGTATCTTGTTTATGTCAGGTATAACCCAACTGCAGTGTTGCAGTTTATTCCGTAAAATGTAATTTTTCATTTGAGATTGTTATATTCATTGCTGGTGCCGATAACGGTAATACAAGATACTAAAGCTTCATTAATAACCCTCCTTCTTCAACAAGTTTGTTCATTAGAGACTAGTCCTTTACAAAATCCACAACTGAATTGTTAATTCACAGACCAAAATTTTTTTAACCAGTCAAACTTTCTCAACTGCTACTACACATGTTTTAGCAGAAACCTGTGGGTCTGCCAGAACCTTGGCACTATCGCAGTGGGAAAATTTTTAAAATGACAACAAACCGGGCAACGTGCTTTTTACTTTCTGTCCAATGGCGGAAAATACCATAAGCGTCCCTTAACACTAGAATTACCAGAGCCTACGAAAAAACTCGTAGGTCCGTCCCACCTTAAATCGCTTCTTAAAACCGTTCTCACCTCTCCGCCAGCGTCTTTTGTTAATCTAAATGTGCTGATAAAAGAAAAGCTGCAAGTAGCCGGCTATTCCATCCCCCCCAACGACTTAGAACATGCACAAACTTCTCCCAGCTCATGCCTTGATTATCTGGGAGTGAAGTGGAGTTTTAGAGTGGAAATAATTGATCATTATTTGGAATACACGCATTTCACGTGTGTTCTGTTTCTACAGTAATCCGTGTAAACACATTTTTAAAACAGAAAAGTTTTTCATATATATTGTAGTAGTAAATGACAAAATGTAAGCATAAACTATATAATGTATGAAGCCTGAAGTCCAAATATCAAACACATTTACAAAAGGTACAAATATAACAGAACAAGTATGCTTTTATTCAAAAATATAACTGCAGAAAAAAGCCACCTTAGCATGCCACATTGACACATACTTACTACAACTGTCACGGTAGCATAATGGTGTCAGCTGCTGACTAGTATTCAAAAGGTCATGAGTTCGATCCTGTGCGATTCAGTTTTGAGACGTAAACCGCTGTTATTCTTACTATTTTATAATAAAAACATACATTTGATTTCAGTGTGTAACGGCCGGTGTAACTTATGACACTTGTAAAGGTTAGTTTTTTTTTTTATTCACTTTTCATTCTCTCAGTCGTGTTCAGGATCCTTCCCTACACCCCCCCCCCCCAAATTGAGAATGCTGTTTTCACATAAAGATGCGCTATAGCTCTGCAGCGTATTTGTGACTGCATTCTCGTACCAATGCTTGCGAACTGAAGAGCCTGCGTGCACTTTTCGTGGCATTACACGTGTATTTTTTGAGCATGCCCGTGTCGCTCAAACACAGGAACATATGTTGGTGTACAAGAATAACAAAACAAGTGCACTTTTATTCTAGACTATACGTGAAGAAAAAATAAAGCAAGTTACAGTAGGCGGTTGATACGACAGCTTGCGTGGTGCAATGCTAAGAACTGCTGATTTCCGATCCGTGCTATATAAAATCATCACATTCAAATATTAACAATTCCCACACACCCTTCCTACATTCACGACATGTGTACTTGTTGCAGTGTACACATCTCCCTGTGCTATGGTTCCTATTACACTGAATGAGCACCTGACATTGTACTTTCTTCCCTATACAAATAACATTCGAGTATAGCGCGTCTCCAAATAAATCACATTCGAGCTATATCGCGTCTCCAAATAAATCACATTTGAGTTATAGCACGTCTTTATGTGAAAAAAAGCAGTGTCAGATGGGGGGGGGGCATCGTGGACGCGACTGAGAGAATGGAACTGAATTAAAAAAAAAGCTAACCTTTATAATTATCATGCATTTACACTGGCTCTTACAGACTGACTGAAATCAAATATATGTTTTTATTCTAAAATAGTTCAATACATGCAATATTATTTGAAAAAGAAGAGCGTCAGATCGGGTTTGAATACACGCTGACGCTGTTACAGAAGGAGTCTGCTTATTCAGTGCAGCAGTTTCAACGCACAGTACATGCAATATTATTTGAAAACGAACAGCGTCCGATCGGGCGCATATTCAAATCCGATCTGATGCTGTTTGTTTTCAAATAATATTGCATTAGTGCAATGATGTTTTTACATATATTGTCTTTCATTCATCTTGCGGTTTGTAATCAGTGACCGCGTGTTTTTTCCCCAATCTTGCCAGTTCGCACATGTTGCTGTATGGTGGTGTTTCTTTTGTACTCCAGGACATGCAGAGGACAGAATAGTACAGAGCAGTAAGTTCAGCGCTATATGCAATCAGACAGACAGACAGGCAGAGAAGGCACTAGATATATAAATAAACAGGGAAGGCATTGTATAATAGATATATAAAAAACAGCTAAGGGGATAGATATATAGATAGGTAGGAAGGAAAGGCACTATTTGATAGGCAGACAGGGAAGCTCCTATATAATAATAAAATTACTGTTATTACTATATAGATAGACAGGGAGTTCAGGCAGGCAGAACAGCGAAGGTTAAAAATAAATAAATTTTCTCCCTAGTGGAGATTCGAACTCGGATCTCTTGAGGTACAGCAAGTCTGCTGTGCTCTAAGTGACGAAATCTTACCAGTACACCACGGAAGCTGTTGTAAAAGTCTTGAACCTTTTATGAAAGTGTATTTGCTCTTTGGCTGTCAGGCTTCGCACATTTTATAGTTTATGTCTACAATTTGTGACATTTATTACTAAAATATGAAAAAGTTTCTGTTTTAACATTGTGTTTACACAGATTACTGTAGAAACGGAACACGCATGAAATGCGTGTGTTCCAAATAACAATCTATTATTTCCACTCTAAAACTCCACTTCACTCCCAGATAATCGAGGCATGAGCTCGGAGAAGTTCGTGCACGTTCTGAGTCGGTGGGGGGATGGAATAGCCGACTGCTTGCAATTTGTTTTTATCGGCACATTTACAGGACAAAGGAGGCTGGCGGAGAGGTGAGAGGGGTTTTAAGAAGCGATTTAAGGTGGGACGGATCTACGAGTTTTTTCGTAGGCTCTGGTAATTCTAGTGTTAATAATAAAAAAGCACCAATAATAATTTATACATAGTAGTTTTAAAACTATGAAAGAGAGAAAAAAACTAATTTAGAGACATATCATCTCTACCTAGTTTAATCCCCTTATAAGACATGCCCACCCCAGACTGCACTAATCGAGCAACAAGCACACAGCAAGATAAGCTGATAGGTAGCATTTAACACTGAGACAGCACTCAGCCAGTAATGGTGTCATTCAGTTGTGACTGATGCAGTCTTATCAGATGGTAGACCTAGAAAGTGAATTCCTTTGACTTACTGCCAGTTAAATGGTTGTTGCTAATGACACCCCTCAAAATAAACCTGTACATAATCATTCAGTTGCTGAATGAATCGGTTTAAATACATATGTAAGATTACCTTTCCTCCTTTTTACTATGTTGTACTATATACATTTGGCAGTAACTACAAAAAATACACAATATTATGAATAACATTTTCAGCTCTGGACTCTTATTAGAATGGTTCTTTCAATTTTGTTTTTTTAAAAAGAATTGCATACAATGACCCTATATTTGATAAGCTTGAAATACTACAAAAGTATATACTAATCAGGTATTTTTTGTGAACTGTATATTTCTCAATGTAATATAAAAATGAAACATATTTTTTCTTCCTGGTGAAATGACAAAGGATTTATATATTCCATTACAGGAGGTACATTCAGATGAGATTGACACAGATTCTGCCTACATTCTCTTCTATGAGCAGCAAGGGGTGGACTATGCACAGTTCCTGCCAAAGATAGATGGAAAGAAAATGGCTGATACTAGCAGTATGGATGAAGACTTTGAGTCCGATTACAAAAAATACTGTGTCCTCCAATGATGTTTTCTCTGTTTGCACATGCAGACTTGTCTACAAAACTGTGCTAAACCACTGAAGCCTGTAGCAAAGGAAACCATGTTTTACCAATTAGTTCTGTACACTTTAAGCACAAGCTGTCTTTCTCAACGGCCACTGCATCTTGGTACATTATATGTGGAATGTCAGTATGACAGCTAACCATTTACTGTCCAGCCATTCAATTTAATGTGTCGAAAGCACTTTCAGGACAGCTGTAGTAGGATTTTAATCTTTTTGTGTTAAAGTATGATAGAAAATACTGTGTCATGCAAAATGCTTTCCCGGCCATGCCCGTTCCGAGTGTTTGGTTTTTAAACTACAGGCATAAACAACAGACTTCTTTTTCAGTTTTTAATATTTTGGCATTGCCAGCAGAAACTTTTATATGCTACCTCAGACATTTCTTGCAGTGTACTTATTTAAAGCTAACAGTAGCATGCCCTAAGCTTACTTTCCCTAACCATTGTGTGACAGTGGAGCCTTCAAATGTACTTCCGTATTACACATCATCTGAAAGAAATGGAAACACTTTGAATTCTGTACCGAGCCTTGGAAGAGTTAAGTGATTGATGGATTATTTCAAGTTTGTTTCAAGTTGCTTTTTCTTTCTTCTTTTTATTTTATTTTAATGTGTGGGGTTATGTGCATTTTCCATGCATCTGGAAAGGTTTCTATTTTTCATCTTTGCTTTTATTTATTTTCTTGGACATTTTAAATTAAATATTCTGTTTTAATTTTTTCATTTTTTGTGTTTGAATTCCAGACCCCTTTTTTTTAATAAAATCACCTTTCATTTTCTCCCTTTCATTGAATGTTTGGAAATTCTGGGCTTAAATATGCCTTTTACGTGAAATACATTTCTATTTATGTTTAAAGTACCTCTGGCCTCTTTGTTTTCCACCTTTAAATGATGAACAAACTTGTCACTGCTTGATGAATTGGTTTGCTAAATATTTCACATTCATGAGCCACTTTTCTGTTATGGCCATTGGGAATATGAAGTTGTAGGCTGAATGTCATTTTGTTCTGAGTGCTGATTTTTGGCAATAGCAATAGTTCTGCCTTACATGCAAGGATATTTAAGCTGGTAAGCCCAGATTTCTAGACTGATGATCAAAAATGCTGGAAAGTCACATGAGGTTTGTTATATATATATATATATATATATATATATATATATATATA
>JANRMT010062814.1:86900702-86923065 GCA_026402145.1 Polypterus bichir lapradei | reverse complement strand
TATATATATATATATATATATATATATATATATATATATATATAAATTACAATGAATTGTAATTTTCTGACAATATAGTTCCAAAACATCAATACCATTTTCTTTAATTGAAACCGTTTTATTGTTTAATACTTTTGTAAAAAGTAAAAACACAAACTGTAAAGTGTGTATTAATGAAAAAATACACTACTGTCTACACTACCATCTACTAGTACTAAAATAGAGTACTATTAAATATCAAGTATACTATTAAGTATTGATTGCCACAAGATATTTGAGATATCTCTTCTTTTGCCACATGAGATATCAGTAATGAAAGCCATTGCTTGTCCTGCCGCCCTGATCCGATGTGGTAGTGCAGTCTTATGTTCTTGCCTGTTATTTACTTTGGTTATTAATTTTTAAGGATTCCTATGAAATTTATTAAATTAATTTTTATTTTGTAAATATATGTAAAAAAAAAACTATTCACATTGCACTGACTAATTTTTTTCTGTACATAGATGATGTGTAAATAAGTTGATGAAAGTGATGTATTCAGATATTATATGTAAAAATGTTCCAGTTATTGTATAGTGTGATTTGTTCCTATGTAACCAATATTCAGAAAACAAATTAAATAACATTACTGCAATTATAAAACTAAAGTGGTTTATTTAATGGATAATTTGACGGTTTTGTTTATCATACCTTATTTCTTTTTACTTATCTGTCTCAGAAATTATCAATACTGTACATTAAAATGCCCTCATGAACAGCTGATTTCTGACAAGCAGGTACGCTGATGTGCAGCAGGGTAATACCTCTGACATTTTTATAGATATTTGCAATTATAAAGCACAATTTTTAAGCATTTATTGCTGGTAGATAATATGTTTATGCTAAGGATGCTCTTTGTCACCCTCTCATATTTATTCTACTGTGTAAATGCTTTTCCCAGAATTTCCTTGTAGAACAACACTAAATAGTAATAAACTTGAAGGTCTGACTGCATTTACTGCATCCAGACTAATTTCTACTCCGAATGACCTGTCCCTTTAAAGTCACTGTACATTATTAATTTGGCTTATTCAAAAATAATGGTTTGTACAAAATATACAAAGGACAAACATTTAGCTGTATAGTGAAGAAAAATAGGCATTGTGTTAAAAAAAGGATGCATTTGCTTAAAATTCAGTACTTTTGGCAGTGAGCTTTTGTTTTGTTTTAATGCTTTATTTACTATGTTCTGTTTCCATTGGATTCATTTGAAAATAAGATAATACTGATGGTGTAGTGGTAAATGTTGGGGATTACATATGAATAAGATATTTGCTCAGTGTGTCGGGGTGACCCTTAGTAACTTAAACTACTCATGCCCATGATATTAAGCTACTGTATGTTAATAATATATTGAACACTGACAAATCACACATTTCTTCTGCTGAACTTGTTTAGATGTTTGCATACTTTATAAATATCCCCAATAGCCCATGCCAAGTAAAACAAAACAAAAAAAAGCAGAAGCTAGAGTTTGAGACCATGTGCACGTGAACTAAGAGGTGTTGTGTTACTGTATTATAGCATTTATGCTCAGAGAATAATGAGAAATGTGACTGGCAAGCAAGCGTCTCATCCACTGTAATAGAAACATACTAAGATGAAATACAGAAACCAGCGAAGCAGACAGCCATTACGGTGAAGTCTGCTGCAGAGGATGAAAAAATAAATGCTTTAGAACTTCAGATGGAGAAATTCTTCTTTCAGGGATGTATTCCAGTGTCTTTTGAATTAAGTCAAAAAATGCAATGTGATCAGAATCTTCAGTAGTCCTATAGTTCTAAGAAGAGCAAAAAAATAATAATTACTGTTAAGTTCATTTTCAAATGTATTCATGTATATGTAGTACAGTTGCATTCTCTGCCTTACCAAAAAAACCTTGACTTAATATTTCATCTTGTTAATATCTTTTCATAGTCCTTTTCAACAATAAAAAATGAAACTACTAACATTTACATCTGAAGCAAAAATCATTACATCTTAACCAAACCAAACTTCATACTTTGTGTCTTGCCTGTAAGTAAGTGTGGTCTTTTTTGATTGTGCTTAGCTTTTTCTTGTTTTACTAATTTCCTGTAATCACATTTTAAGCATTTGAAATGGACAGTGGCTGGTGTATTGCACATTATAGATGACACAGGGTTGGCCCAGACACTCATTATGCCTTAGTAAGTAACTCTTGCCTGGAACAGCATCTCTGGTGTAAATGCTTTTGTAAAATTGTCACATTGGGACATTCTAAAATCTGTGCATTATTGAATAAGGCTTACCATCTAAATTGCATGAATTTTTCTTCCTAATTATGTCTGATTTATTACCTTCAGTGATTTGCAGCGTTTCCTGATTTGTGCCCTTGTTGCAGTGTATTCACAGCTGTCAAGGTGATCCCCGGTAACATATCTTTGCCTCCTTAAAGAACAGGGCAAGAGGAAAAACAAGTGGAGTCAATATAGAAACGTTCAAAACAGTGCTTTACGGTAATTCACTTTTTAATTTGTTTTCTAAAATACTAGGAGCTCAAGGGCAAGTCTAAGATATTCCTACTTTGTTTGAAGAAATATGCTGAGTGGTATCGGCCCAAGGATCCTTTCCATCATTGCAAGATGCTCTTTGCTGTCATGAGTCTAAAAAAAAAAAAAAGTTTAAAAAATGAGATAAATATTGCAAAGTTTAAAATATTTAGTTGAATAATTGTCCTTAATTGAATTCACGTATCCCATTATTAGTTACTTTTTTCATATTCAGAATGTAATTATCAAAATGAATCCCGCTGTTTATCAAACTTTGATCATATGCCATTTGCTCCTGGCAATGTCAGAAAATTCACATTTAAAGGATGTCACACTATAAGAATAAAAAACTTCATCAAGCTTCATTAAGACTGTGAGAAACTCTGACCTATATCTAAATAAATTATTTATAGCAAGAAAAAGGGAAAAAAAAAAACTAAACTCCAATTTAAAGATAACGCAAGTATTTAACCAAAGTCTTCAAAGTCATACTGTTGTAACTGCAGTTTTGTTTTCCTCTCCCCCATTGGCCATATGTTGTGTCTATTGTTATCCGCCATGTCTTTGTTTATATTATAACCAGTGATTGGTTTCTGGTTTGTTTGCTTACAGTCGTATGTGTGTTAGTTTTTGCACCTTAGTGTTACTGTATTATATTTGTAAAAATGTGGATCCAATCAGAGTCTGTACTGAGCCAATTTTCAGTCTGCTTAATGCAGGTCACAGTCACTGGGGCCCAAGACTTTCACACTGGGAACCAACACTTGTACCTGTGAGGATGGAGGTAAAGTCTCCAGCTACCTCAGAATGAGAGAGGATAAGTTTTTGTTCAAATGGGCTGAACTGAACCGTAAAGACTTTTGTTGGCAGTTTAGCTAACTACGTCTGCTTTCTTTCTTTCTTTCTTTCTTTCTTTGCTGTAACCAATGCATTTGTGCATTTTCTTTTTCTTGTTTAATTACATCTTAAACATTCTTTAATTTATAGTACTTAGTTTAAAATGATCAAAAATGATCAAACAATTTTACAGATTGCACAGGTAAAGTATTAGGATTAAAAATGTTTTAACCAAAACCATCCATTACCAAGATAGGTTGCCATTTATACAAGTGGCATGCAAATGTTTCGGCACCCGTAAATTGTCTGTTACTGTGAATAGCTAAGTAATCAGATGATGAACTGATCACCAAAAGGCATAAAGTTAAAGATGAAACATTTCTTTTAATATTTTGAGCAAGATTACATCATTATTTCCATCATTCACAGGTACAAAATTCCAAAAAAATGAAAAGGACCTGAAGCAAAACTTCGGCCACCCAACATGGTCAGTATTTAGTAACACTCCCTTTGGCAAGTATCACAGCTTATAAACACTTTTTGTAGCCAGCTAGGAGTCTTTCAGCTCTTATTTGGTGTATTTTCACCCATTTGGCTTTGCATAAGACTTCTAATTCTGCAAGACTCTTGGACCGTCTTGAATGCATTGCTCTTTTGAGATCTATCCACAGATTTTCAACAATGTTTAGGTTTTGGGGATTTTAAGGGCTATGTCAAAACTGTCAGCTTATCCCTTTTGTGGTATATTCCATTGTAGATTTTGAGGTGTGTTTTGGATCATTATCTTGTTGTGCTCTTTTTAACTTCAGTTTTTTGTTTTTTTTTTTTTCTTTTCAGATGGTGTGATATTGCTTTCAAAGTTTGCTGGTATTCAAGTCCATTCTTTCCTCTAAAAATGACATGTTCCCTGTGCCACTGGCTGTAACACAAGCCCAAAGCATGATCGATCCACCCCCATACTTAGTAGTTGGAGAGGTGTTTTTTTCCTAGAATTCAGCACCCCTTTCTCTCCAAACATACCTTTGTATCAGTGCACAGGACTTGAATTCAAAATGCACCAGGCTTGTTTAGATACATACTTCAGGCACTGAATTCTGTGGCTAGGATGCAGTAAAGGTTTTCTTCTGCTGACTCTGCCGTGAAGGTAATATTTGCTCAAATGTCGCTGCACAGTAACACAGCACACCACCACTCTTGAGTCTGCTAAATCTTCCTGAAGATCTTTTGCAGTCAAATGGTGTTTTTTATTTTCCTTTTCAGCAATCCAACGAGCAGTTCTTTCAGAATGTTTTCTTGGTCTTCCAGACTTCAACTTAACCTCCACCTTTCTGTTAACTGCCATTTCTTAATAACATTATGAACTAAGGAAACAGCTACCTGAAAACTTTTACTATGTTCTTGTTGCTTTCTCATGCCTTGTGAGCATCTATTATTTTATTTTTCCAGAGTTCTAGGCAGCTGCTTAGAGGAGCCCATGGCTGCCAACTTTTGGGACAAGGTTTGAGGAGTCGGAGAATTTACACAGCTTTGCAGTTTGCATCATCTGGGGTTTCCAACAGGTGACCGTGAACAAGCCATAGCCCTAATTAGCTAAGGTAATTAAGGTCTGAGCCCTTGGTAAAAGTTACACAAGACTTCAAATATATTAGGGTGCTCTAACTTTTGCATGTTGCTCTTTTCCTTTTTTCCGTGTACAATTGTACAAAACAAAAACAATGCACTAATGTTGCATAAAATGTTGAAAAGAAATATAATCTTTAACTTTCTGCCTTTTGGTGATCAATTCATCTTCAGCTGACTTAACTATTCACAGCAACAGACATTTTAAGCAAGGATGCCCAAACCTTTGCATGCCACTGTAATAGTGTCATGAAGTATGAAGCCCCACGTGAATTTTTGACATAAATAACAGTCTGTCTGAGAGACCAGAGAGCGACGCCAGACAGGTGCATCAGAGAAGGAGACATTTCATCTGGACATCGGCCCAACTACTAAATCTAAAAGCAGCCCAGGACAACATCCTCATTTGACATTGCTGCTAATCCTCAGTATGCTTTCCAAGATCATTGTTTATATTTTGTATTGCTTTTTTCTATTGCTATTATTTGATTTCAATAAATATCACAGTGCTTTTAAAGGTCTATACTTGTCTTTGTATCTAGAGTGATTGAAGTCATAAATTACAGGGCACTCGGTGTAGGAGAGTCTGCCACTGTTCTTTTTCTACAGGGGAATCAGACAGAGGAAGAATGTTTCTAGTAGAACAACAATGTGGTAGAAGTAAAACATTTTTGGATGGTGAGTAGCACATAAAGTTTTCCTGTGTCTAGAATATTCTTATAGACCAAAGTAACATTGAGATCTGAGTTATATCCAGACACTCCTGTATGTTGTTCATGCCAAAGATAGTGAGTCCCTATATGGAGTACTGTAGAGAGACAGGCACTGCAGCACATCTTTCTTACATTGCTTAAGTGGATTGGGTCCATGTGCGCATGCAAATCTTTCTGTGTGTGTTAAGCTTTGGGCGTGATAGTAGACCATTCCAGTAACAAATTTGGTGAGTTCCACTCATTCCAAGGATACAAGCAGACTAGTGTATAGAAAAGACAAAACCGTGCAACCTCCTATATATCGTACAAAATTAAACTTCCTTAGCATTAGACCCGAGGATCACTCGGGCAATTGCATAGACGCGTCTCACATAAGCATTAGACTCGAGGATTACTCAGACTGTAAAAGTTCCAACAGCGCTTGTGCCGAGCGTTGCTCAGGAAACGATATAGGCATGTCTTGTGTAAGCGACAGGCTCAAGTGTTACCCAGGCAATGGTGCCGAAACGTTTTTCAGCTGCCTAGGTGTTGCACGCTCTTGACAGTGATATGAGCAGTGAAGATAAAGCGAATCTGTCGTCAGACAGTGCAATTAAAACAGACAGTGAAATCGAAAGTGATTCTGATAAATCTGAAGGTGACGTTCTTGTCAATCGCACACGTGCAGTGTGCTTTATAAAAGCTGATCAATCTGGAAAGAAAATCCACAGGGAATCACGCTGTTATTGTCCTGACAGTGACTTTGGATTGTGTGTTTCACCATACTTCAAGATATACTACACAAATGACACAGTTTGGTAGTATATCACATATTTGCATTTTTATTATTATTTATGTCATTATTATACTTTCTACTCTTCTGACTTGGTACTTTTAGAGTTTGGCACGTTAATAAATTCTTTTTCAAACCAAAAAATGGAATGCTTTTTACAATTTTTTCCACGGCAAAATGTAACGCTAAGTTTGTGACTCATCATGACCGTAAAAACTACAAATACAGGTAAAAGGACAATTTTGGGAAAAATCTCAAATGCAAACACATATAATTATACGGAATTTGTTTAATAAAACTTGCCATGAACACCACATATCCAAGGTAGTATTCCAATAGGATGCATCCCAGACTCCACACGTCACATGACTGATCCCATTTCAAGCCTAAATGGGAAATGTGAGAATCAAGTAAAAATCCTGCACCCCATTCCCGATGAGTAACGGTAGGTGACCAGCTGAAGCTGTGAAGTTTCGGCCCCTACAATGGGTACATACCCAGGACGACCTCTGGCGCTCTGTAGTGCCGTGTCTGAATTTCTGAGCTGTGGTCTTCATCATGATACACGGCATTGCCAAAATCTGCTATCTTTACATCAGGGTTCTTAATTTTTTTCTCGTACCTCTTCTGAAAAATAGCACAAGGTTTCAAATGAGAAGAGATTATGGATTTATTTAAAAAAAATTGAGAGTACAGTAAAAATATGTGTACCATTTTGGCATTGTATTCCACAGAATACTCAGAATTAATGAACAGGATATTTTCAGGCTTGAGGTCAGTGTGTATCAGTTTACTCTGATGTAGAACTGCACATAAAGACAAAATGGTAAAATGATTTATCATTTGAATATGTTGTGTAAGTGCAACTCATTGAAACTTAAATCCCATTATTCCCTTGCCAGAGACATGTCCACTGTTTGTACAGCGGGCACCATTTCATTGGTCATAAAAGGAAATGCAACACCAGTAAGGAAGCCCTAATGAAAAAGTAAATACAGTACTTTACCTTTGAGAATTGAAAAACAAAGGATTGTTACAAATATGCTGGTGTAGCTACTTGTGCCTAACGGTCGGAGTTCAGCTGGTGGGTCCAATGTGCATTTTAAAGGCATAAATAAAAGCACATCGAACAGTTTGAGAATTCCAAAATGGTAATGTGATGCTGGAAGTCTCTGCTCCATGCTGGTTATTTTCTAAAGCTGTGAAAGAATGTATTGGGTGCACAGTTAATATCACAACTGACTATGTTATTGTTAGATTTGTTGTTCTCAGCTTCCAATTGAATATTTCTTCACATTACTTTTATGTATGAAGGTCTACAATTGAAGTGGTAAACCAGAGATGCAAATCAGAATGTGAACCGCCGGAGTCTTCCACTAAGCAACAGCCAGGCTTTCAACCATCAGGTATTTCTCCTTTTGAATTTTTTGTGACTAATTCTTTTGTTTCTCAGTTTCCAATTGGGATGTCATAAGCGTAACATTTCTGGCAGCTTGGCATTTCTGCTTACTTTGATAACGTTGTCGCCAGCCTTGATGCTACTTTGAACGACGTTACAAAATGAATCCACTGGCACAACCCCTACAGCTCTAGTGAGACACCCAAGTTTCTCTAATGCTGCCTCTTAACATTAGGGTGGCAAAGATGTGAGTAAAAAAAGCAGGGCATTAGTTACATTCCCACGCAGGGCTTTCCCGGTCTTTGGGTTTGTTCTCCTCCTTGTACTTATGCAAGGAATCCCCATTGGCGGCTCTAAAGTGGCCCTGTGATGGGCTGGTGCCGCCTTCTGGGAATGTGTCCTGCCTTGTTCCCAGTGCTACTGGGATAGGCTCTGGCTGTAAGTCACCCTGAGCTGGATGAGCAGGTTGGAAAGTGCTGTGTGTTTAAAGTCGTCAGCAGGCCGGGTTCAAGATCCATACACCTAGTTTGTGCTCCCTCTCAGTCCCGTATCCCTATGGCGTCATTAAGTATGTGCCACTCCATTGTTGTGTACCCCCATGTAAAACCACACTTGGTCTACCTACGAGTCACTAGTTAGCACATGTTTCTAGATAAAGAAGGGAACTGGACTTGGAGGACATGGAAGCTCCACATATTGGAGCTGAGTCAGAGTGTGTCTCCACTGAACCATTAAATTCAATCCTTCACCCCATTCCTAATGAGTAAAAGTGGATGACCAGCAAAAGATGTGAAGTTTTGGTCCCCACAATGTGTACATACCCAGGACATCCTCAGGTGCTCTGTAGTCCCATGTCTGAATTTCTTGAGCTGTGATCAGGCTGTTGCATCAGTCAAATAAGTCAACAGTTTTGACAAACATCCAGACATTTTAAAGAGATAAATGTGTTAAAACAAATGTAAGAATTCCCACGTCTAAAGGAAGCAAGAAAGCAGAGGCTGAGTACCGGTGACTATGCGAGAGTTAATGTAACAAAATGGGCTAATGTGAAAAATGTATTGGCTTTTGAGCATGTAGCGTATAGCTAGTGTATAGCTATAGAAACCCACGCACAATCAGAATTAGAGAGAAACAAGACAAGGCAGTAAGCATGATTGGATCAAAAACTAGAATTAGTTATAGAAATTGGTGTGAGCCCACTGCTGTTCTTGTATGCCACTCATAGGCCATCTTAACATAACAATGCCAATTTCCTACGCGCTGCCATCCCCACATTTTAAATAGATATTTTATAAATTACACACAGTCAACAGCCCTGAAGATCTGCCAGCCCATGTGTCGGATCTGCTCCAGGGGGTAGGGGTAGAAGTTGTTCTCCTGAAGAAAGTCATACGTGCTAAGACCCAACAGTTCAAACACAATGCAGACGTGGCCATGGAAATGAAACCAGTTTAGCATTCGCACGCAAGACCTGTGGAAAAAAAACAAACAAGTGTCAGGGTATTGTAGGTTATTTTGGACACATGGAGCCCATCACATGTTTGGATTATGGCCTAGAAGTCAATCCAGTGAGCAGGCTCCACCTGGTGGTATCCCATGATAAAACTTTCATCAGTTCTGGTCAGGGAAGTGTGCCGATGGAGCAAGTCCTCCCATTAAAACTACATTTTATGAACTAGCGTGTTCTACCTCTGAATCGTTTGTATGACTGCCACTATGCAGGAACAAACTGCTTTGTGGCCATTGTGGACTGGGTGCCCATCAGTCATTGTTCACTCTCAACATGAGTTTTACATTTTTTTTTTTATTCAATCAATCAGTTTAAATAACTTTTGAATGGGGTGCACCATCTGAGGCTATGAGGTAATCATAAAAATGATCTCCTTGCTCCAATCATTAATGTGTTTGTTAAACTTAATGTCACATCCCTCCATTTTACACAGCATCATGGGGAAATGGGCCAATCCACACAGTGAGTGACAAAACTGGCATTTGATCTCAAAACTGGGGGACAGTGGCACTAAGCCATGGATCAGTTACCCCAAAATGAAGAAATGTCATCTTCCAATATTGAAATGTTTCACTTTCACAACTGTTTTGTATGATGAAGCTGTTAATGCTGCATCCCATTAACCAAACATGACACAACTCTGCACATTATTGGTACTGAATCACATAATTTAGATGGAGGGGACACCTTAAGAAATGCACGTTGGTAGAGTAGACGAAGTTCTGCTTCAGGCGGACTTCACACATAAAACAATTGCAATTTGTGATGGAGATACAAGGGCCATGGTTTTCTGCAGCCTTTGGGCTGCTTTGAAGACAAACTGAGTGCCATTATGAACAATGCTGCCCATCCACCTTGTGACACACTAACACTGAGGACTTTCAGCCAACGAATCGTTCGGCAGAAGTGTGTCAAGAAAACGCTGCTGGAGCTCCTTTATACCAACAGCAATACACCTGCCTCACATTGTGATAGCCAAGTCAAAGGTTCTTTCTATATAATCATTCTTGTGTGTGTATTTGTTAGTTACAATATATATGTATTTACTTGCTTATTTATCAAGCTTCTTTAAAGGCCAGTTTGGTCAAATAATGTTCTGTGTGTGTGTCTGTCTGTCTGTTAATCAATCTCCATGTGAAAGTGTGGCATCATGAAACAACGATCATTAGATACGTTTCCTGGGCATGATTTAATTTCAGGAACAGAATGCACTCTTTGAGGCTGCCTGGCAGAGGTGGCTGAACCTTCTCTGCAGAATAATTACTTCATAATTAACAATGAAAGGAATTCACTGAGAACATACTGTCGGTCTTCTGGGTCGCACAAATTAATGTGCGCTAGGATCCTGGCCTCCGATCTGGCAGCTTTGCGGTATGAATCCATGCCTTTGGCTATCTTCAGGGCCACCTGAATATCTCCCCTAAAAAATACAATAAAATTGGGTACTAATGTGTGAATTTCAATGTTTTAGACATTTTACATATGGCCTAGATAAAGGTTTTGCTGTCTGTACTATGGTGACTTTAAAAAAAAGTGTACCATCACTTTGATACTCTCTGTAGGTTTTAAGCAATGGAAGAAATTACCAGCATTCATTCAGTAATCCTCCACCTTTAGACTACGTCCAACCTAATACATTTTCATTTAAGAACGTTTCTCGCCATTATAAAAAAAAATCCTGTGGGAGGGAATGACTAGGAGACGATACGTGATCTTCACGTTAAGATTAGGGAAGACAAATAAGACCCGCGAGATGAAAGAGAATGGACACGGAGCATCTCGCGGGGATATAGGACATGAGATTCTTGCAAGACACACCCTTCTTACAAGCTATAACGGAGCATGGTCAGCAAAAAAAATCAGTAGTATAAAGGCATGCAGCACACACAGATACAGGGGTCTCAGTGCATATAAAGTGTATAAAGGACAATACGTTATAAATGAAACGTCGACGACTAAAAGATGGCATTAGCGCAAACAAAAGAAAATTAATCATCAGGACCAGGTGTAATTGAAAAAATAGCAGGATAAAGCGAGGTCAGAAATAAAAGGCAAAAGAGCAGAAAACAAAGTCTATTCGCCTTCGCATCATTCAATGCACAAAACATAGATTTACACAATGATGGATCATACACTATGAAAATCTGTGGTCCCACAACAGTTAAAGCAGCGACAAGTTTAATTTCAAAGAAAACACAATTCGGTCAGGTGTATATTTATGATGACGGAGAAGTCATCACAACGCGAGCAGCAAAGACATGAAGTGGCAAAAAGGACAGCGGCTGTACAGGCTTTAAAATGATCGATGGGCAGCGCAACAGCAGCTGCCTCCCCACCCCTTCACAACACGAGCAGCGTTATACGTCCGGCAAGAAAGAGATTTAACCACGCCCGGGGCCGGAAATAAAGGACAAATATTGTTTTTACAATGTCACGTGAGACAAGGCAGTGAGCCATCATTTAAAACAAGTCCACAGACATCTAACCTAGCAGTTGTTGGATTGCTTTTGGCAGACACGCATCATGTGCTCCCAGCTCTTAAAACAACAACATGCGACAAGCAGAACACGCAGCTCGCAAGCAGCAGAAAGACAGCAGATGATCTGACGGTATCTCCTTAGTGTGCATTCAGCCACCCCTTCACAACATGAGCAGCGTTATACGTCTGGCAAGAAAGAGATGTAACCACGCACGGGGCTGGAAATAAAGGACAAGTATTGTTTTTTTACAAACGTTTTTAAGTAAAAGTGAAAATAATGCATATGTAACAATTTCCATGAAAATAACAATCTCTTTAAATTGTATATCCGGTAAACCAAACAAGGGGGGTGGGCGAGTGAAGCGAGCAGGGGGCATAGCCCCCTAGTTTAAACAAAAATAATCTCTGTCCACACCAGTGTTTTCACATAGTTAATGAAAGTATCTCCATCCACACTAAAACAACGGAAAATGATAATGACATAGACCTTCACCTTCACTGGGCATGCACTCATCAGTGGAAAAATCCTTGGAGGGATAATAAAATCGGCAACTACAAGATTTATCACAAAACTGTAGCATCTGGTCAATTATTTGCCTTTAATGCTTGTATGCAACATTTAAATTGTGTTTATGTCAACTGTGCAAAATGGAATGCATAGAGGTAAGCAACACTTTTTATTGCTGTGATCACATTCTCTTGGACAGACTTTAAATACAAGTTTCCAAATCGGAAATTCGGCATGAATCAAATTCGGTTTAACAAGTCAGGCAGTTCGGAGAAAGCAGTCCACTATTTTGGAATTTTGATTTTCTCGTGTTAGTGGTGTCCGATCAGGTTATTGAGACATTTTAATGGGCAGGATCCAATCAGGGAAGGCCTACATAATAACTATGAACAAATCCAACACGATTAAAGTTAATATTTTGAAAAGTCTGCGTTTTCATCCACTCACATTGCAGTGCTCGTCTTGCATTTTCAGAAGTGTACATCTCTCATATGTCTCCATTCTCGGAGGTTAGAAACACCAGGATAAGTGTGGATGAAGGGTGAAAATGGAGACTAATGTCTGTGTTTTCAAATAAAAAAAATGTAGGAATGTGGACGTAGCCCTTAGTGTTCTGCACTTAAGTGATATTTATTTGGTGTTTACAACTGAACACTCGTGTTGGTTGTATGTTCATTCATAAGTGTGGACTATGGAGCATTACGGTGTTACAAAAAACAGTGATCAGAAGCCCCATGACTATGCAGGTGCACTGACAGGGCGACAGGAACACTTGTCCCAGTGCCTGGGCTTGTGGTGGGCCCTAGGTGGTCTATGCAGAAATTCGGTGTAACAAGAGCATCGGCAAGAACTGCATGGGGCTTTAGAAGGTGAGATAAGCATGATGACTTGAACCAAATGGGCTGCTCTGCAAATCAGTTTGCTGCTTGTAGTGTCCCACTGCCAACCACAAGATACAAGTGGCCTCCCACCTCAGCCAGACAGCATTCACTCCAGAGTGCCTAACTGAACGGACCTTAAAGGCCACAGTCAGAAATCCATGAGAGATGACTTGGTTACGCACAACAATGTATCAAGAAAGACTAAATAACCCTGCAAGCCTATCCATCGATAAGGAGCTTGTGGGAAATGCGAAGCTTGTGGATGTCATTAATGACTTTGTAACTGCAAAAGCTCAGAGGTGGACTCTGCAGAAATGAATGCAGTAAGGTAGGACCTGCTGTTTACTAGATTTGTTTTCCATGATGTTAAAAGGATATTTTTTTGCATTTGGTTTGTAATATTAGAAAACACAAGTTGATAATCTTTGCTTCTAACCTGAAATGTTTTGAATTTGGGTTGAAATGTTACATACAGTAGCATTTGTTTATAATGTTTCATATTTGGTGTGTAATGCTATAAAATACGTGTTGCTACTGTTCTGTTAGTAATGGTGTTAAATGGCTCACACACTGCGAGGCTGAGGATGTGCCCGTTAGTCCACTTCTATCCCAACCCTCACTTGGACCAAATATTTTTCTTTGTAGCTTTTGTAGATTCTTGACATTCTCTTTATTGCATTGCGATTTACAATGTTTAATTTTGTTTACACTTGCTTTCTCTTTCACTTTTATATATTTTATAAAGTGTATTGATGCTGTGCTCATTTATAAAATCAAGTCTTATTTGTTGACTGAAACATTGCATATCTTCTAACAGTGAAGCCAATGGCGCATAGTAAGTGAAACGCACTAAATTTTTCCTTCCCTCGATTCCTGAAGCACAGGGTCACAAAGTGTTGTGAACTAGGAGCCCTAAAGTACGCAAGTCTCAAAAAATTTCAAAAGCACTTTCAAGAATGTCCACTAGAAGGGGAAAACACCGTCAAAACCCCTGGCAAGACACAGAAAGGGCCTCGTGGGATCTCTGTGCAATAATTGATTTATTTGTCCCAAAGTAGTATTTCAATTACACCAAAGCTCAAATGAGCACCAACTCAAAATGGAGTTGCCACACAAGACAATTCAAAACAATATAGTGATCCAGAAAACACAGTCAAACGGAGCATGAAGGTCAAAATGCCAGCTAGTCACAAAAACGCAGAAAAACTCATCAAACTCTCTGAGCATATTCACAATGAGCGCCAAAAACTGTGGGAGACTCTCTGGATTTATAGGTAGGAGGGCAGTTCTGGTGGTAAGGGAATCACCCAAAAAAAACACATGGAACATAGCCGAGGCAATGAAACGTAAAGAAAAATTGTTACATACAAAACAATCAAAAATGAACAAAGACAACAAAAATCATGAATTTAAACCTCAGCCAGGGGAGGAACCCCAGCTGAGACAAAACACGAGATGAAAAGACATTAACTCAGCAGCACATGAGGCAAGTAGGAACCGGTCTTGAGTGAGAAGTCTGCCCATCAAAAGCAACACTTTCACACAGAAATCCACAAATAAAACACAGCAGCTAATCGAATATGCAAGTCTTTGTAATATTAGCTCATTAGGAGAAGATAGACAAGGACAGGCCATTCCGCCCAGCCAGGCACTCCAATCTTATCAGCTTAACTCCTCTAAAGTAACACCAAGTCGAGTTTCGGAGGTCCCTAAACTTCTACTGTCTACCACGCTACTTGGTTATTTATTCCATGCATCTGTGGTTCTTGGTGTGGGGGAAAAAAAAGAACTCCAAAACATTTCTGTCAAATTTGCCCTTAATATGCTTCCAACCATGTCCCTGTATAGTGAATTAATTCCTTACATAATTCTGAACACTTCAGTCATGTCACCTCTCTGTTATCTTAAACTGAAAAAGTTCAGCCCCTTCAGTGTCTCCTCATAGCTCAAACTTCTCAGTCCCAGAATCAGCCTAGTTGCTCTCCTCTAATGTTATGTCTTTTTTGACTCCAGATGAGGCCTCCCTATTGCGGTATGTAACTTGAACATAACCTCCTTGAACTTATACTGCATACCTCTTGATATGTTACCCAATATCTCCATTGCTGCCTTGATCACTTCTGAACACTGTCTGGATGTAGATAGTGATGAGTCCACAAAGGCCTTTGGGGTCCTCCTCATAAGCAGTATTCTCAAGTTTCAGACCTTCTGTTCTGTTCTCAGATCTAACATTTTTATTTCCTACATGTAACATAGTATATTTCATCTGCTACAAATCTACTTAATCTGTATGTTGTGCAAGTCCCTCCCGTCAATAAAGTTCACAAGTGGCAAGTTCACTTCTATATCATCTGCCATCTCACCCAGCTTGGTATCATCTGCAAAATTAATCAGCTTGTTTTTTTCTATATTCTTGTCCAGACCTTCTATGGATTTTAAGTTGAGCAGCAGGCCCGACACTGACTCCTGAGGGACACCACGTTTAACATTGTCTATATTACAAAAAAGACATAACAACTCTAGAGAAAGTCCAGAGAAGAGCAACTAGGCTGATCATGGGACTGAGAAGTTTGAGCTATGAGGAGACACTGAAGGGGCTGAACCTTTTCAGTTTAAGATAATAACAGAGAGGTGACATGACTGAAGTGTTCAGAATTAGGAAAGGAATTAATTCACTATACAGAGGCACGGTTGCAATATCACCCTTCACCTCCTGTGTTTTAGCCAATTTTGCACCCACCTACTCTCTGCACCCTTAATTACCACTTCTTTTAGCTTGATTCCCAACCTCCCGTATGCTTTCTGAATATCATGACAGGTAATATGGGGACAATTAGAGAAAATCAAGCTAATAGTATTTGCTGCACCCGTATCTCACACAGGCAGTGACCAAGTTGCGGCTTGACACCAGAACCGTTAATCTGGGCTGACACCACACTTTGCCTACTGTAAATATATCCTCAGTGTATTGAGCTGTCTCAAATTATTGTATAATTTTTAACCACCTAGCCTTTAACATTTATCACTTGTATGTCAGAAACCCACCTTTCGTGATCGGTGCATTCCAACACTGTCCCAAAGACTCCTTGTCCTAAGGTTCGGATTACCTCATCTATAATGATAATAAAATTTACAGTCTGTAAATGCATTTTAATGGATTCCAAGGTGAAATCGAGCATGACAGAATGTCTATACATGTTTCTGTAATTTATTTTAACATGAGTTTTCTTGACTTTAATCAATTTTATAACATTCATAACACAAGGAATACTAAAATGCTTATAGAAACATTTCAATCAAAAGTAATTAAATGTCACTTTAAATGATGGGACAAATCAAACCCATACATGTCCTCCTCTACATGTAAACGTCAGAATTGAAATCAACAAAAATCATCTCTACATCTTGCTCTTATGAAGTCTCCAGGCTGAGTAATCAGGTGACCCTCCTCATCATCCCTAACACTCCTTGATCTTTTCCTCTGTGGGCTCCTCTGGCACTGTCAGCATCATTAGCATCATAGAAAACCGGATTTAAAATGGGGTGGAAAGCGGCATGCATGTGTTCAGACATCCAAGAATTGGAACAAGGCCTCATGACAAAGGTGGTTGGCAGGAACAAATTCAAATTCATCCCCAGAAGTGACAGGGTGACACAAATTGTGTTGCAAGAGAAAAACACAGCAAACAAATAAGTTTGTTCTCAGTTCAACACTGCATACAATTCAGTCATTAGACATACTGAGGAGTTCAGTACATTACGTGATTACTTCTTAATGACAGGACACTTCTAAAGAGCTTGGCAGCTGGCTTTCATATTTCTAATTTGTCTGATAGCCAGCAAGAAAACCCCTCAGTTCGGTTGGTGAGCAAAGTACACTGACAAGCAAGCACACCCGACTCTCGATTTACACGTTTCTGAAGTATGGTGATAGAACAATTGCCTCACAAAAACAAGTGGAAGGAAAATCCACAACTTTTTGAAACTGTTATTATTTTCAGGCCATTCCTGCAGAGGATCCTGGGGATAGGAACACTCTATCGTGCCTCAGCCAGGGTTTCTCTGACGGCTGGTGTTCAAATTCATGCTTTACATCTGTTTTTGCCACTGTAACTTTTGTTCATTATTTGTATTATTCTTCGTTTTTGAGCTTGTCTTTAAGCAGCTTGTGTTGTGTTCCATGTGTTTTGTGGGTGGTCCCCCCAATAGGCCAGGCCATGTGCCAGTCACCATATGGAACTGCCCTATAAACCTGAAGGGTCTCCCACAGTTACTGGTGGTTCACTTCGCACACATCTGGGAGTGTGGTGAGTTTTCTTCGGGTTTGCTGTCCTCCTTGTGATTACAGATTTCATGACTTCTTGTGCCTTTTGGATTGTGTTTTTAGGATGTTTTTCCCCTGGGGTTGCCTCATTTATGCATTTTGTGGTTTTGGGTGATTTTTAGTGAGCATTTTTTGTGATAATAAATCTTTTTATAAATAAAGGTGCCATATAAAAACTCTGTTTGCTCTTATTACTACTCGGGGTTTGATGGTGATATCCCCCTCCAGTGGACTTTTTTTTTTTTTTTTTTTTTTTTTGGGGAAGAGCTTAGTGGAACTTATGTATAGGGTGGTCCAGATCTAATTATGCAATTTTCATTACGCTATAACTTAAGTGTATTACATAGAAAATCACCCGAAAAATCCTGGAACATCGAGAAGTGTGCGAACTGACGACATGAAGAATCGTCTTTGCGCTGAACTGGAATCGTCCTCGCATAAATCAAAGTCATCCAGACAATCCAGACGATCTGGATCTGCATAATTAGATCTTGACCACCCTGTACTTTGGGACTCCTAGTTCACGACACCTTCATCCATGACTCTGGCACCATCACACAGATACCTGCACTCCCTGGTACCAACGATCCTGTTTTACATTACGACTCATGTCAAACAGTGAGATGGTGGCACACTGAGTGACAAATGCTGAGTGACAGTGTTATTCATAGCCCATAGCCAGAGCACATTGAGTCTGGCTGCTGGGGAAATGCCTCTGTTTCCTTCAGAGAATTGATCCTCACTTACATGTCTAATCAAATGATTGATGCCCTGTGTCTTCTTTAATACCATCATTTTTAATATACAGTACAGATCTTTCTAAAACTTAGTGTATCTGATACTGAAGAAATGAAAAGTAAAGTGTAGCAAATAGGAATTACTACTGTGGGGATGGGCTGCTCCTCTTTCCACCCGTTTATCCACTACTCAAACACAAGCTTGCCAAGAGGATCCTCTCTTTGGGGCACAAAGTCAGGTATAGGCTGTATTGACTGAGAAGAGTGCAGCTCACTCAAAAATACTGAGTTACAGGAGAAAGAATGGAATCAGGGTAAAAGCAAATGGTAAAGCTGAATGTCAAAAACTAAACATCACAAAAATCAGGGCCAAAAATACAGAGCTTTGTTTCAGCTATCCCGTAATCAAGAGCACAAAGAAGTGTCGTTAGCTTCAGTCCAATCTTAATAGTTTCTGGAGACTGTTTTGGGGTGACTTTTTATACTGGCTCACTGTTGACTTCACATACTGTGCAGCACTGATGAATGATGGGAAGGTCCCCATGGAAACGGGACAGCACAAAAGCCAAAAATGCTGGTACCCATTGTCAAAACAGAATCACATCGGAAGGGCAGGAAAAAAAAAATCAATCTTTAAATAGACAACCTGATTAAAATTCTCATTGCAGAATTCAATTCCTTAGTTGTTGCAACCCTCAAAATGACACGAGAAAAATTTATAAAGGAACTCAAATCATAACAATCATTGATGGACGTCTGTTATAATTTAGTATTCACACCAAATCCTAAACACACTGACGTCTAAACTTCAATTCTATTCTAAAACTATGCTGAATGTTATGTTCTAAAACTTTATGGCGTTGTGACTCTAAATGTGTGATATTGCTGCATTCTGATACAGTAGAGGATGGTATTTACCTTGTATGTTTAAGAATAAAATAAAGTCATTACTATGGAATTTGATTAAAAAATGTAATTGCTAGCGAATTGATTAAATCAGTGCACATTTAATATCATACATACCTTTCTTATATGCAAACAATCAAGAAAAGAGGCTCACTGTACATGGGAGGGTTCTGACATATGACTCCGCCCAAATCAATCCCCGCCTCCTCTTGTGACCCGCCCCAAAGTGGTGTTGTGCATGCCAAGAAACACATGCAGCCAGTCGCACAGTAAGAATACCAAAAGCAGTCCTGTTCTGATATGGCATAAATTATTGCCTAGAGCTATTTTACTCCACTAAACGGTAATCATGCAAATATGTGCCAAATGTCTCTAAGGCAATGTGGTAACACCACAAACATGATGAAATACATGAAAATCATCTCCATGAGAGAGTGAAGCTTGTATTTCAAAACTGAAAAGATGCACACACGTGTGAATGCGGCCATGGACAGAGGATGTGTACCCTGTTCTGTTTATTGTACATAGTATGGTGTGTGCGTGGTAATCGGGCGTAGTGAGGATATTAGCCTTGGTGTTACTTGGTATTAGATTGAAAATAAGTTTAGTAACCTCACCCATCCCTACATGCCGCTGCTGTGGTCACATGGATATTGGTACAGCCAGAATTGCAGCGGGCTCTTGCAAGTAGGGGTGGTGTCATGGCCGTGGCCCAATTGTCATGTAGCACTTGGGTCATTTGGAATCTTTCGACTTAAGTCCTTATGAAAAGGCCCACATTTCTTTGATGGAAGTTTCTGTTGTGGTACAGATTATAGAGTCGCCCAGAAGTGCTTCTTTTTAAACTTTTTTAAGTTTTAGTATTTATGATTTTTTTTTTATGTTTTAGGTTGTTTATTGCATTTGTTTTAACATCACCAGATCCAAGTATCTCTTTCTTGGGCTAATTTTTAGCTAAATGTATTTTCATATTACTTCAGCTTTGCGTAAATCAAGAGGGTGGGTGCTTGTCATTTTTAGTTTGAACAAGTTAAGAGAAGTACAGGGTGTTGCAAAAAAAAGTAACCCTTAGAGGTTAATAAATTACGAGCGCTTTACAGCCAGCATACATGTTTTCCAGTCTGAAGACCAATCAATATTCTCTGAACGTTTTTTTATGCAGATTTGTTGGCGTTACAAAAGCCCAAACTAAATCGTCTCACCCAGTCACCCCCGGCTTCCCTGTGCTGCCGCTTTGCCTCTTCTTTGTTCTCATTCTGCATCCTGCTCCACTCGGCTCGGCCACATCTGTGATTCTTCCAGGAGCGCTTTGCTTTATGTGACTTGCAGGAATAGTTTTGTTGTGACTTCCACAGTTTGTAGGTGAACCATTTGTGTTTTGTTTTCCTAATCAAGTATCGACAACTGAAAAAACAAAATAACAGCATTCATAAAGTTAATCTACGGCATTATGGTGGCAGGGATTCTCATTTGAGCCATTACTACACTACGGTTTATAGAGAGCTAGCCGTGGTACCCGGCGTTGCCTGGGTGTAGTATGTAATTAACTTAAGAAAGCAAATGTTTGTCTGTCATTGCTGGCTGAAATGTCTCAACCATCCCCTACACTACACCTCTCTGATAACCATCAGTTCCTCAGCAGTGTGTGATTGGACTCCATAATTGTGGTAGTTCTTTGCTGGGCTGGAGCCATGACTGCTAGTTCTTGGTGTTTCTTACTTTAGTGTGCTTTTACAAATTGATATTTAATCACACAATAACAAACGGGCTTGTTGAATAATTAAATTGTTGATACGGTTGATAAGTGGAACAAAACTAACCATTTTTTGTGTTGATAGTATTGAACCACCTATTCATAATGAAACTTTTCAAATTCCATAAAATCTATACGTTTGTTGGATTACGTGTGATATATGTGCAAAATTTCACAAAAACCCTTTCTGCTGGGTTGGAGTAATGCATGGTTTTTGTGGTACTGGCCCACCCATTACAACTCCCCAGTGAAGTTCTTGAAACTCTGCAAAGCGTTAAATTTTAAATTTTGTGAGATTAGACGCAAACGTTTTTTTAGTGTTGTGCGACTTTTGTGCTACTCCCCCACCACACAACTGCCACTGTCATTTCCATTGAATCACTGACAAGGAATGTAGCGTTAACTTAAGGTAGGCCAAATTCAAACAATATGATCAATTCAATGGCTGAAACATTTTGGCTTGATAACGCTGTCTTGGTTTTGTGCCCCCACCAGCAACAATTTACAACCCCTTTTCCTTGATGGATATTTTGAAAGACCTTAAAGTGAAGATTTTAAGCTGTATCAACGGTAATACATTTAAATGTATTAGCTAAACAGACACTTTTATCCAAAGTGACTTTTACAAAAGAGGTCAACATAAGCGAATAAACATCAGTGTGGGGGACTACTTTGGGACAAGTGTAACATGACAAGGGTACAACATTGACCATCACAAATGATTGGCTCAGATGAAAAAATACAAGTGAGTAACAATTCCTAGATAATAAAACTTAACGGCTAATAATAGATAAGTAGAAATTAACAAAACGAGAGAGTCTTCAAACTCTTCTTAAACACATTGAGCAAGTTGGTATTCCAAATGGAGGTGGGCATCACCAAACACTGTTCACCTCAGACCTGATGTTCAAGGACCTCAAAAGTGTGCCCATATTTATAGGTGCTGATCCATTGACTACTTTGTAGGATGTGAACTTCATAGGGCCGCTACAGGCAGCTAATGTAGTGACCTGAAGAGAGGAGTGACATGGGCCTGCTTCGGCTGGTTGAACACCAGATGTTCTGCTGCTTCATTTTGAATTGTCTGCCACGGTTTGGTGACACATGCAGAGAGTTGCAGTAGTCCAGATGTGTAAGACCAAATTCTGGACCAGGAGTTGTGCTGCATATTCTGTGTATTGTGCTGGAGTTTAAATTATAGATGCTTATATTTTATTTTTTTGGTCAAACTGAACAAGATAAATGGAAATACCAGACACTTGCAGGGCAGGTAACATCAAAGCATCTCCTCTTGCCGATTTGTACCAGCAATCAGTTACTTTAAAACATCTATGTAAATGACAAGCCCAGGAAACAGTTGTGATTTTTCGGACTG
>JANRMT010062814.1:86834875-86900692 GCA_026402145.1 Polypterus bichir lapradei | reverse complement strand
TAGTTTGTTTTTATATCTAGAGTGATTGAAATAATAAATTGAAAATTAAGACACCAGTATGGGGAGTAGGCACATAGGGTTTATCAAGGCTAAGAGGTCGCTCCTCGAAAGAAATGATAACTGCGGTAAAAGCCAGGCATATTGTTTGGTTGGTAAGTAGCATAACCAAAAGAGTTTTAATTGTGTCACAATGACACCTCTATATCCATCAGTGCTGGTGATACTAAGTTCTTAAGTCAAGAATTCTATAGAATATTGTGAGACATATTAAGGCTCCATTGTCTTTTTTGAATGCAAAGAGAATTCTAAGTAGAATAAAGTATTGCCGGGTAACTGACAATTAGACTTTCACCTGAGGCTTTGTCTACAGGATCCTTATGCGTCATGATCCTAAAGTGCAAGAGTAGACCAACCTAGTAATGGACTTGGGAAGTGCTACAGAAATCCACGATATTACGCTGTGTCAGCTACGGTCTCATCTTGCAGACATTGTGTAGAGACTGAGAGACTGTATTAACGTGGTCTCTGAAGGACAGCTGGTCATCAAAACCACCCCATGGTATTCACATAAAATTTCATGAACTTCGATTCAGCCTTTATGGAGTGATGCACACATCCCATCATCCCTATTACAGCCACCCTTTCCAATGAAGTTTTTGAAATGCCATGTAGCCAAAATTTTAAGTTGTTTGATAAACATGCAAACAAAATCATTAAGATCATTGGAAAAAATGCAGAATTTTTGGTTTTCTGACCCCCCCCCCCCCCGTTACATTCCCTGTCTTTGATTACATTTCTGAAATGCTCATATTTCAAGTAAAACCAACGGCAACTTGCATGCAAAATTTTGTGAAAATCGTTTTCATGATTGACAAACAACCATCCAAGATGTGATCTGAGGGTTGAAACAAGGCCCTTAATGTGATTCAGAATACTCAAAGGATTGTATTACAAATGTATTTATTTAGATGATATTGAACTTTCAAATGGTAATATTCATTGTATGAGACAACAAGATGAAGTTGATCAAAGCACTGCTCTTGCAGAACTTGCTGATATGCTGTTTTACCCCCCTAATATTTTCTTCTTTTTCATTCACTAACAAGCAACCTGTTCTTTTTGCAACTACATAATTTATTCTTTTTTTTCTTCAAAACCCTGCCCTGCATTAGTAAAAGCCATGCATCATGAAGGCTGTGACGACATTGTGGCGTCAGTCAAATGTCCTGCTACAGATGACAAGACCAGACTAGCTGAAGCATTGTCACTTGTCTCACCATTTGTAAATGCTTGTTTAGATTGATTCCATTTTGTGTAGTGCTGTTTTGGGGCACTTTTTATTCACAGTTGGCACAAATGGAATTCAAACACCTATTGGCAAGATGCCACTTGTACAAAGGTGACTTCCTGTGTGTCTCCGCTTTCTTGTGACATAATTAACGTGCAGGTAAGGCCCTTTCCTATTGTTCTGTTTGTAGTTCTAAAAACATCTACACAATCAGGTCATCAGTATGATTCTTATTCCTGATGTTGGTCGAAAAATCGATTCTGCACCTGTTTCGAGTATTATGGGGTGCAGGGAGTTTGGGTCCTTTCTTGCAGGACCCGACCCTGGGCAGGTTGCCAGTCACTCGTACTGTGCCAATGCAGAAATACCATTTATCAGGCTGTGCATGTTTTTGGAAAGGTTGGAATTAAACTAATGCTGCCCCCTGAAGTCCAGACAGACATGAGGAAAATGCACAATAACAAGATTATCAGAATCAAGTGAGGGTACTGTGCAATCTCACTCCACACGGACATGGTGGGAAGTCCAGGAAGCAGCGAGTCCACCATCTTATTCTGGGTTTTGTTCAGTGCATCGTGTGTGTTTTGCAACGGCTAATAGCATTGTACATTAATACTGCATTCATTTGTACAGAGTGATTTAGTGTGCTGTTTTCACATGTTTTTTGCCTCTCGGGATTTCATCCTCTCCCACTATGATAAGAGGTCAAAGTGTGGTTTTAAATAAATAATCGAGTCCCGAAGCATCTGGGCTTCAATCAGGTGTGGGTGTGTGCATGCTGGCGCTCACTCTGGGCTTGATTGGGGGTGCTTGGTTGATTGTGCACTGGTGTGCAAATGCGAGCGGATCATTCAGGTGCCTCATTCGCACCTCCGACTGGGCAGAGGATCAGAATTGTGCCCAATCAGACAGGATAAAGGGAGCCTGCATGACAGCAAAGGAGAGACAACAGAGGATTGAGAGAGCAGTATGAGGTGCCAGGAGAGGACGGTCCAGCTAGTGAAAGGCAGTGGGATTATCAGCCCCGCCTAATGGCAAAGAATAAGCGTCTAGGGGCAGATTGTCCCCACTGAAGTTGCAGTGGAACAATTGCAATAAAAGTGGAGTCCTCCCCAGGGATTCGAGGGGGCAAGAAGGAAGACAGGTGAATTGACCCCGAGCGATCAGGCAGACGCTGATGGAGGCAGCAAAGACGGGTTTGATGACAAGAACCACAGAGTCTTAGCCAGCTGAGTGATCTGTGGGTGAGCCAGAGAGACTAAGAGAGTGTGCCACTGGGCTTGGCATGGATAGTTTCTTGAAGGAAGATCACTGCACTGTTTGCACTTTTGTTTGGATTTTAATTAAAACATTTGGCACTACTGCACCACCCCATTGCTGAACTTTTGTTTGGATTTTAATTAAAACATTTGGCACTACTGCACCACCCCATTGCTGAATTTGAGTGTGTGTCCTCATTTGCCTGGCTCATCTCAATTCATGCCTAGCAATGTTTACAGGTTCAAGTGACTCCTGGAAGCAACCAGATGGCTTTGAGCTAACTCAGACGTTTATCCTAAAAATTTGTTTCCGGACACTTGAGGGCTTTTCCCCTTACCAGGGTGGCATGACTGGCCACACGGCCATTGCAAGACTTTTTTTCTCCAGGTCCTCTGGCTTTCCTCCCACATCCCAAAGACATGTATTTCAACAGGCCGATTCAAATCGAACTCAGACATCACCATGGCTGCCACACACTTCATGCTGTATGTACTGTATTGATGTTTCTCAGGTTCCTTCTAAAGTTACTTTTAGTTCACACAACATTCATAAGATGTTGGTTACAAAAGGCCCCCCCCCCCCGCCCTTATTTTGACAATTTCTCACATGCAGAACTGATTAACATGGCCAGTCAGTAAGAGCCAAATCCACAACAAATTCATCTTTCTATCAGAGAGACTCACCGCCAAGCTACTTTCTGATAATGTTGTCTCATGGTGTCAAAGAAGGTCCTCTGCTGTCTGCAAAGAGCAGTGCCTTTCCGGGGATCCCATGGCGTGGCATCCACACAGTGAGAGCAATGGCTTCTGTGTAGCAACGTCTACAAGAAATGCAATATTAGAACAGACAAGGGAAACCAGTTTTTGAATGTTTGAATTGAAAATGTCATCAGCTAGTCATCTAGGTATTCTCAATACATGCTGAGAGAGCTGGAATACACCATGGCACACAGCTACTGGAGGTACCTCATGTTTTTTAGATAAATTAAAATACACACGTGGATGTCAAGAAGAACCAACCCAATTTATATACCATCTACATCTGTCACATATAAAATACATAGTCATGGCTGAAATTATCGGCACCCCTGGAATTTTCCCAGAAAATGCCCCATTTCTCCCAGAAAATTGTTGCAATTACAAATGTTTTGGTATACACGTTTATTTCCTTTATGTGCATTGGAACAACACAAAAAAACAGAGAAAAAAAGCCAAACCTGATATCATGTCACGCAGAACTCCAAAAGTGGGCCAGACAAAATTATTGGCACCTTTTCAAAATTGTGGGTAAATCGTTTCATTTCAGACATATGATGCTCGTTTGAACTCACCTGTGGCAAGAAACAGGTGCTGGCAATATAGCAATCACACCTGAAGCCAGTTAAAATGGAGAAAAGTTGACTCAACCTTTCTGTTGTGTGTCTGAGTGTGCCACACTAAGCATGGAGAACAGAAAGAAGAGCAGAGAATTGTCTGAGAACTTGATAACAAAAATTGTGGAAAACTATCAACAATCTCAAGGCTACAAGTCCATCTCCAGAGATCTTCATGTTCCTTTGTCCACTGTGCGCAACATAATCAAGAAGTTCACAACACATGGCACTGTAGCTAATCTCCCTGGATGTGGACGGAAGAGAAAAATTGATAAAAGACTGCAACGAAGGATAGTCCGAATGGTGGATAAACAGTCCCAATCAACTTCAAAACATATTCAAGCTGTTATGCAGACTCAGGGTGCAACAGTGTCAGCTCGAACTATCCATTGACATCTGAACGAAATGAAACGCTATGGCAGGAGAGCCAGGAGGACCCCACTGCTGATACAGAAACATAAAAAAGCCAGACTGGAGTTTGCCAAAATGTACTTGAGGAAGCCAAAATCCTTCTGGGTGAACGTCTTGTGGACAGATGAGACCAAGGTAGAGCTTTTTGGTAAAGCTCATCATTCTGCTGTTTAAAGAAAACAGAATGAGGCCTACGAAGAAAAGAACACAGTACCTACAGTCAAACATGGTGGAGGTTCTAAGATGTTTTTGGGGATGTTTTGCTGCCTCTGGCACTGGATGCCTTGACTGTGTGTAAGGCATCATGAAATCTGAAGACTACCAAAAGATATTGGAGCGCAATGTAGGGCCGAGTGTCAGAAAGCTGGGTCTGCTTCAGAGGTCATGGGTGTTCCAGCAGGTCAATGACCCCAAAAATACCTCTAAAAGCACCCAGAAATGGTTGAAGACAAAGCGCTGGAGAGTTCTGAAATAGCCAGCAATGAGTCCGGATCTAAATCCGATTGAACACTTATGGAGAGATCTCGAAATTGCTGTTGGGAGAAGGTCAGAAATTCCAATTGAGAGGTCTAACAAGCTTGGTGATGGTTATAGGAAGTGCTTGATTTCAGTTATTTTTTCCAAAGGACGTGCAACCAAATATTAAGTTGGGGGTGCCAATAATTTTGTCCAGCCTGGTTTTTGAGTTTTGTGTGAAATGATGTCAGATTTGACTTTTTTTCTGTTTTTTTGTGTTGTTCCAATGCACATACTGTAAAGGAAATAAACGTGTATACCAAAACATTTGTAATTGCAACAATTTAATGGGAGAAATGGGGCATTTTCTGGGAAAATTCCAGGGGTGCCGATAATTTCGGCCATGGCTGTATATGAGGCTGGGTTTATACTTCATGCGACACCTCCTGCGGACGCTGCTACTGCCCAAGAGGTGTACTGCTTATACTTGCGTGTGTAATTTATGTAAATCTGGAAGATTCCACCAGGTGGCAGTGTGAGATATCATCACAGTAAGAAAACAACGTTTGACTTCACTGTGTTGTGAATTGCCTGAAACATCCATTAAATTCCGAGGACACCTTGCCGCAATATCTCTGAAAACGATGGATGTTTAAAGATTCCATCCATCAATCTAGGGACAAGCCCATTCCAGCTAGCATCAGGCGTGAGGCAGAAACGATCCCTGGACGGGGCATCAGCTCATCGCAAGGTGAATACAAGCACACACACAGTGGGTACAGAAAGTATTCAGACCCCCTTCAATTTTTCACTCTTTGTTATATTGCAGCCATTTGCTAAAATCATTTAAATTATTTTTTTCCCTCATTAATGTACACACAGCACCCCATATTGACAGACAAAAAAAAGAATTTTTAAAATTGTTGCAGATTTATCCTTCTATATAAAAGCGGTCGGGATTGTCCTTCCGTCCTGTGAGTGGAAAGCGTAGCGCTATTCCGCTTATCACAGACTTACTAATTGCAGCTTGCGGTACGAAGCGACATGATGTGAGCAGAGTTCTGGTGCTCCCATCGTTCCCTTGCTTTTGTGCGCGATGCGTTGGAAAAATAGACAAAATTATGTCTCTGGAAATAATTAATGTTGATGGAGTACAAATGCCTCACCACATAGTAAATATCAGGGGGGTTCAAAAGGGCAACCTCAATATAGGAAAAAAAGTTTAATTTCATCACAAAAATAACAGAAACTACGAGTATTAAAGTAATACCGCTCAAATGCAATATAACCAAATTAATCAGTTTGTATAAAATATCAAATTGATCTACATATTGAATTGCCTTAAGAAGTGGTCAACTTAAAAGTCGGTCGCCTTAAAAGGCGGGTGAGCCTAGTTAAAAAAGAAAAACTGAAATATCACATGGTCCTAAGTATTCAGACCCTTTCCCACAGTGAAGCATGGCAGTGGTAGCATCATGCTGTGGGGGTGTTTTTCAGCTGCAGGGACAGGACGACTGGTTGCAATCGAGGGAAAGATGAATGCGGCCAAGTACAGGGATATCCTGGACAAAAACCTTCTCCAGAGTGCTAAGGACCTCAGACTGGGCCGAAGGTTTACCTTCCAACAAGACAATGACCCTAAGCACACAGCTAAAATAATGAAGGAGTGGCTTCACAACAACTCTGTGACTGTTCTTGAATGGCCCAGCCAGAGCCCTGACTTAAACCCAATTGAGCATCTCTGGAGAGACCTAAAAATGGCTGTCCACCAACGTTTACCATCCAACCTGACAGAACTGGAGAGGATCTGCAAGGAGGAATGGCAGAGGATCCCCAAATCCAGGTGTGAAAAACTTCTTGCATCTTTCCCAAGACGACTCATGGCTGTATTAGCTCAAAAGAGTGCTTCTACTAAATACTGAGCAAAGGGTCTGAATACTTAGGACCATGTGATATTTCAGTTTTTCTTTTTTAATAAATCTACAACAATTTCAAAAATTATTTTTTTTTGTCTGTCAATATGGGGTGCTGTGTGTACATTAATGAGGGAAAAAATTAATTTAAATGATTTTAGCAAATGGCTGCAATATAACAAAGAGTGAAAAATTGAAGGGGGTCTGAATACTTTCCGTACCCACTGTATACACTACTGTCATTTTTTTACTATCCCCAAATCCCCAAACCTGCAAGTCCTTGGAAGCAAACCGGAGCACACTGTGGAAACCCAACAGGAAAACATGCAAACTCCAGGCAGGGAACATCAGGGACATGACTCCCAGTGAGGCAGCAAGTGCTACCACTCCGCCACCGTGCTGCCCCCACATGTGTAACTATTAACAGTATTCATTATTTAAATGAAGTTAATGATTTATCTGTAAAATGTAATATACATTTCATCATGAAAGTGATATCAAGTATAAATCTAAGGATTCTGAATGTGTGGAGGGCTGGAATATCACAAATTTAATGTGTTCTGTGTGGTGATTGCTGATTGCTGCTTGCTGCTTGCCGCCGCTGTCAGTTCAGGATGAAGCCCCAGAACGATTAACAACTGGGTCAGTTTTAAGATGACTTTTATGACGGTCTACTTTAATGATAAAATAAACTACAGGATTAAAGTGGAAATTTCGAGATTAAAGCCGAACTTTCCACTTTAATCATAAAATACACCTTTTCACTGTGGGTCAAATATGCTGACGTAAATTTAGATGCTGTTGTAAAGGTGCAAAAAAAAAAAAAGATGGCACAGAAGATGGTATGTGAGACTTTTAACATATATTGCGTCATTACGATGGGAAGTATGCGACTCTGGAATATAAAAGCACCATGAATATATTTGTCTGTGGGCATTGTGCTTCACCACATCGAACCATTCATCAAACATCAAAGCGCGCACCTTGATCCTGAAGGATCTCCAAACCGCCTTTCTGTCACATGTACAGTAGATAGTAAACTGAGATGTCACGTTCAGACTTGATCACACTGCGCCCCCAGACTTTTTGCTGGTACTGCAACTCGCCCACGCATCATGTTAATTTCTGAGGACATGCTCAGAGGATGTGTCAAATGAATGCTGGGAACGCATGGCAACCATGATGCGTGGGCGTATGCATTGTAAGCATGAAGTATAAACCAGCCCTTAAGAAGGCTAGCAGGATGTCAGCAAATCCAAGGTGGTTATGGTCAAGCTTTATACTGCACTGGTGAGGCCTCATCTGAAGTATTGTATGTAGTTTTGGTCTTCAGGCCACAAAAAGGACATAGCAGTGCTAGAAAAGGTCCAGAGAACAGCAACTAGGCTGATTCCAGGGACAAAGGGGATGAATTATGAAGAAAGATTAAAAGAACTGAGCCTTTTCAGTTTAAGCAAAAGAAGATTAAGAGGAGACATGATTGAAGTGTTGAAATTATGAAGAGAATAAGGACAGTGGATTGAGACTCTTATTTTATTCATCAAGGACACGGGGACACCTTGTTAAGGGTAAATGTCACACTAACATAAGGACGTTGTTCTTCAAATAGAGAACCACAGCGATAATAAGCAACCAAGTAGCGTGGTAAACAGTAAGAATTTAGGGGCAGTTCTGGTGTGGAAAATCTTCAATTTCTCAACTGCAGACTGTTTAGATTTAAATTATTCTGCTCAAACAAGCCAGGATGAACTGAATTTACAGAGCTTTGATTACAGGCATTACACACGTCTGTTTTTGTACATTTTCCCTATGCTGTACTAGGCTGTGTTTATTGGTTTACACCTTAATGGTGGAGAGAAAAGAAGGCACGTACATACCACAGAGCCTGTTTCAAGTAAATTAAAACCTGCAAACAGACGGATGCAGTAGGACTGGATATTACCAAATTAGTTTACAGCTAGCGAAAGGAAGGAGTGCGGAGTTACTTAAAAGATCAAACACTTTGATCAGAGTCCTTCATCATCAGGGCAAGAGAGCCAACGAAACTGTCTGCAGTGTCCCGAAACCTAACGTATGGCTCTTCTGATGGACCAAAAAAGAAAGAACATACATCATCAGAAATCAAGAGACATGAGAACATCTGATTTGGACGACAGAAAACGTAACTATGAACAACACCATTCGCTAAAACAAAAGCTCCCCAGGACATTAATCTCTTGACACTTCTGATTTTCTAAGACTGTTCAGATCCAAATTTTGCTGTCTATTTTGTTTTCTATTATATTTTCTTCTATTTGGTATTGTTTTACAGTATGCTAATAAACACCACATTGCTTTTTATATTTCCTATATGTTGTTATTTATCTAGAGTGATTGAGGTAATCAATGGGTATCAATTGTGAATTAGACGGCTACTGTCTCGTTCACAGTTTTTATCAAGGCTGTTGAGGTCACTCATCGATTATTAGAAATAACTGCGGTATAAGCAAGACATATTTTGGTGTTGTGGCATAAAATTTTGCATAAAAGTTGACAAATATTTCCTATGTCTATTTGTAAGTCAGACAAAGCAAATGTAATATTATTGTTTTAAGTGATATTTTATTTCATTGAGAACAGCAATACTTTCATGTCTACCCAAACCCCCCTTGAGTCTTTAGGAATGACTCAGGATGAGAATTTTATGGCAGGCCTGGGGTGCCTCAAACTGGTTTCTCAAGGGTTTCTGTGTAGGACATTCATGAGAGAATCCCCACGGGATGGCTATAAACTATTGAGCTGGCAAGCTTCATTCAGCTCAACAAAGGGTCTTGGGGGCAGGTGTGAAAAGGCAGTGTGTGCACCCATCGGTCTAAAGTATGGATTGGTTTTGAATCGGACGCCATTCTGTAGCACGACACCTTGTTCGTGTAAGGATTTGGACAGAGAATCTATAAATTTGGTTGCTAACACTAATCTGTCTCTCTCTCTCTCTTTCTCACACCATGGCCATGAAGAAAAGAACATAAGCAGAAAGCACAACTTGGCCACCATATTGAGACAGGCATGCGTCCTGTCCTGAAGAAAGCAGACTAGAAATGATGGCTTAACTACAGACATTTGAGTAACTACGAGACTGTGTGCCGCATGAAACTACACATCTAGCATTGATCAGGTTGTATGGACTTGCTAATATTCACATGTACTTTGCTTATTGTTATTATTTTATGAATATTATCAACTCCTGCTTGTCTTTTACTCTATGTAATAGCCTGAGGTTATAGATGTAGAAGGGAAGGTGGGGAGATGTTATAAAGTACAATACCTTAAAAAGCGTGGTAAGTCTATGGGATTTGAGGCATTTTGATAAAGTCTACACAATAAAGAAGACAAACGGAGAAAGTCGAGTAATCTAGAACTCTACCAAGACATTTGGTAAGTGGCATTTAACCAAAAGAGCCACGCTTTGGTGTGTGTTGCGATGACAGCCACTGTAGATATGCAGAATATTGTGGAGTGTATGGCATTGGCACCACTCGAGACTTTGCCCAGCTATGTGTATGTGTGTGCATTAATCTTCAAGGGTGACAGCACATGAACCCAATAAACATCATAGATGATAATACAGGGTCTTCCAAAGCTCAACTTGATGTTATTTGAGAAGAATTAAGTGGATAGGATGAGCGAGCTTTGAGGGCTGAATGGTCTGCTGTCACCCAGATTGTTCTAGTATAGAAAGAACAAAAATACAATATGAGCAAAATAAAAATCTGCTGCTCAGCTGCTGACAGTGAGGGATACAGCAGAGCAGGAGGTTTATTTGGCTGAACTTGAGGAAGCATTTTATCACAATTTAGAAGTTAATAAGAAACATGAGAAAAGTAGAGAGCATGGACATAGTAGCAATAAGAAGAAACTTGCCATGTCAGGGATTATGTTGGGTGGGGGGTTGAAGATAAAGTGATATGCACAGATGTCCTGTGTAAAGGCACAGCACCCCACTGTTGATAACAAATGAATCCTTGCCAGCTGATAGCTGAAACATTTAAGGCCGTAAAGTCTCACGAGAGCATCTTGAACATGGAATCCTAGCAACGCCATTAGAAGAAATGAAAGACTGGAGAAATGCCTTTATTTTTTAAACTGGATTACTATTGACATCTATTTGTGGTGTGGCTATCAACAAAAGATTATGCAAAATTAATTAAAAATAAAAAGACCAGAGCTAGCAATTGCACTGAGCTCTCAAGCCAGAATTGTATGTGCAGTAAATATGGATTGCTTGATGTCAGATTGAAGGCAGGCTTCTCTTACAATTTGAAAGCAAATTCACCCTTAAAGACTTAATAACAGCTCTGAGATAAAGATGTGGAAAGCTACAGAGCAGTGCAAGGGTTGTAAGGATATCAAGGGTGCTGAGAACCATTTAGAGCTCGGGCGTGTTGGGCATCAGAACCGAACAGCATACAACACCAGCAGCTCCAAGCCGATTGTCTTCTCATAGTCAGTGGCTTTGCTTGAGACTTCGCTGAGATTCCATTGTCATGCCTGGCTGGGAAATGTCAATACATTATATTTGTATATAATTTTTATAAGGCTTTTATTTTTGTTTTAATGTCAAATTTTGTTCTTGTTTAATGATGGAACTCCTGTAACTCTTCCTATATGATTTTGGAGGTCTAAGCTTGCATTAAGGTGCAAGAAAACACAATTTGTTTGTAACATTGGGATGAGTTGTCCAGTGGAGCACAAGAGGGGCAAACGACGAGGACAGTGTGTCTCCAGCAGGGGGTGCTTGTGTTCTTTATTGATGCCGAACAGCCTGGAGTCATACACATCCCTTTAGTAGCCATGGTGAGAGCAGTGTGATGCAAAAAGAGATCAATGTATTTAACTGGGGTGGCAACAGTGGTAGCGCTGCTGCCTCGCAGTAAGGAGACCTGGGTTCGCTTTGCTGAGTTTGCATGTTCTTCCTGTGTCTGCGTGGGTTTCCTCCAGGTACTCCGGTTTCCTCCCACGGTCCAAAGATATGCAGGGTGGGTGCATTGGTGATCCTAAATTGTCCCTAGTGTGTGGGTGTGTGTGCCCTGCAGTGGGCTGGCGCCCTGCCAGGGATTTGTTCCTGCCTTGCGCCCTGTGTTGGCTGGGATTGGCTCCAGCAGACCCCTATGACCCTGTGTTAGGATATAGCAGGTTGGATAATGGATGGATGTATATAACTGGCATTAAAATGTAGGTTCCACCCTCAAAATATGAATTATAATTATTTATTACATACATATCCAGGCCAGAGAGAAGCCAAAGGAACTTGCAGTTGTCATTCATTTTTGCAGTGGGGACCCCTGACAGCTAACCGAATCTGGTCTGGCAGGGTGGGAGGAAGCATTGGTTGGCTTCTGGTTTAAAAATGGCAATGGAAATCTTATTTGTTACATGATCGCTCAATCTACACAGAGAAGCTGAGTTCCGTCAGCCAAAATGAAAGTGTTGGTATGTTTTTTGGCCAAAGGGAGAGTGTGGCTTTGCAGTGGTGATGTTTTGAACATATCACAATCAACCGGTTCTCAAATATTACACCAAACTTTGAATGCTCTTATAAAGTTTGAGGTACCACACAGATTTATACAGTCCATGTGAGATAATGTTAAAGGTGAAGGTGAATCCATGCAGATCACTGGTTTTCATGGAGTTGTTGATGTGAGTGACGGCACACACATAAAAATCATTTGTATTACACGTTACAAGGCCGGAAAGGTGCGGGGACCACGGAGTGAGGCACTCTTATTAGATTCATGAACCTTCAAACCCTACCATTTAAATGAAAAATGAATGCAAATAGTTGAATATAAATTTGGGTAATGATTGCTTCAATTTATTTTCACTCAATTTATTTCACATTTTTCCATATTAGAGCATGATTTTGATATTTTTTTCCACAGTCGTGGCATACATTCTTAAGGAACATCCTTTGTTATTTGAAGCTGCTCAAAAAAAAAAAAAAAATAAAAATAAGCGAACACTTAATCATCACAGTCTAACACAAAGTCAGTTAAGCTTTAGGGATATCAATCTGTCTCTATTGTCTCTGTCTCTATTGCAGTTTCTCTCCTTTTCCTCTCATCTTCAATCTGGTGCTCCTAATTATCAGTAGATGAAGGCTCATGGTAGGGTAGGGTTCAGCAACAGGGCTGGCCATTTTGAATTGTATGAGAGGTTGTTTATCTAAATAGTTAGAACAATGTTTCACTGTACTTGTAAATGTTTTAGAAGCACCACTAAACTAAATTGTACTGGCAGCATTCATGACTACCATTAACTACACTCCTGGGGGGGAAATGTCTTGCCTGGAAAGGAAAGCTGGACTTCTTAAAATTATAAAGTCTCACAAAAATGAATACTGTGATATGGATGCACTTTCTAGAAGATGCTTTTACATCAAAGTGTACATATCTCTAAGTTTTAGGTCCACTGTGTTAATTTTTTTGTGGACAAAATTGATAGCTGGGTTGGAAACAAAGCAAAAAAATTATTTTTTAATTACAGTATGAGTTAGTTTACAGTCTGAGAAAAAAATATACCACGAATACGAAAACAGAACTTTAACATAACTTGAAATTCAAAAACTATGCAGTTGAAGCCTACAAGTATCTGAAAAAAATCCCTGGATGACGCACCACACACCCCGAGGAAATGTAAATACGCCTGCCCACCCAACTTTGTGTCTCTGAAGAGCTGGACAATGAGAGGTCACCGAGGTCCTTGGAGGGTAACCCATGAGAACAAAGAAAGAATATGAAAACTCCACACTGAGGTGACCCCATCCTGAAAATGAAAGGAAGTTTAGGTATACTGAAGGAGCAATATTACCTGCTACTATGTTATTTTTCTGAGGTTTGCATAACACAAAATTGCAGAATAAATCAAAGTTACTGAACTTGGTAACTTTGGTAACACAGTGGCAGCAGATTTTCATTGAGGCCAGCCTCTTTATGAAATAATGATTACAACACAACAGAAATCTACACGTGAGGTTATACTAACAATGCAGGTTTAACATAAAATATTAATGGGCAAATTACCAAAAATAATTATTAATTTGAATTTTTTATCAAATTAAGTAGTAGATTATCATGTTACCTGGTAATATGTAAGAACATGATTACATAAATTGCAATTAAACACAGACATTTTGTAAAATATTTCAGTTTTAGACACTACAGCATTTCCCAGTATGACTTATTTCAGAATACATTAGACAATCACTAATGGTTGAAATGAAGGCTTTATTATATCATCCATACAAAAGGTGTCAATAAAGACTATATTAACTTAATTGTACTTACGGAATTCTGTAATAGGGATGTGGAAAAATAAGCCATCAAAACCTCAATAATCAATTAGGATGAGGGATTATGAACTGATACCTATATCAAAATGTATTATATAAAAGGTTATGTACTATCTAACCTGTAATGGAAAAGACAGCTCCCAAATGAATTTGGTGGATTGAAGGTTGTCAGAAGTAATCACTTTAAAACTATCAGTGGTCTGATGCGCTCTCTGGGCAGTAAAGCTTAATAAGGTGCTGGAGTTCAGTGGGATATCCAGTCAGCGGGCACCTCTGATGAAGTTTCACATATGTATAAACACAGCGGTAGCAGAACACATAACCAGAGGTCGCCAAAGCGGTATCGTTTGAGCAAAATTTATGACAAAGAGGGCAAAGGGGCATCTGCCCGTGTACATCTAAGGGACTATTTTGTTGATCCAAATGTACAGGAGGAGGGGGGGTTGGGAGAGAAGTTAATGATTTAATTGTGTCCTGGTTTTCAGAGGAGTACCACCAGCTGAGAAACTGCATGAAGAAGACGCCAACCGAGAGGCCCGTTGAGAGAGATGAGGCAACTTTACCAATGGTCTGATTCAGAAAAAGCTTCAGTTTCTCTGAACAGCTGTAAATAGAAAGAAATTATTTTATTTAAGAAAATGTTTTCTGACTTTAGATGTCAATTGTCAAAAATAACAGGAAAAGAATAAATTGCCTCAAAAAGTCACATGCAGCTGACTCATATCATTACTGTGCTTAAAGAGCAGCATGAATAGGATTTCGCCTAAAGAAATCTGCCAAGAATGAAGAAAAGCTGGTTTAGCAGATAAAATGCCAGTCTACAAGTTTTCTCCAAATATAAAAACAATTTTTAGCTGTCACTTAAAGTACTTAAATTATGGGAACTATTAGTTGCATTGAGAAAGTCACTCTGAAGTCCATGCATTTCATCAAAATGTATTATGACAAAAAAACTTTTTTTCTTGAAATAAAAAGTAAAGCTTTGCAAGAATACATAACTCAAGTTTACATAAAAGCTTTAAATCGCATAATCTCACTGTTGTCAATTACAGACTTGCTGTGAATGCTTTCATTTTCTTAAGCTATCCACTAAAAAAATAAACTATTTTAATTCATTCAATCAAAATTTTCAAGACTGAACATTTTATAGAAAAATTTTTAAAAATAAACATGCAAACATAGACATGAGGAGAAATAAGAAATAATACAATATTTACATAAGCTTTAACGGCTTTTACTTAGCTACTGAATTTGTAATAATGGTGGTGAAAATGTACCTAGTTGAGGCCTTATGTTTGTATTCTTTTACTAGACACACTCTGACCTGCAGTCCCCAAAGAAGCGTCTCCCATGAAACACAGCACCCTGGGTGACTGTGCCAAGGCTGCTGCAATGTGCTTCACTGGTAGCCTGACAGGCATGCCATGTGTTTTTTTTTTTTTTTTTTTAAACAGGCCACATGCATCCATGTTTCTTCTGTTCTGCCTCTTGCCAAGTGAAGGACCCAAAGGCATCTTTTACTATCGGGCTGAGCCAAGTTTTAATTATGCTAACAACAACTGCTCAATTTTCCAAAACTATCTGCCTTTAGCTCTGTTGCAGGTAAGCACTCCATGCTGCACCACAGTGCCATCTGTGATTACCTTGTGCAGCTATACCACACTTGTATAAGTTGGTGGTATGCTCACGGAACTATGTCGTTACACCTGTAGTGTGAAACTCTTTCCCTCCATGCGGCTGTGTATTTCTTCAAGTTATAGGCAATAATTATTATTGTGTTCACTTTTGCTTCCCATGCATATTTAAAGCAGTGTACAGTCAGTGACTATGCTGAAATATAAGATTACCTTGAGAGGCCAAATGGAATGAGTATACCTTGATAGTGAAAAAAGCCCGTAAGAACAGCGTATCACTATAAAATAACACAAAAATAATAAATGACTTTTAACTGATGAGGAATTAGCATCTTTTGATATGAAAAAGAAAACAAAGTGGATGAGATCCATTATTATATCACTTAGAAATGATATTGATGAGAATTTCAACATCAGTAAGCCTACAGACACATTTGTGAATGCTTGACTGCATACGGGATAAAGACTCAAATGTCTTCATTGTGTTTGCCCGTCCCTGATGCTGTACAAAAAAAACAAACAGGTCCTTGTTGTGTCTAGTGTTTTCATTATAAGGTAGTACTTGATTTAACAAACTGAACAATGGTACAGTTGACAGGGATATCGGTTTACAGCACTCTAGAACAGAGGTCTCTATCTCCAGTCCTGGAGAGCTACTGTGGCTGCAAGTTTTCATTGTAACTCTTTTCTTAATTAGATGACCAGTTTTGGCTGCTAATTAACTATTTCCCTTTATTTTAATTGACTTTTCTTGAGACTCTGACCGCGGAATTGATTCTTTTTTTCTTAAACGGCACCTAAACATAAATTTGATGTGAAGTGAGCCAACAGATATCCAACTAAGTTGGGGCCTCAAACTCCAACCAACTTCAGTTCATTCAGTTTCTTAATTTGAAGCCAATTCTCATTGCTAATTAAACCAGTTATTTAATTCCATGGTGCTCATTCTGCAGTGGCAGACATTTCCAAAACCGTTTTCTTTTTAAAGAGCGCTGTCAAAATGTTTTGTGGACCTGAGCAGATCAACATTACTGAGGCCTTCACCTTTCTTTATTTTCAGTTATTGTGTGATGGACGCAGGTTATTGTTTATGTGTTGGTTCATTTTGTGTCTTAATATTGTTTGGATGCTAATTAAGGAAAAAAGAAATAATTAAGGGACCGGAGTCTTAAGTTGTGCATCAATTAAAATTAAGGAAAATTAGTTAATTAGCATCAAAATCTGGTCACTAATTAAGAAAAGTGTTAGAATGAAAACCTGCAGCCACAGTAGCTCTCCAGGACTGAAGTTGGAGCCCCCTGCTCTAGAGTCTTAGCCAATACACTTCAGATGAGCATTTATGTTTTTATGTGGTTTCTGGTTTTTTCTCATGAATTTCAAAAATGCAAAATATGTTTTAGGTTAAGGGGGTGATGCTAAATTAGTCCTCTGTAACTCTGTGTAGATGTATGTGTGCATGTGTAGACTGAGTTTTGAGTAAGATACAACTTTCTTAAACCTGAAGATTTCATTAACACATTCTCAAATATTTGAGTAGTTTTAGTTATCTTGTTTAAATTATTTACCTTTGATGCAAACCTGATCCAGGACTTGGAGGAATACTTTCAAGTGCACGGATATCATCTGCTGTGAGGTATGCAAGGCGCACTCCAGCCAACTTAAGAAGAGGTGAATGATGTTTAGTCCTACCAAATACGTACAGCAACTGCTGGGAGAATATCCAACCCTCCCAAGTCATGCTGACAAAGGGGTACACTGCAAGAAAAGCCTTGTAAAACTTCTTCTTAGGTGAGGCAGAGAGGTGAATAGCATAGTCATCTTCTTCCCTTAGCCTAGATGCAAACTTTTCCAATTTTGTCCGTATGTAGGGAAACAGTACTAGGAGAAGAAGGGAATACAAGTGCTGTTTTTTTGGGAGGCCCTGGTTGGCAGGTGGTTGAGAAACCAAAGGTCGTCTTAAGGACATGCGTTTCAGGCCATAAAAGTTTTCTGCAAAGGAAGCACTTGCTTGAGAAAGAAAGTGATGCTGAAGTAAGAGGTTTAACACAGTATAGATCTCATCAAACCATTTCCATAAGAAACAATAGCGGGCTGGGTTGGCATCCACAAGGACCTACAACAACACAAGTGCATATCAGTTGGCTATACAGAGAAGAGTGAGCATCTGAGCACTGTGGATACATTGAAAATTAATTATTTATGAACAAACACAATCAATATCACACAATTAACAGTTAGTCATAATAAAACAATTACTGTATTATTAAACTGCATAATTGGACTAGTGACTGGAAGGACAAGTAAAGGATAAAGGAAATGATATCACAAAATGAGTTGAATGACTTCTGGGCATCATGGGGATACGACAGTGGGCACACAATCACTAATACTTCAATTGAAGATCGGCATCTAACAAAGCCCAAATTCTGTAGTGAAACACTCACGGTAAGCTCAATATTTTGTGACTCCTTGGACCCATCCTGCCTTGTGCCCACAGCATGTGCTAGTGTGGAAATGCTTTTTTTCCTAGGCATCTTAATACCAACTGAGGGTCACCTAAATGCCATAGCATACCAGCTAATGTTGCTAACCAAGTACATCAGTTTATCGCCATGTTACCAGTTTTCAAGTAGACACATCCAGCAAGATAATGCACCATATCACAAAGTATACCTTATCTGAGACTGATTCCATGAAGATGACAAAAACTTCAGTTTACTATAGTGATTTGCACAGCCCAAAAACCTCAGTCCATTAAAGTACTGTTAAGACGTGGTTAGGGCTTTGGACTTCAAACCTGACACTGTGTTAGCTGAGCAAGTTACTCGACCTGCCTGTGCTCCAATTTGAAAACCATAAAATAAATGTAACCAACTGTAGCACATTGCTTTCGCTAAAGGTATCAGCCCCATAAGATAATGTAAATGTAAGATGAGGTGGAAAACATGTCTACATTATGAATATTTGGTCAAGATATTGAGTCATCATGGACCAGATTCGCCAAGGAATGTTTGCAGTACCTTATTTTATTTAAGTCTTGAATCCAGGCTGCTTCTGGAAGCAAAATTATCTCCTACCAGCTACTAGATAAAGGTATCTAACTTAATTGGCCTCTAGTACTCAAGTAAAGATAAATTAGTCCTCTTTAAAATTAGATACACCTATCCTGGGCTGACAGCACATAAACAGATAAACAACATTTATTTAACAAAAAATAAAACAAGCCAACATGTAGAATTTATAGAGGGTCTTCGTTTATTTTTGCATCAACGTAGAATATACTGTATACAAGTACTGAATTTCCCTGGCATGAATTTGTAACATTATTCTAGTTCAAGTGAGCAGCGCTATTAGATTGTTATGATTTAAAGTTGCGCCAAATGTCTAATTTGACAAAATACAGACAGAGCGATGCATTTATCGATAATGGACCTCTACACGTTTTTCAAACATATCAAAGTAAAGGTAGAAAAACTAAAAACGTATTTAAATGTGGTACCTTAATGGCGTGTTCCAGGGCTGGTCTGACAGTTTCCATGAGGCTTTCCTGGGCAATAACCTCAAATATTGATGGTCTGTCGTCCTCATCTGCGACGACGGTGGTGAGGTGCGCAGCTCCTTGCGCCATGGCGAAGTTAACCGCGTCCAAATCAAATCGATGCGTTCTCGACTTTACCACACATCAAATGCGCCATAAATGGAGTCTCCCCTTAAACAGCCCAGTAATCCCATATTCTATCAAATAAGTAAACCGCTTTCCCGGGGAATAAAAAAAACCAGCATCAGATTAATCAACTCGTGCTCAACACTTAGACACAGCACTGTGGATGCAAAGGTCCATAACTCAACTTCCGGTTCACTAATCATATGTAGACAACCCGGCCACCGTAGGACCGTGGGGGCGTGGTTATGGGGTGATGCAAGGATATAAACACCTCCGCCCTGCGCTTCCAAGTTTTCAATGCAAAGGTTAGGCTGTGACAAATACTTATTTATGTATTTACTGTCTACAGTTTGTACCTGCAGAGATTATGTTTTAGTAGTAATACCATAATATTAGTAAAAGACGCGTCAAACTCGCCTCTTGTAAATGTTATCTCATGGTGAGGCTGTAATCTCATTTACTGGGATGATTTTGACCTGTTTCAAACAGTTTGTTTCTTTTTTCGGGGTAGTCAAAATATGTCTCCACTGCATAAAGGAAAATAAAATTGAAGTAGGGTTTTCTTGGTTTCACGGAGACTCTTTCGGGTTGCTTCTGTATTAATTGAATCTATGAATATTTAATATTGCACAATTAATATTAGGTAATTGTAAATGTGTGTGCCACTCTGGACTGGTTTGTTTCCAGCCTAATAAATTACACTAGTGATCAAATTCCTGTAGCTGGGAAAAAGCAGGTTCAAAATAAACATAAATTTAGGGGAACTGATATTTATAATATCAGAAGAGTGTTACTGACAATCCAAATCTTCAAATGTTTAACCGTTCTAATCATTATATGCATCATAAAACATATACAGAATTTTCCATGTTCACTCTAGTCTCATGGGGTTCATTTACAAAGTTTAGTGACTCATTAATATAGTGAGCCAAAGTCTGTCCTGTGTGATTTAGCCTGTCTGTATTTCAGTAATTGCATTCATCCTTCCATACATTTTCTAAAATTTATTTTTCCATTACAGGGATCTGGGGAGCCAGTATCAGATGTAAGACAATCCGCTCCAGACTGGGCAAAAGTCCATTGAAGGGCACATACACAGATGTCATTTGACTCTTTTAGAAGAGGTCAGTTTAGAATTGTCATTCAGCCCAGCATATCTTTGTGAAGATGAAGGGAACTGAATTTCCAGGAGAAAAGCAACAAATGGAAACTGTGCAGATTTCACACTGTCAATGACCAGGGGGATGGTTCAAAGTTAAGCCTCTAGTGCTTGGAGATAAAATGATCAGCTACTGGGCTCCCTATAACAGAAACATTTTTTAAAAACTGCGGTACAAATAAGTAAATGTTATTAGACATTTTTAGAATGAGGATATGATGGGTTTTGAAGTACAGATCCCAAGCAAGAAAAGTGGAAGGTATTTAGTCTCAAACACAGAGGTATGCATTATGGCGTTCTGTTGCAGATTGTCAGGCAGAGACATAGGGGATTCTGTTAGATGCCTTGTGTAACTGGTCATAAGTAAAAGGTCCTGTTGAAGAAAAGTATTACAGGAATAGTGAGAACAACGCGATAAAGGGATTATGGGGTAAGGAGGCTGAGTAATGTGTCACAACTGCGGTGGGAAAAGCAATCCGAGGTGTAACGTGCCCAGCTTCAACGAATATTTTACTGCTGTATTTGAACGTAACCGTTTTTATGAATTTGTTGGAAAGGTATAAATATGTATACATATATAGTCTTTCAATTTCAAAAATCTAGAACTGCAGCTTTTTGTTTAAATCATAGATTATCAAGATCTAGATCAAGAATGTTAATCAAGAAAAAGAAAATGGAGCAAACGACGAAAGTAACCTGCATAGATTTCTTTCAGTGTGTTTATTCTCGTCTGAATATGTTATATTACCGCTACACCTTCCTCTTGTAATTTTTTCTAAAGGGTTTATGTACAACAATGTACAGTATATATAAAACGAGCCTCTTTTTTAACTTTCAAAGCGACTGTGTACATTTGAGTAAAATGAACGTCTAGACCCCGCCCACCAATGACATCATCGCATGGCTTTGAACTTTCACTTGGTGCTTCTCCATTACTATTTCCGGGTGAAGCCCTCGGTGTTGTTTCCTCTGCAGGTAGCTTGTGGTCTGCCTGGGTTGCTGTTTGTCTTTTTGGGATAGCGGCACCTATTCTGTTTACCTAGAATTGCTTTGCGCGCATTTGGATTCTTTGCTGTCCTTTGGCAGGTCAGATATATCTGTTTTATTTGCATGGTCATATATTTAAATAGATTTTCTTGTCATAATAGGAACGAGCAGGTCACACCCAACTTGGCTGCTTTAAAGTCCATATCCTTGATGTCAAGTAATGCCGATCGCGGTCTTCCATATTTTAAAATATATAGTGTTATTATTGTTTATGTTGGTCTGTTGCGAGCTGATTCTGATATTTAATATTTCAAAACCTTTTTCTTCCATGTGTTATATCTGATGATGGATGGAGAGGCGGAGAATGAGTTGCCCCGAAACACCAGTTTGATCTCGATATACACTAATTTTAACTGATTCTGTATGTTAGATAACATTGTTTAAAAAAAATAACTTCTGAACTGCCTAATTTAATAAAAAACGTAAAGGAAGTTGTAGCGATTAACGACTTATTCCCTGGTATCCCGTATTTCGATCGCTGGTAGTAGTTAACCTTTTGGAAGATTTACCAAGAATGTAATAGACTCTCGAAAATTTTAGCAGTTTTCCACAATTTACCTGAAGTATAAACATTTAAATAAATTTAGTGGGGAATAAGTGACCGTTTAATCCTTTACTTTATGTTAAATGATAAATACCTTCACAAACCTCTTTGGAATTCTCATAAATAACGTTACAGCATGCATTACTGCAAAACGGGTATCGCACATAAATCATCCTGTTTTCACAGTAAAGATTCATCCTTAATTATTTCAACCTTAAAAATCTATGTTCTGCAATTTTTGAGATACAAAATATGTACTAAAATATACTTTTATAATATTATAAAATACCCTGTAGTTAGGATGTAGCGGGTTGGATAATGGATGGATGCATATTAAATATTTGGGCCAGCGTTAAGGATATTATACGACGGGATGATCAAAAAGTTCTAAAACTGACCTATTAAGACAAACACCAGTAAGTTTTTATTTTTCAGCATAAAACCTTGAACACTAATACACTAACTATAATGTTAATGATACTTTTCTACAATTTGTCTTGCTTCTGCCAGACCTGATGTCTCCGTTATTGGCATAGTGTCTGTCCCCCACGGAGGAAGTCCTTCAGATCTGAGAACGGGGTATATTCACATAGGGCTGTGTCTGGAGAATTTGGTGGGTACGAATGCCCTTAGAAATTCGTAATATTACAAAGTGGCTTTTGAAACTAGGGCAGCGTGAGTTGGGGGTACTACGTGAAGTAGAAGGAGGGTGGATGACAGCTTTCTTCACTGCTTTCCCTTATTTTAGTGTAATATTGAGGCATATGAGTTACATAATCAATATGGTCCACATGCTCAATTTGCACATGATCTTGTGGACACTGACTTGGACCATGAATTTCATTGGTTTTGGTGTGGAGCTCAAAAAATAGTGTAAAATATATATCTTTAAAAGGTATGGCCTGTGGCATTCATTTTCAACCAAATAAAGAAGCAGTGTCAGAAAATGTTTTTAGCATATCAGTATTCATTATTGAAGGTGTATGCATCACGTGATGGTACAGTATATGTGTGTGTGTGTGTGTATATATATATATATATATATATATAAAATAATGAGTCATAGGTTAATTATTTTGTGTATTAATAATATACCCTAATGTTCTTACTTCTAGGTGGCCAGATAATCCTAAAGCCATGACAGATTCCAAATATTTTACAACAAATAAAAAAGGTAGGTTTACACATGTTATTTTCTGTTATTCCCAGCAATGTGCCTGAAGTAAATACAATAAGGGAGAGTGAGGACAAGGTGAACTGACTATAATCCTGCTGCACATAGACAATCCCAAAAAGTTTATCAACCTGTTTCTTCTTTTACTTTGGAGGAGACTGAAAGCTATATGAAGAATTACAAATCATCCACCAAATGTAAAGTTTAAATGGATTGCTGGATTTTAAAATGTACAAAGAACAAAGTGAGCATCCTGTTTCATCATGGCAAAAATTAAATTTGAAACAGCCATAGAAAATGCAAATATGAAGAGTGATTTATCAAAAGGTCATATTTATTTTAATGCAACTTAAGTATTTATAAAGTTCAGTATTTCCATTTCAGATGTAAATCCCAGAGCTTATTTACATTTCAGATTTCTGACTTAATTTTTAACTATTTTTCAGACTTTAGATTAATTGATTTGAATTTTATTACTGACAGTTGCTAGATGAACAGCTTTTTTCTTATCCTGCTTAAAGTGGACCTGAGAGCATTCTAATAAATTGCTAAATTAGCATAAAATATTTGAGAAAATGTACATCACATGCAAAATGACAATTTAATTGTCAAGTCAGTATTAATTGCACAGAATTAATCTTATGCCACTCTTTTGTTAATGCATATTACATACAAGCCGTTAACAGCTAAATAGAAATACATGTAAAAAAATACAACTATTTCTCATAAAAAATAAGCTAAAAACAAAAATAAGTACAAATTGTTTTACTGCTTGAAGAAAGGCTTGCAATTAAATGTTTTGGTATTGTCCATAATTGGCTGATATTGTCATGCAAATAATTAAAGAACATATTGAACATAGAAAAATCTAAGAATTCAATGTTTCAGTGTTTGTTATGGTCATAGTAGCAGACTAACATACTATTTTTTAACATTAGAAGACTGTGTTTTTTAAGCTTTACTCATAGCAATAAACTATGGCCTGCTGTAACATTCCAATGATAGCACTGAAAGTGCTGTTCCTGTGATCAGTTTTCTCAAATGATTTGTTTTTCATGTGCATTTTTTGCACTGTGGCAGTCATGAGCTATTTACACTATAGTAAATACATCTGGCAATGCTAAGATATACAGTTAGACAATGAGGGTAATATTTTTATTATATATTGATAAAATGTATATTCTATTTGAAACAATGTATATGAGACTGAAGTACAGAATGTCGTTTTTTTATTTCTGTGTAATGTTTTGCATCTAACACATACAATTTTAGTTTTTTTTTGTGAATTTCCCCTTGGGATTAATAAAGTATCTATCTATCTATCTAAAATGACATTTCCTGTGTTTAGTCCCCCAATTTCAGCTGTGCAGCGGTTTTGGAGCAAATGACCCTGAAGCAAAAAAAAACTTGGTTAAAGTTAGTATTTGGTGACATACCTTTACTCGCCAATGCCCCAAGTCTGTGACCCATTGACATCACCAGACACTTGATAACTTCTCTTGGCATGCTCTGCGAAACCTTTATGGTAACCCCTTTCAGTTGGTGCTTGTTTTAGAGTTTTCTGGCTTTAGTTTCATCTTAAATGGATGAAATGCATTTTCAAACAGACTTCCAAGGTCAATCCTTAACTTTTCACTGTTTTTTTTTTCCTCTCATTAACTTCTTCATTAAGTGGGTTATTGTCTTGCTGTATTTCTATCCTGTCCAATAAGCTTGGAGGCATTTTTTGGATTTAATAAGACAAGATATTTCTGTACACTTTGGGGATTCACTTTGCTGCTTCCGTCATCCTTTACATCATCAGTAAAGACCAGTGAGCCAGTTCTAGAAGCTGTCATCCATACACAAGCCGTGACGCTGCCTGCTCCATGTGCAAAGGATCATTTGTATTTCTCTACACATTTCCCTCCCCATCACTCATTTTGGCTTAATTTTATACTACTTTGGGAATTCCAGTCTGGTCTTCCTGTTGTTGGTTATGAGAGGTTTGCATCTTGCTGTACAGCTTCTGTATTTCTTCTCTTTAATTTTTCTGCCAATGGTAATTACTGACATTTTCACTCCAATCAGTAGATCAGCTGCTTTGGTCTTCCAGGGGTGAGCTGCTCATTGCTTACATCTCTGGTGTTTTCTTTCTTTTTTAAAAATATTCAATGCTGTTGAATTTGGAATGCCAAGGTGGTCACCAGTGACTCTGACTGGTATTGCTTTAAACTCATATATAAAATTACTTGTATTTTTGTTATAGTCAATTCTGTAGTTTTATTCTCTTTTTTTTTTTTTGTTCCTTTGATATCGGTACTGGACTCAGAATGAAGACTCCAGTGACTACAATCAAACTTCCACGCTCCTTTATATGTTGTTAATTAAGGGAACAGGGAAAAGTGAACACATGAGCAATTGAAATCAGCTGTTGATCATTTATCCTAATACTTATGCCTGTCTAGAAATTTTGTCTAAGCACAACAAATCTCATTTTCTTCAATATTGTCTCTCTCTTATAAAAAAAAAAAAAAGATCCTTCTCAGAAGACAATCTGATGTCCCGTGAGACAAGGCAGTGAGACACAAGGGCAGCTGCTGAACAGGCTTTTAAATGATCAACGCGCAGCGCCACAAGCAGAACACGCACCAAGGCAGCAGCAGCTGATCTGTCCGCATCTCCTGAGCCTGTGTTCAGCTCTCCCCCCTTCACAACGCGAGTGGGAGAGACATGAAGTGGCAGGAGCGAAGCGATCGAGACCAGATCATCTCGGAGAGATGCTTTGATGACATGCAAGACTAGACATTACAACCTTCGAAAGCAAAACCCATGAGACTGTGACTTTTGCACGTTACGCTCTACTTACAAACAATTTAAAACAAGTTCACGGACGTCTAACCTAGCAGTTGTTGGAATGCTTTTGGAAGACATACTTAATGTGCTCCCAGCTCTTAAAACAACGTCAAGCGACAAGCAGAACACGTAGCTCGCCAGCGGATGATCCGAGTGCATCCCCTTCATGTGCGTTCAGCCCCAAACTTCCTAAGGTTGTAATGCCTAGTCTCGCATGACATCAAAGTGTCTCTCTGAGATGATCACGTCTTGATCACTTCGCTCAGCTCCCTCTGAGGTGTGCTATGCTCCTGCCACTTCGCATCTCTCACGCTCGCGTTGTGAAGGGTTTTGGGGTAGCTGAATGCTTGTTAAGGAGATGCGGTCGGATCAGCTGCTGGCTTTCTATTGCTGGCTTTCTGCTGCTGCTGCCTTGCAGCTTATTCTGCTTGTCATGCTGCGCATTGATCATTTAAAATCCTGTATAGCAGCTGTCCTTTTGTCTCACTGCCTTGTCTTGCGTGACGTTAAAATGTCTCTCGACGGATGTCAGATTGTCTTTTGAGAAGATCACATCTCGCCTCCCTCCCAAGGATTTCCCAAGACCTTTTGTTATAATGGAGATATATATGCTTTCTGCAATCCAAGAAAAATTTAGCTGCAAGGTTTTGTAATTTGTTGATTAATAACAAAACATCGAAAGTAAGAAATAATAGCTAGCTTAATTAGGATTGGAGTGCAATTGCTATAGTTCCAGTTATACAGTGAGTAAAAGTGGTCTTAATGAATTATGCGTGTTGGTACAAACACAGAATCTGTAGCAGCCAGAAAATAATGTAGTACCACATCACCATAAAGAGATCCGGAAGGAAGTCAAATAAATTTAGCATAGACAAATCTCATTTTAACCCTTTAGTTACTATTTCCTAGACGTTTTCCTTGGTCTTTGTATTAATGGTACCTGCAGCTTTTAAAGAGACTAGATTGAATACATAAATTAAAAAAAAAAAAAAAATATTTCATAAAGGCAGAAAGACAAATGCATTGTCTGCCATGTCTTATCAAATTTAAACTTAGTTGACGTTAATGTATTAAGGATAGAAATGCATAAATGAACTGCAACTATTAAGAATATTCAAAGATCAAAGCATGTCACACACAGAAAAATGTTGGACTTTATGCTAACAATAAGTTTTTAATTGTAGATTTTCCCATAGGGCATTAAACTACTTCTCCTTCCTGTGACTGTTTTTTGTTATATAGCTGTTGCATAAATTCTGTTTTTATATAACAGCATGCATATGATATCACAAAGCTTCTAAATCCATTAACAGTGTCATGAAAGTTTTCTACAATACTCAAAATGTATAACTTTGTGTATCCTATAATGAGATGCAGTGAGCCAGACTGAGGTATATTTTTCCTGCTCCAGCTGGAATGCCAGAATTATTAAGAAATCTATTGAGGCAACATCAGTAATCGGAACTTTATATATGTTTACACATTGGCTGTCTTTACCCTAACTACAAAGTTTAAAACAACAGTCTCAGAATCAAAACATAAAGTGTACATGCCTGTTTGATTTTAGCTGTTTCTCCTTAGAGATGATACTTTCTCCCCTGGATTCCTACATAATCAGCTGTCCCTTGGAAGGATGTTGAGTGTGCTTAGTCTGTTTTTTTTCCGGGTACATTTCTCTTTTTCACTTTGGTCACACATTGTGTTTACAGGCTGCATTGCAGTTTTACTGTATTTGGGGTTTCTGACAGACACACACGCACACACACACACAGAGGTCCTTTATTGTAATTATTAAATAATTGTATCTGTTGGGTGGTTGGTGGTCATTATTATCAGATGAGACCCAGAAACCAAAGAGAGGCCCCTCTGAGGAGAACTCATACTTTAGCTGAAGTGTTGTTGAAAGAGGGGCTTACAGCTGAAGCCTAAACAAAAGACATGTTTGCCATGTCAAGCAAATTGTGCAATATTGCCTTATCCTACACCTAACCTGTCTCTGCTTATTCTTATAGGAGTCAGAGTAGAGATTTGCACAGTGACATATATTAACATACAGTTACAATTCAGGCTGCCACATGAAATAATACAAGGCCTTTAACAACAACAACATTTATTTATATAGCACATTTCCATAAAAATAATGTAGCTCAAAGTGCTTTACATGATGAAGAAAGAGAAAAAAGATAAAATAAAGAAGAATTAAAATTAGGGAACACTAATTAACATAGAATAAAAGTAAGGTCCGATGGCCAGGGAGGACAGAAAAAACAAAAAAAACTCCAGACAGCTGGAGAAAAAAAATAAAATCTGCAGGGGTTCCAGGCCACGAGACCACCCAGCCCCCTCTAGGCATTCTACCTAACATAAATGACCTCAATCAGTCCTCATTGTATTCAGGGTTCTCTTGGAAGAATTTGATGATGATGGTCATGGGGACTTCTGGCCTTTAATCCATCAATGTAGGGATATCATGGTGCTTTGATTAGGTGGTGGTGGTGGCGCCACCATATGAATAAATTTGAATGGTACAAATGGCGACTCTTCCATGCTAATTATTGTTTTTAGTCTCAAAAATGTAATTATGACCATGATTACAGTGCTGTCTTGCATTTTATCAATGCATCCAAAAACTCCCATACTTAGAGTGATGTTAAGTATTACATTCAGTTTGCAAATTATTAAAAAACAACTTCTCCATGAATTAACTTCCAGTTCATTTTTGTAAAAGTGGTAGTTAATATTATTATATAAACACAGTTATACTCAAACAATTAATTAACTTGTGAATTTCATGTGTTAAAAGCCTTTATGTATTTAGAAGCATCCAACAGCATTGTCTTCTTTGTTTGTCTCTAAATGGGCATATATCTTTTGTTGTAGGTGAGATATTTGAGCTTAAAGCAGAGCTGAACAATGAAAAGAAGGAGAAAAGGAAAGAAGCTGTCAAGAAGGTCATTGCAGCCATGACTGTGGGCAAAGATGTTAGGTAAGTTGCTTTTTTAAAAGTGTTACTATTACTATCCTTTGATCAGTCATTGTCAGTATTCAAGACCAGTACAGAATGTTTACTCTCTTTGTATTTTGTACTGTTTTAAAAAAATGTATATAGTGTTTTATTTTTAAACATGGCCTCAAAAAGTGGTTGTTGGACTCCGATAACTGTTATAAAAAGAATACATATTTAGTAGTATTGTTAAAGATAGTGGCATCCCAACTTATATTGTATATTCTTTTGCATTTTCGATTTAATTGTCTTCAGAATCTGGGTAATTTTTAACACAGAAATTTAATTCTTTAGGAGTTAGCGTTCAGAAACAAGAGCAATGTAAAAAAAAAAAAAAAAGAGACAGTCATAGCAAGTTTTAAAGTAATTTCATAATTAGAAAAGGAAATGTTATCCTAAAAAAGTGATAAAGCAAAATGATGAAATATTACACATACTTAGCAGATCAGTTGTGAAGACATTTAAACCTTTAACTCCTGTTAACATTGTGTGCAAGTACCTAGAAAAAGGTTTGATGGGTTTGCTTGTGCATTGTTACACCTTTACTTAAATATTTTTGCTTCATGAGAGTTCTGCTCTAATATAACCTTTTATCCACAACTCCGGGTCACACTTACTCTTTGACATACTCACCTTTGATGATGAGGCCCAAGGGTTTATAAAAAAAAAAAAAAAAGTCTGGTTTCTTTTCTTCTTTATTTTATTGACTTTAATTATCATATTAAAATAAGTAAAAAGCAGAAAATGTGTTTCATTCTTTTGAAAGTAAACACCAACAACTATAGTAGCAACAGAACAAAAACACTTCTGCAGCACTGGGTGAGTCTGAATGTGACATGGCAATGATTTGCTCAGGCCTGAATCATATGTGTGTGTGGTTTATTATTTTATTTTTTTAAGACTGTTCTAGTTGGATCTTTGTGTGAATTTGCAAAGAAATATTACCCATGCACATCTTTGTGTATGCTTTAAATCATCTCTAGATTACTTAATAATGTGTTTTTCAGATCTGTTTGTATTTGAAAAAAGAAAAAGTATTTCAATATGTTATCTGATAAACAGCAGCTGCTCTTCCTTATTCAACCCAAAAGATTATGGGTTTTCAACTTTGAGCCAAACTTGTGTGTTAGACTTTTTAAAAAGATTTGAAGATAGCAGTCCACCAACACTCACCATCCAATTTGACTGAACTTGAACAGTTCTGTAAAGAAGAGTGGACAAAAATTATCAATATAATGTTTCCTCATTCTGCTCTTCTAGTTCTTTGTTTCCTGATGTGGTGAATTGTATGCAGACAGATAACTTGGAACTTAAGAAACTGGTATACTTGTATCTCATGAATTATGCCAAAAGTCAGCCGGATATGGCAATCATGGCTGTCAACAGCTTTGTTAAGGTGAGATTTTAATTATTGAACTTAGTTATTTTAATACTATATGTCCTTTATTACATGCTTTAATTCTGTGTTTTGTGCATTTTTTTATTAAGATAGTGTGATTACATGTATTATAGTAGTTTCAGATTTTTGTATTATGTTCAGTTCGTTTATCAAAACTTTGTTTTAAACATATAATGGAAAAGAATAAGTTGTAATTTTTTAAAATGGCAGAAAATAGTTTAAGGAGTTAATTGTAAGATGGTAACATGTATACAGTACTATCATTCTGTAAAGAATTAGTTTCCATTGTTAACAATCTGGTTCATTGATATGCTCTTGCTCCTTGGGATTCTGAACAAAAAAGGTTTATTTGTTTCGCTTTTGTATCCATTTTATTTCCACTTACCACCAATGACTGAAAAGTACAGACGCATGTTCAGTAAGGACAATATTGCACAAAATATAATTTAAGATTTGAAATGGAATGTGTTTTCAAACATTCATAATGGCAAATGCATTTTACACCCATTTTGTATAGTTAGTATCTTACTAACCAACCAGAAGAAGTTAGTTTATCTTCTTTTTGAAAGTAGGAGTATGTGATTTATGCAGCATCAACAATACCGCCAGGAGCATTACAATTCCTGATTCCTGTCTTTGGGCGTATGTGCTCCAAATGTTGAGTAAAGTGAGTTGGAAGGAAGTGCAGCTGAAATACAGTAATACCACATCTAGTTTAATAGGTTTGGCACCAATATTGTGAGTTAAGAATTAATCCTGCAAAAATGAAATGGCTTTTTTAATATTCTCAACAGTAGTTATTTTATTAGCAATTTTTACCCTCATATGTCATATTGAAGCAGGTTGTAATGCTTGTTAAAAATCTGCTGGCACTCTTTTTGCCAATTACAGAAACCTTGAACGTTCTATTCAATCTTCTAATTTACAGTATCTCTTTGGTATTCTGTAAGATTTGGAGAAAATATTACCTTTCTTTTAATACTTATTTCTTCTTTATTAGGATTGTGAAGATCCTAACCCACTAATCCGAGCCCTTGCAGTCCGTACTATGGGATGTATTCGGGTGGATAAAATCACGGAGTACCTATGTGAGCCTTTGCGAAAGTGCCTGAAGGATGAAGATCCTTATGTGAGGAAGACTGCAGCTGTTTGTGTTGCAAAGCTTCATGACATTAATGCCCAGATGGTGGAAGATCAGGGGTTTCTGGATTCACTAAGGGACCTTATTGCAGATTCCAACCCAATGGTAATTTTTTTTTTACTCTGCTTTTTTATTATCCCTTCATATTAAGCTTTTAACATTTTTTCAATTAATATTTTAATGAAACATGATTAACATACATAGAGTACAGCATAATGGATTGTCATAATAGCAGCATTCAAGTCATTTACTGCATCTTTAGGCTTCACACCTATAGTTTTCCCCTGCCATTGAAGGTTGCTCTGTATATTTTTGAGTTTCTGCAGCCTTCTAATACATAAATTAAGTGTTTATTTGTAACAGCCTGGTTGATGTTCAAAGGTTGTGGTATGAAATGAGCATATGTCTGTGAGAAATGTGTCTAAGACCATGCAGCACACCATCTGACTTTCTTCCACAAGGAATTTGTAGGGTATCATATGTCATTGAGTTGATTCACAATGAGCCAGCAGGAGTAATGAATGAGAACAAGTGAGAACTTTATTACTGAACAACAGGAATATGAGATCTGTCCAAAAAGAAACCAAATATTTTAAAAATGTGTATTAATATGCTTACAATTTAATCAGACTTGTCTCCTTTGAAGTATTCCATTCCTCTATGTATAGACTACTCCCAACAGTTCTTTTATTTCTGGAATGCATCCTGAAACCTGTTTTGTGGAATGTCACATGTGTCACTTGGAGAATTTTCTATCATTTGAAATCTGACATTTCAGGGTGGATTTTAACTTCGGGAACAAAGAAGAGTCAGCAGGGACTGTACTCCCACATTTAATCAACAGTTATAACATGTTTCAGAGAGTTTTCAGCAGCATCTAAACAATCTAAACTCCTGACTGTCTGTAGCACTGTTTGCTTTTTGCTCTTCTGTCAATTTTAATTGACATGGCGTGATCGAGTAAGTAAGGATTTTAAAGGTCAAGGTTGCCGCTGCACACAACTAATATCACAAGTCTACCACATTGGCTCATTGACACACTATTTAGGAAATTCTGTTTATTTTTTGACAGGCCTTGTACTTTTTGTATGCATCCTTCGCTGTTTGTTAAATGCAAGAAATCTGCATCACTTCTGCTACCATTCTCCATCACTAACTGTTTTAGCTAGTTGTCACTCATACGGTGGGTACAGAATAGAATCACCGCCTTCGAAATATTCCATTTTTTTTGCTTTACAGCCTTAAATGAAAACACACAAACCAATATTTTTTCCAGCTTTACTTACTCAATTCAATCTATAACATCTAAGTGAAAGATCTCACAGCTACAGTTGAGAAGAAATACTGACATTAATAAAGGATCCTCCCCCCACCTAAACAATATTTGTAAACTTAATCAGGTGTAAGTAACCACCATTTCCATTGCACACCATGGTTACTGGCTTCCATTTGTGATCAATTGTAATCAGTGAAGCATAAAAACAGCTGCTCCTGGAGCATTCCCTTGCTCGGTAGTGCAATTGACAGCAAACAACTGACTATGGGTGGCAAGCCACTTTCAAAAGATCTCAGGGATAGAATTATGGACAGACATAAGGCAGGAGATGGATACAAAAAATCTCAAAGGCTTTATCAATCCCAAGGAGTACAGTAAAGTCCATAATAAAGAAGTGCAAGTGTTTTTTACTACTGGGACCCTCCCTGGATCCGCTCCAAACTGGATGGAAGAGCAAGGAGGAAACTGGTAAGAGAGGCTACCAAGAGGCCAATGGCCAGTTTGAAGGAGTTACAGGATTTTATGGCAAAGAGTGACCATTGTGTACATGTGACAACAATTTCACAAGTGCTCCTCAATTGTGGCTTGTTTGGGAGGGTCGCAAGGAAAAAGCCACTTTTCAAGAAAGGCCACATTAAGGCTCGTTTGAGCTTTGGCAGAATGCACCTTGAAGATTCTGATGCCAAGTGGAAAAAGGTCTTATGGTCAGATGAGACCAAAATCAAACTTTTTGGCCTCAATACCAAACGGTACATCTGGCAGAAATCCAATGCAATTCACCATCCACAACACACCATACCTACAGTAAAGCATGGAGGTGGCAGCATCCTGTTGTGGGGGTGTTTCTCTGCCACGGGGCCTGGGGCTCTCTTTAGGGTAAGAAGGAAAAATGGATGGGGAAAAATACCGTCAAATTCTTAAAGGGGAAACCTGCTACCCTCCACCAGAAGTTGAAGATGGGCAGAATGTTCACCTTTCAACATGATAACGACCCGAAGCACACAGTAAAATTGACCACACAGTGGGTGAAGGAGAAAAAAGTGAATGTCCTCATGTGGCCCAGTCAGAGCCCAGACCTAAATCCCATTGAAAATCTGTGGAAAGATTTGAAGATAGCAGTCCACCAACACTCACCATCCAATTTGACTGAACTTGAACAGTTCTGTAAAGAAGAGTGGGCAAATATTGCTCAATCTAGATGTGCAAAGCTGATAGAGAAGTATCCCAAAAGACTCAAGGCAGTCATTAAAGCAAAAGGTGGTTCAACAAAATATTGACATTTAGGGGGTGATTGTTTTATTAATCTCAGTATGCCTTGTTTTTAATTTTTTATAATTTTTCTGAACTGTAACTGTGATATCTTTCACTTGGATGTTATAGATTGCATTGAGTAAGTAAAGCTGGGAAGAAATATTTTTTGTGTGTGTTTTCATTTAAGGCGCTAAAGCAAAAAAAAAGGGAATATTTCGAAGGGGTTGATTCTTTTCTATACCCACTGTATGTTACTGGTGGTATCAGTGAATGAAAGGCCATGTAATACCGAAACATCTTTTACTTTCTGATCACTTGTTTTAAGCATTCCTCTCGAAACACTTCTCAAAATCAGTAACCTTTATTAATCACTATGCATGTCTGCCTTTCAAACTACTAGTGACATACTGCTTCAGTCCTTTCAGGTTCTTACTGTTGCATTATCTTTATGCCCAAGGAGCTATTTTTAATCCAAAAAGGTTTGGTGCTTTGACATGCAAATTCAGAAACATCAGGTTACAGTTTTACTATTTTTTATATACTGAAAATACCTTTAACAAAATTAAGTGTTAAGTATAATGCAGAATTACACTAACAATTGAATGAAAAACATTTCAAAACATTCTATATCTGAATTATTTTCACACTACCCGGTATCTTCAGCTGTGAATCTAAAACTAAGAAGAAATAAAAATAAATTAAAAACGAATAAAAATGCATCAGCAGGTTTAGTTTTTCTCTAGTCTGCAGCTATGAGTACACTTTTTCAGTACAGATACTCCAATAGTATAAGTTATTTGTCAGTAACTTTCTCTTCAGGTGCGTAGACTAGTGAATCTCTCTATGACTGGGTCAAAAAAGAGTTTTATTTTTCAAGAAAACATTCCTCTGTACCATGTGAAGTTGTCGTTAACAAAATGAGAAGTACTTGAAACATTTTCCACTCATTATCTACTGTTCCTAAAGGGATTTTATGTGAAAGTTTTGTTGACCAGCACATTTCAGCTTCAGGCTGTCCTCCTTGAGATACAGCAAGTGCAAAGAAAGCCAGCATCTCATCACGACTGACATCAGACCTCATTTGTGCACCATGTAATTTGCTTTCAGTGTGTGTCACTGCTGTGCTTGGTCATAATTATATCTTACATGCTGTCACTTATGAACAGATTGAAATCCTTTAAGAACAGATACACTCATGCCTTGAGCCCTGGAGTTGCCCTGGATGTCAGCTTTGATAGTTGCCCCACGCTGTTGTCATACCAAGCACATTCAGATGTGGCATCATAATTAAATAGTTAGGCAAAATCATTATCAATGTATGCATCACTGTTTCCTGAAGAGGCATTAGCTCCTTGGAAATGTGTTCTTTTAAAATTGTGGCATATTAAATAATTAAACAATATCATAATATACCAGAAACGTCGATATCCCTCCCATCGTGATTACGGCAGTACAAGAATCACATGAGAAACAATATCTTTTAGCTTACATTTACTGACGGTTAATGCGGTTACAGACGGAGAGGCGCATGGACAGACTTAATCCAGGTGGGAAATCTGGATCAACACAGTCAGCCAATTTCTCGTCACCACGCTGGGAGGTTTTTCTTCGAGCTTTGTCGATTCCCCCTCTAAAGGTCTGGCTGTTGTCCAAGCTTTTATAATGTCTTGCTTCATTTGCTGGTCTTCTCTGTCTCCAAACAAGGGCTGAATTCCTCCTCCACAAAATACAGAAATATCATAGTGCTTACATGCCGATTCTCATTCTCCCAATAAGGAAAGAAGATTTGTGCTGATAGAGGACAGAAATACCCTAACCTGTGTTTAAGCTGACTATACAAGCCTCCAGTTGTCTTTGGCTATCTAATCCAATGCTTGGCTAGCAATTCTAACTGCTGAGCCCCTGTGTGCCACAGTTAACATGCACATGTGAATAAAACTCATAACAGTATTGTTCAGATATAGTGACATAAATAAAAATGTAGTATAACAATCACTATCACTAGAAAAGGAATTTTTCATATTGTCCTATTTTGAAGAACAGAAAGCATTTCTACTTTGTTCCTCACATGCTTTACACTCAGACTGCCTGTGTTCAGCCTTCCCTGCTGCTGCACTTCAGTCCTGCAGTCAAAGTCTGTCATGGATGATAGTGCATGTGCCACTAGAGATGGACATATTATAAATATTATATATATTATATTGTAAAGATGTTAAAGAGGATTCAATCAGGCAGTTTTGCTGCAGGAATATTTCTTAAGAAAAAATGAGTTGTTTTTTAATTTTAAATGCTTTGAATAATTTTGGGGCCCCTGTTACCCAGGACTAACAGCCAAGATTAACCTACGGATATATCCGGCCATGATGAAAACATGTACAGTCTACTGACTACATCAACTTCTGTATGGACATTGTAATTTCAGTAAGAACAGTATGCTGCTATGCTAACAACAAGCCATGGATTACAAGTGACATCAAGGGCCTTTTGAACCAGAAGAAAAAAGAGCTTTTAAATGTGGTGATCAGCGTGAGCTCAAGCGCGTGCAGAAGGAACTCCGGGTCCAGCTCAGGGCGGCAATGGAGCAGTACAGGAGAAAACGGGAGCAAAAGTTGCAGAATAAAAGTATGAAGGAAGTGTGGGATGGTATGAAGATCATCACTGGCTGCAGCTTGAAGCGGGGTGCCACCATCGAGAGAGACGTAGAGAGAGCAAACCAGATGAACAACATCTTTAACAGGTTTGACCACCCTAACCCACTCTCACCTCAGAGTACTGCACCCTCTGATACTAGCATAGGAGAGAGTTCCCCCCCCACCCACCCACAATTACAGCAGCCCAGGTAAGCAGAGAGCTGATGAGACTTCTTGCCAGCAAAGCAGTGGGTCCAGATGGAGTATCACCATGACTGCTGAAGGCCTGTGCGTTGGAGCTGAGGAGTCCTCAACAGCACATCTTCAACCTGAGCCTGGAACAGGGGAGAGTCCCAAGGCTTTGGAGAACATCTTGCATCACTCCAGTCCCAAAGGTATCACGTCCTTGTGAGCTGAATGACTTCAGGTCTGTCGCTCTGACGTCACATGTGATGAAGACCATGGAGCGGCTGCTGCTTCACCAACTGAGGCCACAGGTCTGCTACGCCCTCAACCCTTTGCAGTTTGCATACCAGGAGAAGGTGGGAGCGGAGGATGCCATCATCTATATGCTACACCGATCCCTCTCCCACTTGGACAGAGGCAGTGGTGTTGTAAGAATTATGTTTCTGGACTTCTCTAGCGCCTTCAACACCATCCAACCTCGGCTCCTTAATGACATGCTGACAGAGATGGTAGATTCATACCTGATGGCATGGATCGGGGACTATCTTACAGACAGACCTCAGTATGTGCATCTTGGGAACTGCAGGTCTGGCATTGTGGTCAGCAGCACAGGAGCGCCGCAGGGAACTGTACTTTCTCCAGTCCTGTTCAGTCTATATACATCGGACTTCCAATACAACTTGGAGTCCTGCCACATGCAAAAGTTCGCTGATGACACTGCTATCGTGGGCTGCATCAGGAGTGGGCAGGAGGAGGAGTATAGGAACCTAATCAAGGACTTTGTTAAATGGTGCGACTCAAACCACCTACAACTGAACACCAGCAAAACCAAGGAGCTGGTGGTGGATTTTAGGAGGACCAGGCCCCTCATGGACCCCGTGATCATCAGAGGTGACTGTGTAGAGAGTGCAGACCTATAAATACCTGGGAGTGCAGCTGGATGATACATTGGACTGGACTGCCAACACTGATGCTCTGTACAATAGAGGACAGAGCCGACTATACTTCCTTAGAAGGCTGGTGTTCTTCAACATCTGCAGTAAGATGCTGCAGATGTTCTATCAGACGGTTGTGGCGAGCGCCCTCTTCCACGCCGTGGTGTGCTGGGGAGGCATCATAAAGAAGAGGGATGTCTCAAGCCTGGACAGACTGGTGAGGTTGGCAGGCTCTAGTGTAGGCACGGAACTGGACAGTTTGACATCTGTGGCAGAGCAACGGGCGCTGAGCAAGCTCCTGTCAATCATGGAGAATCCACTGCATCCACTGAACAGTATTATCTCAAGACAGAGGAGCAACAGATTGCTGTCACTGTCCTGCTCCACTGACAGACTGAGGAGATCGTTCCTCCCCCACACTATGCGACTCTTCAATTCCACCCGGGGGGATAAATGTTAATACTACACAAGATTATAGACTGTTATACCTGCCTTGCACTCTTCACCTTGCATTTTTTAACTTGCACTGCCAGCAAGTGTGACCAGTAAAAGCAGAAGTTTTGGCAGTTTGCTGGTTTGGAGCATTCAGGTGTGTGTTAACACAATGCCAAGGAGGTCAGACGTCAGCAATGATTTTAGAGAAGCAATTGTCCCATTTGTCCATGATGCACAGCTCCATGTTTGGTGAAAAAAAAACACAGCATATCAACACAAACGTCTCATACAAACTGTCAAGCATGGTGGTGGAGGGGTGATGATTTGGGCTTGTTTTGCAGCCACAGGACATGGTGAGTTGACGATAAACAACTCTGTATGCAAACGTATTGTAGAGTCAAATGTGAGGCAGTCTGTTTGATAGCTAAAGCTTGGCCAAAATTGGGTCATGCAACAGGACGATGTTCGTAAGCACACCAGCAAATCTCCAATCAAATGGATGAAAACGAAAGAATGAAGGTGTTGCAATGACCCAGTCAAAGTCCAGCCCTCAGCCCATTAGGAATGCTGTGGCGGGACGTTGAGAGAGCTGTGCATAAATAAATGCCCACAAACCTCAATGAACTGAAGCAATATTGTAAAGAAGAGTGGGCCAGAATTACTCCACAAAGATGTGAGCGACTGATAAAGTCATGCAGAGAATGACTAATTCAAATTTTTGCTGCTAAAGGTGGTTCTACAAGCTATTGAATCATGATGCATAGTTTAGTTTTTCATGTCATGGCTTTATTTTTGTTAAATAATGACACAATGGAATCTGCTGTGTGTTGTTTTACACCTGAGGTTTGAATAAAATAAATTTAGAACCTGCTAAGGACCAGGGGCCTTGTGTATAAACGGTGTGTACACCCATTCCCACGTTTGCATCAAGATGTATAAAAATGAAACTTGGCGTAAAGCCACACACATTGTCACAGAAGCTTCCCCCCTTGCGTACGCACTTTTCTGCTCGGTTTTGCAAACTGGCATCACCCATCGTTAAAGCAGTACTGTTTCTGTGTGGTCTCCCCTTTTTAAGATTTGCATCAGTGACGCGGGATTTATCAAATATATCGAAATTAACTGCATATCGTTTACAAATTTAATTCACTTGATTGTAATCACTCTGTAACAATATAATGGTGCACAGAATGAATAAACTATTCTAAATGCCATAGCAACAATGCCTAAAGAAAGCCAACAGCATCTGCATGGATTCCACTCAGCCATGCCGCAGTCCATTTGAACTTCTCTTTGACTTATTTGTTTGTTTGCACTTTTTCTTACTCCGCACTTGATGCTTGCTGGGACAGGTGTGACCCTGCATGGATGGAATAATTAAACATGTATAAATAAGATTTTTCAATGTCCCTTAAAAGTTCTGAAGAATCGGTAATCTAAGCTTACAGCTGGCTTTACATTTATTACAGAGCTTATTGTGTGGCGATTGGTTAAAGCCAACAGTAAATACCCAAAGTGTATCATCACCTGTATTACTGATGTGGAGCCTAACATAAATTTGTAAATTATGTTAGCTTTAGAAAGTCACCCTTGCAAATGTACTACTGCAGGTGTTGCTTTGTTTTTTAGGTTGTGGCTAATGCTGTGGCTGCATTATCTGAGATAAGTGAATCTCATCCAAACAGCAATTTGCTTGATCTAAACCCTCAAAATATCAACAAACTTCTGACTGCCCTGAATGAGTGCACTGAATGGGGTCAAATCTTTATTCTGGATTGCCTATCTAATTATAATCCCAAAGATGAACGAGAGGCTCAGAGGTAAGTATTCTTAGTATCTCTGCCCACATCATGATCAGTAACTGCTTGTGCTTCCCTAGACTAGTATTGTGTTAAATTACTTGAATTAATAACTAGCATTATTTTTGTTATGACAAAATAATAAGTGCAAACTTGCCTTTTAATTGCTTTTTCAGTACATACTTGAGTAGATCATTGTTATTCTTTGTTTGTTTGTTTGTTTAAAAGGTAATACACTCCCAAGCTTCTGCTTAACGGCATTTTAGGTCTTGGCAGTTGATGAAATCTCATATTCGCATGATTGAGAAAGGGATAATGATGGCATGAAAACTCACCGCAAACTGATAATTGATCCTTTAGCAGAGACATGCTTTCTTTGCTAAAGAATTGCTAAGAGTGTCATCTCCCCCTCCCAGCAACTATGCTTTCCAAGGTGACAGGGCTGAGATGTATGTTTAATATGTTGGGAATTGAAAGCATCAGTTTATGCCACTCAATTACAGCTGCTAATCTTGCAGTTAAACTTTGGTGGAGCCATGTACGTCACTGGTTACATTCTGTGATGCATCTGAATGAAAACACATAATGATTGAAAATAGTTAAAATACCTTACATACATGTTGTTCCTCTTCATTAGTGGTGACTGCTAATTAGTCATCCATGACAATACTAGTTTGCTTTGTTAGTAAGTAGTAGGTCCCTAGATGAAAACAAATTCATATTCAGTTAACAAGAAAAATCTTGGCTGTTTTATGTGCCTGTGGAATATATCTGTGGAATTGCTGTAGGTTGACACTCCAGAACCTAAGAGACACCTTTATATGGAGAAAGCAGAACTGAGACGTACACACATACTTTTGTTAAATACTATTATTTATGGTAAAAGTTTATTTTATTTTTTTGTATTCCAGTATTTGTGAACGTGTTACCCCTCGACTGTCTCATGCAAACTCTGCTGTTGTACTTTCTGCGGTGAAGGTTTTAATGAAGTTCCTTGAGCTGCTGCCAAAAGACTCGGACTATTATACTACTTTGCTAAAGAAGTTGTCTCCTCCTCTCGTAACTTTACTTTCTGGAGAACCAGAAGTCCAGTATGTGGCACTCAGAAATATAAATCTCATCGTACAGAAAAGGTGAGCAAGTATTGTAATCCTGTCTCATTTACAGTTTTAGTTTGATAACATAACCCTGTAACACTTGCATTAATTCTGACTTTGTCAGTTCTGTTAGTGTCTCAGTGTACATGCAAAATTAACAGTGCCATGCAAAAAATATTCAGTCCCAAAAATATTCAGCCCAATTCTCTCAATTTACTTAACGACAGACACAGTTTCTCTTACATTCTTTACTTGTTTTCATTCATCCAGTCTTCTTTCTGTATTAACCATATGCCCTGTTCCTGATAATGAACAGAAGCAGTACATGAGAATGTTCCCACCACAATACTTCACTTTAGTTGTGGTGTTTATTTGAACCATCGGTAGTGTTGCGTTAGTGCTACATATGCCTCTTTGATCACATCTCTCCTGTTCTTATCTTGACAAACTCCAGATGTGATTTCACATAGCTGTCTTTGAGCAGTGGCTTCTTTTGTACCACACTTCTTATAGGCCAGTATAATGCAGAGCTCTTGATATTGTGGACTGGTTCACAATTACTTCAGTCTCAGCTACTAAACTCTTTAGCTCCTTCACAGTAATTGTTTGCATTTTGTAAACTTGTGAACGAAGCCACACTCTTCTTTGTTTCTGTTTTTGCACAGAGATTTCTGAGGGAAGACCTTTTATTAGCACTGTCTGGGTGGCAGCTTTATCTTCCTTATAACTGAGCCATCAATAAACTGTTTTTTTACCCTTCTTCTAATTTATTAATTTGTACCTTTTAATGTCTTAATTGTTAAGAATGGATTTTAGACTTTATTTCTCATTTTTTCATATTTACTACTTGATTAATAATCTCTTAACTATAGTCCCCTCCAGTAATATTGGCACCAGTTGTAAATAAGGGCAAAATGTCAATATCTTATTGATCTTTCCTTCAACGTATTAAAAAAATCTAACCTTTAATTGAAGTACCACTTATTTTTCTTAAATATGTGTACCACAGTTACTGGCACCACCTTGAAAGTCATAAAAGTACAATCTAACTTAAGTATATTCGATTCGTATTTTATGTTTTTACGTTCATCATATGAGGTGTCAATATTAATGAAGGACGCTGTATGGCTTCCTTATCCAGAAAAAATGTGACAGTTATATAGGCCAGTCATAAGGCTGATGTCCTGATTAGGCAGGTGTTTTTCACTTGTGTAAACTTGAGTCCTTCCACCACACAGGAAGCAAATAGCATATTTCCTTTTTTCCAAAAGATTTTTTTCTAATATGTAACTTGTCACATTAAAAAAATATATATATTTCAGTGCTTTAAGTTAAAATATCTCAGAAACAAATGTCAGTGTAGGATTGATTATTCGGTAAAATGAGAGAATTGCTTAAGGGCTTGAATACTTATGTAGTAATTTTACATATATGGATAGTAAAAAATATTGAAGCATAATTCAGTAATTGTGGCAAGTGATCTAATGTTTTAGAACTGAAATCTCAGTTCAGTATTTATTATTTAGATTATCTGCAGCTAAATTATACTTTTTTATTTTTTAATTGCTAGCATTTACAAAGTTCACCAGCAAAACTGAATTTTATATTAATTCAGAAATTAAATCATATGGGTAATATATATGTTTCATACAAGGTGTCATTCATAGAAAAGGAAGCTGTAAAGGTTAGAAGCAAAATTAAATTTTCTGGTATAGCAATGAAAATAAAGTAGTAATACTTTCTAATAAGTATAGCCATAAACTCCCAATGTTCCTATATAACTAGGGCTTTTAAAAAGAGAAAAAACATTAAATGTTGTTTCATATGTGAACATTCACACTAACAGTGAATCTGGGTGTTTTCTCAGGCCGAAACCTCAAAAGAGCACCTGTACCCGTTGCCTTCACATAAAAATTCTAAGTGAAGGGAGTTGCATTGTTATCAGTAGTTCCATTTGTATTGTGATCTGGTAGTCATGCTGGATAAAAACATTGGCTGAATATAAAAATATACTTTTGCAGTCATGAAAATAAAAATACTTAGAATTTTTAAAGACGCATCTTCCAATTACATCACTAGTTTTATTGTTCATGGTGTAAGTGCATCTGTTTGTATTGTTTAAAAGCGTTCTTACTTAAAACACTTCACTAAATTTGGACTCTGAAGGAGCCCAGGTGCAGTCATTCGGTCTGATCGCCATTGCTTGAGTTCCATACTCAGATTTGTTGTGGGGTTTTATGTATAGATCATGCATGCAACAAACTTAACATTGGTTAAACTTAATATGCTTAGCAAAAAAGTTCCATACTGTAGAAAGATTGAAGATAAACTTTTAATCATATCATATTTATTATTTACAGGCCTGAAATTCTTAAACAGGAGATCAAAGTTTTCTTTGTGAAGTATAATGATCCAATATATGTGAAGCTAGAGAAACTTGATATCATGATTCGATTGGCTTCACAAGCCAACATTGCTCAGGTAAGTAACCTTTATAGCATTAAAGTCTTACTTGAATATCTTTTAAAATCTATATTGCTTTGCAAATTAATGTTTGAGACAAAATTATTTGTTGGTAGTTATAAAGGTCACAAAGTGACATCTGCTACTTGCACAATTAAGTAGATCCTACACATCAATTTAAAACTACAGGTTCACCCTTGCGATTCGTGGGTTTATGGTTTGTGGATCTGCCTATTTGTAGGTTTGTCATCAATAATTAAATGGAGATTATTTTGTGAGTTTTGCAATCTATTGTGGAAAACTCGATGATGCTGTGTCAGCGTTTTATAAATGAACTGCAAATTCCAGCAACCTCTGGGGTACTGCATCATTGGGCAGCTTAGATGGTTGCCACAAGGGCTGCTGGGTGAAAGATGAGGGTGCTAGTTTTAAACGTATGCCATAAGAAGCCAACTGGATCACAGTCAGTGGTGTCTTTTTGTTTCAACACAAAACTGCACAATTGGAGTATAATTACACCCACTGGTTACAATTGTCTCTGGATTTATGTTCTTGTCTTGTGTCTACTCATTCATGTGATTTCATCTGGACTGCAAAAACATCTTCGTATGGGAGTGCTCCCAACTTCTGCAAATCTTCACATACAGTACGTCAGCGTCACAGTAGAACTAAACTTGACATAACTTTCAGGAGGCTGTTCACAGGGGGTTTCATTTTATAACCACACCACCATCAGTTGCATCTACTAAACTGACAGTGATTTTTTATTGTTTTGTACTTAGTTTTATTGTTGGATTTCTTTTGAATCTGTAATATTCATCATTTTTGCTGTTTACTGCCATAAATATACACACACATTTATACATTTTGCAAAAAGTTATAGTTCACTGAAGAACTGCTGAACTGCACATCTTTATCTTGGCAGACAGTCTCACACACATGGTTTGCTTGCACAGTACTCATTCTATCTTGCATTTCTTGCAACTTTTTGCATCTTATTTAGTGCAGTTAACTTAGAATATATAGTAATTATATTCCTAAAATGTATTTGCAGATTTTAGAATATACAGTAGTCATGTGCCACTTTGCGAGGGTCCTATGCCCATAATACCCTCGAATCACAAGGGGTTACTGTACAGGGTGTTGCAAGTTCATGTGAACTTGTTCACTTCACTTAATTGAGTTTTTCGTGTTTTAAATTCCAATAACAAGGTGTCAAGGCAGTCTTTTTTAAAATGGAAAATTTGGTGGTCCTTTTGACCAACATCTAAATAACAAACCTCAGGCAACAGAAAATCTAGAATAAGGCAAAGAAACATTTAAATGAACATAGTGTGTCGCATTTCATCCTGAGCAACTAAGTCATTAAGCAGAGTCAATTTCTGAAGGTATGAATGATCTTTTTTTTATATTACTTTTCATTATGTGTTTCATGAGATTAACACCTATGAAACTGCTGAAAAAACGTATCTCTCTATTATAAAAAAAAAAAAATCCTGGGAGAGAGAGACTAAGGAGACGAGATGCGATCTTCATGTGAAGATCACGGAAGACACTTAAAAGACCCGTGAGATGAAAGAGATTGGCCACGGAGCTTCTTGCAGGGACCTTAAACATGAGACTTTGTGCCAAGAGATTGACCCAGGACCGTCTCGCAGGGACATAGAACATGAGATTCTTGCAAAACCCGCCCTACTTACAATCAATATCAAATAAAACCACGGGCAGCAAAACGCTCAGTCGTGTAAAGGCTTTGAGCACATACAGATCCAGGGCTCTCAGCGCATATAAAGCGTATAAGGACAATACGTTATAGATGAAACGTCGTTGGCTAAGCAAAGAAGAAAGAGCAGCGCGAAGAAAAGAGACTCAAAAGCGTTGAAGAGAGAAAAATGCAAAAAAGAAAAATCTAGATGCAAATTCAGAAAATAAGGAAAATAATAATCAGCCTGGAAAAAGTGGAATTGGAAAAAAAAAAAATACGTCCAATCGGGCTCAGAATTAAAAGACAAAGTAGAACTTCATAAAGACATTCAAAAACATTAGCGCTATACACATGCAGAGCATGGTAGAGATTATGAAAGCAGTAGAATTCAAAAGGCTCAAAAAAAAAGTTGGCGCGATACAAATGCATAGAAAGTTCAAGAATATGAAAGCAGGAAAATTAGAAAGTATCAAAAAAAAGAAAGTAAAGATTGCAGTAGCACAAACAAATGGAAATTATTACTCGAAAAAAGGAAAAATAATCACCACGGACCAGGTGTCATTGGGAAAAAAAAGCAGGACAAAGCGAGGTCAGAAATAAAAGACAAAGAGTACAAAAAAAAGTAAAATGTCATAAAGAGGTTAAAAAACAAGGGGGCCAAACACATGCAGCGCAGGTTAGAGATAATGAAAACTGGAATACAAAAGACTCAAAAAAAAATGTAGGCGCGATACACATGCAGAGCAAGATACAGAATATGAAAGCAGAAAAAAGTAAAAGTGTCAATAAAAAGAAAGTAAAGAGAGATTATTACTCGGAGAAATAACGAAAAGGCAAATAGAGATCGAATATATGGACACAGGTGATATGTCAGAAGTGTGTAAATATTGTAAGGCTTTGAAGTTTAAGTCGGAGACTTTCAAAAACGGGGTTTACCTCACATGCATTTATTGGTTACTTTGCAAAAAACAATTATTAACTGCTGATGATGTAGATCGTTTTGTCTGTGCTGAAATTCCAAACAGAGAAACCTATCCTGAGTTATGGTACAAAGTCATTATAAACACATGTCTCACGGACAGCATGTTGGGACTCAAAAGATTCCAAATATTGTTTCTAATGAAGTTGTGAAATAATAGTGAAACTAATGAAATAGCAACAATTCAAAGAAAAAAATAATCTTAAAGTGTGTATCCGGAAAACCAAAGACGGAGGTTGGCGAGTGAAGTGAAAAGGGGGCGAAGCCATGTAGTAATAAAAAGATAAATAGGATTATTAAGGGATATAATGAAGGTTTATTTCAAGAAGGGTCTGTATGTAATAGCTTTTTAGAATGTCACAATTCACCTGGATAATAACAAAGACAAACAACTTTCTTTGCTATTGCTGTATTTCAAGTGCAGGGGAACTAAGGACAATCTAAATTTAAAATACAAGGACAAAACTGCACTATTCAAAAATGCCTTCATCCTGAGTGTTGAAAGTATGCAGCAGATTTTGTAAATAAATGATTGCCTACCTTTAGAAAGGTTAGACAGACAGGTGAAGGGCAAAACTGAGAGGGCTAAAAAGTAACTGATAAGCATAATTGAAAAATGAGAATTTCACATTGATTGACTGTGGTGGGTTGGCGCCCTGCCCGGGATTGGTTCCTGCCTTGTGCCCTGTGTTGGCTGGGATTGGCTCCAGCAGACCCCCGTGACCCTGTGTTCGGATTCAGCGGGTTGGAAAATGGATGGATGGACATTGAGTTGAGTTGAACAAACAAGTAAGGTCATAGTTGTGAGCAGTTTGGCCAGGGATACACACACACACACACACACACACACACACACACACACACACACACACACACACAAAATTCCAAAACATTGGATACACTCTAAAAAAAAAAACAAGCAGCTGCCACTCAAAGAAAGAAAGTGTGAAAAGAGATAGGGGACAAAAAAATAAGTAAATAAAAGGCAAAAATATTTTTTCAGGGCTGTAATCCATATAGGGTCCTAATTTGGATTATAATAAAACAATAGATCACAGACTACTATGCAAAACATCTTCTGTTCCTGCAACACAAAATATTTCCCTTTTCTGATACAATATTTGAAGCTCCAGCTGCTCCTCTGGTATTCATGAATGCAAACAAAATTATCTGAACAAAGTACTGCTGTCAGGCACTTGACTTAATTACAAAAAAATTTAAATGCTTGTGCATATGGCTACATTCCCTGCTACAACACAAGACATGGGGTAGCTCGCTATGTTATGAAAATGCATAAATGTGCCCAGTTTGTGATAAAACTGAAGAAGAAAGGCAGACACCAGAACAAGCAAGAATTATACAATATATTAACATTCAGCCCCCAGAATTCCCACTACTTACACCAAGGATAAATATAAATCATTTGTATTGTATAGCACCTGTCACAGAAGTCTTTCAGTTGTGTTTTGTTTGTTTTTATTTTCAACAAAAAGTCTTTGTTAAAATATTTTAATTAGGAAGAGTGTATAATTAAAAAAAATTGGTTGATGATCAACCAGGATTTTTATGTATTTTTAACCCTCCCAACTGTGACGATGCAGGTTCTCTCCACGCTCCCAACATCCTTATGGGAGCCCTGAACCCAACCTGTTGGTAATGTCACCAAGATGAGCTGACAAATGAGGACACTTCTCAAATGAAGCCAGGGGATATTTCCAAAAAGTGCTAAAGTGCTTTTATTAAAACCAACAAAACAGTGTCCAAAGTTCAGTGCATCAGGTTCAATAAATCCATAAAAACAAGTGTTCAGTGGGGATAAAAACAACGATAAATAAATCAGATAAAACCCGAGGTTAAAAAAAATGCAGAAGTTAAAATGCAGTCTCTCTCATTACTCTCCAGCCCACCTCTGTCTCTCTTTCTCACTGGCTCACCCATTGCTCCCTCAGCCGGCAGAGACTCATCAGCAACGAGCAACTTCAGCCGCCCTCCATCTTGGCTTCCCTACGGATATCACTGCCAGGCCGTCGTGGTCGGCTCTCCTCCCTTCATTCTTTGGACTCTCATAGTCGCTCCTCGGATCCCTCGGGAGGACACCTGCCTTGCTCACCCCACTCACTCGAACATTCAGTGGGATAGACTAGCTCATAGAGCGCCACCAACAAACGCTCCTTCACGGGGCCCCAGCTCGTTCTGTCTCCTCTTTCTAGGTGGCTAGATCTTCCTGCTTAGACTGACTTTACTGTCCTTTGACCTCCATTATCACCCTCTTCTCTACCTCGATGCACCTATCCATCTATATCTCGCCCTTTCCTGGTGTCGACCCATATATATATATATATATATATATATATATATATATATATATATATATACACACACACACGTGGACAAAATTGTTGGTACCCTTCAGTCAATGAAAGAAAAACTCACAATGGTCACAGAAATAACTTTAATCTGACAAAAGTAATAATAAATAAAAATTCTATGAAATTTAACCAATGAAAGTCAGACATTGATTTTCAACCATGCTTCAACAGAATTATTTAAAAAAATAAACTCATGAAACAGGCCTGGACAAAAATGATGGTACCCCTAACTTAATATTTTGTTGCACAACCTTTTGAGGCAATCACTGCAATCAAACGATTCCTGTAACTGTCAATGAGACTTCTGCACTTCTCAGCAGGTATTTTGGCCCACTGCTCATGAGCAAACTGCTCCAGTTGTCTCAGGTTTGAAGGGTGCCTTTTCCAGACGGCATGTTTCAGCTCTTTTCAAAGATGCTCAATAGGATTGAGGTCAGGGCTCATAGAAGGCCACTTTAGAATAGTCCAATGTTTTCCTCTTAGCCATTCTTGGGTGTTTTTAGCTGTGTGTTTTGGGTCATTGTCCTGTTGCAAGACCCATGACCTGCGACTGAGACCAAGCTTTCTGACACTGGCCAGCACATTTCTCTCTAGAATCCCTTGATAGTCTTGAGATTTCATTGTACCCTGCACAGATTCAAGACACCCTGTGCCAGATGCAGCAAAGCAGCCCCAGAACATAACAGAGCCTCCTCCATGTTTCACAGAAGGGACAGTGTTCTTTCCTTGATATGCTTCATTTTTCTGTCTGTGAACATAGAGCTGATGTGCCTTGGCAAAAAGTTCAATTTTTGTCTCATCTGTCCATAGGACATTCTCCCAGAATCTTTGTGGCTTGTCCACATGTAGTTTGGCAAATTCCAGTCTGGCTTTTTTATGATTTGTTTTCAACAATGGTGTCCTCCTTGGTCGTCTCCCATGAAGTCCACTTTGGCTCAAACAACGACGGATGGTGCGATCTGACACTGATGTTCCTTGAGCTTGAAGTTCACCTTGGATCTCTTTAGAAGTTTTTCTGGGCTCTTTTGTTACCATTCGTATTATCCGTCTCTTTGATTTGTCATCAATTTTCCTCCTGCGGCCACGTCCAGGGAGGTTGGCTACAGTCCCATGGATCTTAAATTTCTGAATAATATGTGCAACTGTAGTCACAGGAACATCAAGCTGCTTCGAGATGGTCTTATAGCCTTTACCTTTGACATGCTTGTCTATAATTTTCTTTCTAATCTCCTGAGACAACTCTTTCCTTCGCTTCCTCTGGTCCATGTTGAGTGTGGTACACACCATGTCACCAAACAACACAGTGACTACCTGGAGCCCTATATATAGGTCCACTGACTGATTACAAGATTGTAGACACCTGTGATGCTAATTAGTGGACACACCTTGGATTAACATGTCCCTTTGGTCACATTATTTTCAGTCTTTTCTAGGGGTACCATCATTTTTGTCCAGGCCTGTTTCATGATTTTTTTTTTTTATTAATTCTGTTGAAGCATGGTTGAAAAGCAATGTCTGACTTTTATTAGTTAAATTTCATAGAATTTTTATTTATTATTACTTTTGTCAGATTAAAGTTATTTCTGTGACCATTTTGAGTTTTTCTTTCATTGACTGAAGGGTACCAACAATTTTGTCCACGTATATATATATATATATATACCCCTGCGTGCCTCTGTGGGCACAGCACCTTAATCACACAACGCAGGAAGCCAGTGAGGTAATCGAGACTCGCTCCAACTACCTCATTAACTCCCCGTGGTCATACAATCGCGCCCACAGAGAACGACACGGCTATATGGATTTAAAACCTGGCCCCTGGCTATACCACACCAACCAGTTCTCCATTTATGTGAGAAGGTGGGACTACTACGTTTTCCTCCTGAAGTAGTAGTAGTAATTTATTTAGATAGCATATTTGCCATGCTCCAAGTGCTTCACAGAAACGGGTGATACAACATTGGAAATAAATAATGTCCACATAAAACGCTAAGTAAAGATAAATACAGGAAACACAAACTTTGAATTAGAATAAGAGACAATAAGCCAGAATAAAAATACAAAATATACAAGATACTACAAGAAATCTATGAACAACTAATATAATTTATGATACAAAAGGACACCTGGACAAATGAGGTAAACAGAAGTGTTAGAATGGCAAGGTTAGTTAAACAAATAAGTTTTAATATTATGATTTTTATTTTTTTAAGAATGAATTTTAGTCTGTGGGAGAAAAAGATTTCCAGAATCGGGAGTTGGAGGAGGTTACTAATGTAGTCTGGTGCAAGGCCATTTAAAGCTTTATAATGTAGTTATAGAATTTTATATTCAGTTCTGTAAGACACAGGGAGCCAAATAGAGGAGGAATATGGTGGGTGTTTTGTACTCAATGATGTTGGTCTGTGTAACGACACTTGCAGAAAAGCTTTGAACCAGCTGGAGCTGCAATAACAGATTAGAAGAGGCACCTGCCAGTAAGGAACTACACTAGTTGATGCGGGATGTAATTAAAACATGGACAAGTTTCTCAGCATCAGAAAAGGAGAGAAATGAGAGAACATGGGATATGTTATAGAGGTGGAAGTAAGAAAGTTTCCTAATGTGATTTTATGTGGGTAGAATAAGAAAGAGGGGAATCAAAAATGACACCAACATTTCTTGCAGTTGAAGGTCTGATGATATTATCACCAAAAGTAATTGAAAAGGAGTTAATTTTCATAAGCTGAGGTTTAGTGCCAATTAACTTTGGTTTTATTAGTTTTATTTTAATCAGTTATGCTCTATCCATATTTTAATTTCACTAAGGCAAGTTGAGAGATGAGAAAAATCTGAGGAACTTTCACTTCTACATTGAAATAGATGCAAGTATCTTCTGCATATAAAAGATGACATAGTCCATAGCTTTGAATTATATGGACAGGTGAGAGCATGTAGGTAAAGAACAGTAGAGAGCCAAGGAGAGCCTTGTGGAACTCATTATGTGACTGGTAACGTTTTCAGTCCCAAGCACTTTGTTCTAACAGAATCTGAACTGTATATTACACACTTAAACCGGGTTTATACTTCACGCAATGCGACACATGCTGCAGCGGACGCTCCTGCTACGCATAATGAAGTGCTTCGAAAGGTTAGTCATGTCACACATAAAGAGTAATTTCCCTGCCTCCATTGACCCTCTTCAGTTTGCATACTGCTCAAACAGGTCAACTGAGGATGTCATATGCTGTGCCCTTCACCTCTCCCTGACACACATGTCAGGATGCTATTCATAGACTTTAGCTCTGCCTTCAACACAATCATCCCTCAAATGCTGGTTGTAAAACTGAGCAGGTTGGGCCTGAACACCATCCTCTGCAATTGGATCCTGGACTTCTTGACAGAGAGGCCCCAGTCAGTTCGGATGGGCTGCAACACTTCCAGCCACATCACACTGAGCACTGGAGCACCGCAGAGATGCTTGCTTAGTCCACTGCTCTTCACCCTGCTGACTCATGACTGCACAGCCACGCACAAGACCAACCACATCATCAAGTTTGTGGATGATACAAGTTTGTGGATGATACAATGGTGCTGGGACTGATGAGCAGGGATGATGAAACAGCATACAGAGATGAGGTGGAACAGCTATCTGCATGGTGTGAAGACAACAATCTTATCTCTCAATGTTGACAAGACAAAAGAGATAATTGTGGACTTCAGTAAATCACATCCTGCCCACATCTTACTCAGCATCAACGGTTTAGATGTGGAGACTGTTAGGAGTACCAAGCTCCTTGGTGTGCACATAACTGAGGAACTTAGTGGACACAACACCTCATCACTAATCAAGAAAGCCCAGCAGAGACTACACTTCCTGAGGCAGCTGAAGCGAGCAAGTCTTAACCCTTCCATCCTCACCATGTTCTACAGAGGCACTATTGAGAGTGTTCTGACCAGCTGCATCACTGTCTGGCATGGCGACTGCAACATACAGTGCATCCTGAAAGTATTCATGGCGCATCACTTTTTCCACATTTTGTTATGTTACAGCCTTATTCCAAAATGGATTAAATTTATTTTTTTCCTCAGAATTCTACACACAACACCCCATAATGACAACGTGAAAAAAGTTTACTTTTTAAAGTTTACTTACCACCTGTGGTAAATTCAGTTGATTGGACATGACTTGAATACTTTCCAGATGCACTGTATCTGACCGCAAGTGCCTGCAAAGGATAGTGAAGACAGCAGAGAAACATTATTGGGGTGCCTCTCCCTTCACTACCGGACATATTTTACAAACACAGTGTCCGTAAGGCCTGCACCCCTCACATGGACTTTTCACACTTCTACCATCCAAGAGGAGATACTGCAGCATCAAAGCCAGATCTGTCAGGCTGCAAGAGAATTTTTACCCCCAAGCTATCAGACTCCTTAACACCATGCTACCCCCTGGGACCTTCCACACTGCCTCAACCACCTCTAAAAGCAGAACTTTTATACATGCAAACCACTTTCCTGCAAAGACTAGTGTGCATGTAGAAAAAAACTGAAAATCTCATACTGACCTTTAAGTATTTTGACACTCTTGATATCCTTCTGCTGTGAAACATTCTGAGCTGTCATTGTTTACACATGTCTTAAACAACTATTATCATACACGGATAATTTCTGTATTATCTATATCTATTATTTATTATATTACATATCTATTGACTATATTTGTGTATCTAGATTGCATCAATGTTCATATTGCTAACTACACGTCAATATTGCTGCTACTTCTTTGTCTTGTCTTTGCACGATGTTGTTTGTGTTTTAATTTTAAATTTAAATTTTAATTCTGTTTTTAATTTATTATTTGCACGTCATGTTGTTACACTGTGGACCCTGAGCTTCGCAATTTCGTATATCTGTATACTTGTGTATGGTTGAGATGACATTAAAGTTCACTTTGACTTTGAAATCTGGAGGAATCCACCAGGTGGCAGTGCAAGATATTATCATGGTGAGAACAGGTTCGGCTTCGCTGTGTTGTGAATTGCCTGGAACACCCATTAATTTCCAATGACGCCTTACCGCAGTATCTCTGAAAAGGATGTTTAATGATCCATCAATCCTGGGATGTGTCCATTCCAGCTAGCATTGAGCATGAGGCAGAAACAATCCCTGGACGAGGCATCAGCTCATCGCAAGGTGAATACAAGCACTCACATACACTAGCGTCATTTTAGTGTCACCAAATCTGCATATCTTTGGAAGGAAACAGGAGCACAGTGTGGAAACCCAGCAGGAAAACATGCAAACTCCAGGCAGAGAATACCAGTGACATGACTCCCTGCGAGACAGCAGTGCTACCGCTCTCCCACCATGTCACCCTCATGTGTGTAATTATTAACTGTGTTCATTATTTAAACAAAATTAATGATTTATCTGTAAAAGGTAACATACATACTTTAATGCATTTCATCTTGAAAGTGATATCAAGTATAAATCTTAGGATTCTAAATGTGCAGAGTTGGAATATCATACATTTAATGTGTTCTGTGTGGCGATCTATTGCTGTTTGCCACTGCTGTCAGGTCTGGAGGAAGCTACAGAAAAAAAAAGTAGTAAACAGACTCTGACGTCACATTCCAACTTTTACCACACTGCGACCCGCCTCGCCCCCACTTCCCAAGACTTTTTGCTGGTACTACAACTCACGGACGCGTCGTGTTAATTTCTGAGGAACTGCTCAGAGGAGGCGTATAATGAATGCTGGGAACGCATGGCAGCCATGATGTCTACGCGTTCTGAGCATGAAGTATAAACGAGCCCTTTTTCAGCAAAGTATTAGGAACACCTGTGCACCTGGTTATCTATGCAATTATCTAATCAGCCAATCATGTGGGAGCAGCACAATGCATAAAATCATATCATGCAGTTACAGGTCAGAGGCTTCAGTTAATGTTCACATCATCAAACACCAGAATGGTGTCAGGTCATGTCAGGTTGCACTCCGTCACCAATGAACAGATCACTGAGGCTGCAGTAGGCACAGGCTCACCACGGCCAAACGTAAAGGCCTGATTCTTATACTTTTCACTTGAACCCAGCAGTCATTGTCATTGGTGCTGTTAAGGGTAGTGATAGAAATATTTATGGCACTGGTAGATAAAATGTTCGTGCAAAATAAACAGTGTAATCTAGTCTCTAAATTTGTACCAAGATTTGTGGCGGAATTTGTTATGTCCTCCTCTTGTCTGCTTGGATTTTGTCTCCCCATTACTGTGGTTTTCTTCCCAAATCCCCAAAATGTTCATGTTTGTAAACTGGCCACTCTGTTCTAGCACCAAGTCTATGATTGGATCCTGCATTGCACCTATATCTGAATAAGCTCTGGGTTACCTCAGTTTTAAAGCTGGCATAAGTAGAGTCAGAATTTTGATAAATAGATTGCTTACAATGGAAATCTAAGTTACAGTGAAAACATTTGGTATATATTTAATTTTTGCATGATACACATTAACATAAGTTAAAATTGTAATGTGATGTTAAATTGCATGCCTCAGAAATGCAAATAGTTTTTTTATATGTTTTTGAAAATATCAGTAAATTAAGTTTTGTGTGATAAACCTTTCACCAGGGTTATTAATTTATAAGAATAAGAAGAAGACAGTCTAATGTAAAACAGGTTTTTGTAATATTAATACATAATGTAGATAAATGCACATAGCATTTTTGGTTTCCTAAGTAAGCACATAATTTTGAGAATGTTTGTAGTCTTGTATGATTTGGGACTTGAAGTTAAAATTTAGAATATGGTATAAGCCAGGTCTGTTCAAGTCATGGCATGTTTTTTGATATAAAGAAATACATTTAAAGTTTTTCTAACTGCCTATCTATTTACCACTATAACGTTGGACATGTTTTGTATTGTAAGATACAGCACTGCCCTGTAAGCTTCTGTCCTGTACAGTACTGTAATAATCTTGTCATTTTTTTTCTCTTGTTACTCATTTCAGGTTTTGGCTGAGTTAAAGGAATACGCTACCGAAGTTGATGTTGATTTTGTCCGAAAAGCTGTCCGAGCCATTGGAAGATGTGCTATTAAAGTTGAGGTAATGTGTGCTAAGAAAAAAGTCCCTAGCATATTACTGTTCATTGCACAATTCATTGTTCATTCTTAATATTCAAGAATGGAAAATTATAGTTATTTTAAACAAAGTGTTTGCAGCAACTGTAATCATTAAAATAAAGCTTTACCTCAACCCATACCATAAAAAATTTTATTTATTTCACAATAAGTGGTCATAGAACCATGCCTCTACTATAAGTGAAATAGTAAACCCTCCTACTTGAGTGAAACAGTAATGTATATTTCCTGAGCTCTACATATTTCTTTAAAGTAGATTTTGTGTAGCTCTGAAATTTTAAACAAACGGTTTCTGCCCATTGACATGGTTAGGTGGTGTTAATGTTTTTAAATTCTGAAACACTTCAGTTTTTATTCTGCATTAAACCTGAAAATTTAATGCATAATCAATACTTTTGTTATACAGGTTAAATCCCGTTATAGCGAATACTGAAGTACCAACATTTTCAGAATATTGAATACTCTTTGTGGTCCCAGACAAATGTTTATACAACATCATGTTTAACGGATTTCATTTTAAACAAAAATGGCCATCTCAGATAATGCAATACAAAAAATACTTAATGCCGCTCCTACACATTTCATTGAGTCTCAAGGACCCTGCAATAGGCAGTTTTATTCCTGTTAAAGTAAAAGAAAGAAAATGACAGTCTGTTGCAAAATTTCCGGTCTCGGGCAGTTTCGGCGAGAGTGTAAGTGCAACCTCATACGTATAGCTGAATTCTGAGTCAATGTTCCACTAAGCATCAATGTGGATAGTTGTGTCGTGAGCAAAATATATGAACCTTTTGGAATTATCTGGTTTACTGCATGAATTGGTCATAAAAAGTGATCTGATCTTCATCTAAGTCACAGGTACTGATATACACAATGAGCTTAAGCCAATGACACACAAAAAATTCTACTCTTTCATGCCTTTATTTGACATACATATTCAATGTTCACAGTGGTAGTTGAAAAAGTTAAGTGAACTTAAGTGGGATTTAATAACTGGTTGACCCTCCTTTGGCAGCAATTACCTCAACCAGACGCTTCCTGTAACTGCAAATCAGACCTGCACATTGTGCGAGGGGAATTTTAGCCCATTGTTCCCTGCAGAACTGCCTCAACTCCTCCATATTCTTTGGTTGTCTTCTGTGTATGGCTGTCTTCAAGTCATTCCACAGCATCTCAAAAGGATTGAGATGTGGGCTCTGACTGGCCCACTCAAAAAGGCGGAGTTTGTTCTTCTGAAGCCATTGTGCTGTGGATTTGCCGCGATGTTTGGGGCCATTGTCCTGTTGCATCACCCAGTCTCTTCTGAGCTTAAGTTGACGGACAGACACCCTCAAATTATCCTGGAGAATTTGTTGATAAACTTGTGAATTCATTTTCCCCTCAATGATGGCAAGCTGTCCAGGCCCTGATGCAGCAAAGCAGGCCCAAATCATGATGTTCCCTCCATCATACTTTACTGTAGGGATGATGTTTTGATGTTGACATGCAGTGCCCTTTTTACGCCAAATGAAGTTCTGCTTGTTCCTCCCAAATAGTTCAATTTTGGCTTCATCACTCTACAAGACATTTTCCCAGTACTGTTGTGGAGTGTCCAAGTGCTCTTTCACAAACTTCAGGCGTTCAGCAATGTTCTTTTTTGATTGCAGTGGCTTCCTTCTTGGTGTCCTGCCATGGACTCCTTTCTTGTTCAATGTTTTGTGTATAGTTAACTCATGAACAGAAATGTTAGCCAGTTCCAATGACTTCTTCAAGTCCTTTGCTGTCACTCTAGGATTCTTCTTTACCTCATTGCTGACTTTGCGTTGTGCTCTTGGGGTCATCTTGGCAGGGCGCCCACTTCTAGGCAGAGTAGCCACAATACCAGATTGTCTCCATTTATAGACAACTTGCCTAACAGTAGACTGATGAATATCTAAAATCTTTGAGATGACTTTGTAACCCTTTCCAGCCTTATGTAGATTAAGAATTCTCAATCATAGCTCTTCAGACAGCTCTTTTGTGCGAGGCATGATTCCCATCTGGATATGCTTCTTGTCAAAAACTCAAACTTTATAGTGTTTTTATCAATCAAAGTAATTCTAGGCCACACCTCTAAAATAGTTTCATTAAATGGACTCCAGGTGTGCTAAATTCTGACTGTACTGAGCTTTTTAAAAAGTCATTAGCTTAGGGTTCATTTACTTTTTCCAACCTTCAGTTTCACAGTTTGAATGATTTATTCAATATGGTCAAAGATTCTCTGAAAATCTGTGTATCTTTAGTTATAGGAGACTGTGTTTGTTTATTATTGTGACTGACATGAAGATATGACCATGTTTTATATGGGAATTAGACATAAATATAGATAATTCCTAGTGGTTAACATACTTTTTGCTTTGACTGTATTGTTGTTTTATTACCTTAATGACGTCACTTGTGTTGAAACTGCAATAAATTGTATCATTATCTTACTCCAATGCTTCCATTATCTGACCAGTGGATCCATTTCTGGGTCATAGGAAGCAGTTTCCTAAGTTGTAAAACTGAATGAAAAGCGGGAATCAGTCCTGGGCAAGATGAACCTTGTTACTGTCATCATTTTGACTAACAATCATTTTTTGAGATGTGGGAGGAAAATGCACACAAACAAAAAGATGCTGTGTAAAGTCCACATAAGCTGTTGTGGACTGGGATTCCAACACAGTGAGCAGTACCTACTGTATACTCTAAATTTCTTTATTATAGAACCACTGGCAGGATAACTGACTAGCATGGCAAAATGAGTCATGATCGAACCAATTCAGTGTTCTAGCCACTAAATCACACTACTTGTAATTTTTTGGTTGTTTTTGTATGTGCTTATTATTTGAAACAGTGATTTTTTTTTTTTTTTTCAGCAATCTGCAGAGCGCTGTGTCAGCACTCTCTTGGATTTAATTCAAACAAAAGTTAATTATGTAGTTCAAGAAGCTATTGTGGTGATTAGAGATATTTTCCGCAAATATCCCAACAAGTAAGTGCTATATTGTTATGCAAACTTTTCACAAGAGTTTTGTCTGTAAAGCTACAGTATTATATCTTTGTATGTATTATATGTGTCTTCTAAAATTTCTTTACATATTACTGCATACAAAGAGTTCAGTCATTTTTATAAATGTTCAAGAAAATTATTTTGAAGTGTTTGGTACTGAAAATGAATATCTTATGTATGCTTTATTAGTTAATATTTTCCTATCCTATGTACTACATAATCAGTGATGGTTATATGCCCAATTCAACTTAAAACAAGCAGATAGGTAACAGTGAATTTTCTATGTGTATGTTATTCGAGTAGGCAATGAACAAATCTAAAGATTATAGTGAATCAGAACATAAAAAAGTGCACCTGGCAGTCTAAGCCACCCTAAGTCTACTTTGAACTTATTGAGATCATGTAAATCACCTTAAAAATAATAGGCTAGCAATTATTTTGTTTGGAAAGTACTGTTGATGCATTCAACAAACAAAGGAGCACAAAATTTCCAATTTCACTTTATTTTTGTATATATAATAAAATTCATTGAGTACAGACTCGGAATACTTATACAAATTTACACCTACAGTGCAATAACAGTAGTAGTCAAATCAGACATCATTTATTTTTATATATATATATAAAAATAAATAAAGCCTAACCTATATATATATATATATATATATATATATATATATATATATATATAGTAAAGATCAATTTCAGTTTAATTAACAAATCACAAATAAAAAACTTATACATGCATTAACAATTTGAGATATGACCAGGTGACAGTGGAGGTAAGGATAATAAAACCTCCAATAATTGGCATTAATGAAACAAAAAAAAAAGCCTCTGGAACAAATGTGCAATCACTTATAACAGGCAAAGGCTCAGTCAGAGTAAAACATAGTCAAAGTTTTGGTGCTTTGCCAAATTGCCGTCCACCCCCTCCTGAGCTTTCTACAATTTTCTGAAAACATACTAGACAGTCTAATAAGAAAGCTAAATCATTTCATCCTTTTTGTGCCAAATTTTGAAATATCATTGGTATATTTCTTTTGGGTAGGAGTAGCAGCTTGCCAATATAACAGTGGCACCAACAGTCATAGCAGGACACTGAAAAGAGAAACAAAACAGATAACAATCTCTAATAGTTCATTATAACTGTCACACTTACACTTTTGTGCAAATCACTAGCAAACTGAAATGCAGTCAGCAAATCAAATCTGGCTCTGATAGATTAAACTAAGGAGTCTTCTGCCTAGATTTAAATGCTGAGGCATGGTTGGTATTTCTTATGTAAGCAGGCAGGTCATTCTACATCTTTCTGCAGATCTGTACTTAGATTCTTCTTAAAAAATATTCTGTTGTTGTTACAGACATAGCAAAATACACACCTTGTTTTACTTTTTGTCATGAATGGTATATGGCAGCATATAACTGGGTTAATGGTAACTGAAATACTGGGTATTAGATGTGTTTTTCATTATATAGCCTCTTCTCGTATAGTACACGTGAATCATAAGAGAGATGCAATTTTTAATTTAGTGACCATTTTGATTTATTTAACTTTGTTAGTGTTACATTGCATAGTTAAACTGACAGCCAATAATGTCCTGCCTGACGGAGCCAGTGGCCATGCAACAGCTTTACATGTACAGCAAGTTCAGCCTCGATGTCTTGACATTTTTTTCCTTTTAGTTTTTCCATTCGGTCATGGTGCATTAAACATGAGACATCAAAGCGATGAGTCTCTTTTCTGTTTGCAAAGTCTAAAACAACCAGTGTTTCTTATTCCTCGCTATTACATTATAGGAATTGTGCTTATTGGTAGGTGTTCATTGGTTGTCAGCTGTCATACACACAAGCTCGTCCCTATGACTTGAGACAAAATCAAGCCCCTGACTCACTAAGATTATGTAAATGGACTGAAAATCATTGGAATAATGGTCTGATGTGACATGATGTTTAAATGAGAGATTCCTTTAAGAAAGAATTATACTTTGAAAATGTCTAAATAAGGCATATATCTAATTTAGATAAAGTGGGAGCTGGAATTTAGTGTTTCAAGTTCATTGATGTGCAGTACATTCACAGTTATTTACACCCCTTGTAAAGATGAGTAAAAGGGTTGTAGACAAAAAAAAACTTTTTTGGTGAGTTACCTTAATCTCACATTGAAAAAATTATTTAATCCAACCTTTAATTGAAGTAAATTTATTCTGAGAAAAAATAATTCCTCTTCAGGAAATAATTTTTTTTTAACAAAACCAAAAATGCCACAATTATTGACACCCCTAAAAGTTCTTATGAACAAAGTAAAACTGAAACTTTTTTTTTCCATTTGTGTATGACTTTTTGAAGTTGATCCAAGTGTGAAGAAACTTTCAAGTTGTAATCCATTATTTAATGTTTTAATAAGGTGGCACATAGACCAAATTCCCTTATTTATTTAGCAACATGGGAAAGATAACAGAACACACAATTCAAACGAGAGAAAACTGTATTGACTCTCATAAGTCAAGGAATGGCTATAGAAAATTGTGCCTGCCTGAAAATGCCCCAATCTACAGTGTAAGAAATACGACACCAATAGGTCATAAATTGGGGTGCCGGCTGATGATCCCCATATAATTGATGCAAGATTGAAAAGGTTTTGACAGATTGTCAAGGTAAGTTCTTCTCAGATGAGAGTCCAAATAGAGACTGAGGAAGAATGGCAGTGGAGAAGTTTATAAGGCAGGATGGCGAAAGAGGTGGATTCAGGTGACTGAAAACTAGAAGCGACATCATTTATCTTCACGCCATTGATCTTCTGGTCTGCAGGAAGAAGAAGAGGAGAGGCATTAAGTGACAGTGCCAACCCTCAACGCTTCGTAAAATTGCAATTCAATGAGCCCTGAAGTCTTTCAGGTGTACTTATGTGACAATAGTTCAATTTAATAATTAAATCTGGAAGTGTTACCAACATGTCTGGGAGAGGACCCAAGTTTACTTTGGCCACGCATACAGTGAACAGGGTGGAAAGAAGGGTAAAAAAAATCCCCAAGGATCACTGTTGGAGAAATAAAGAGCAAAGAAACATCCTGAAGTCGCCAAATCTCCATAACTACTATCAGACACCACTTCCATTCCAGCAGATTATTTGGAAGGCATCCCTCCCCAAAAAAAGTCTTTCCTATCTTTTAACGATAAATTTTAGCACATGAAAATTTAATTAGAACTGTGTTCTCTGTTCAAGTGAAACAAAAATTCAAATTTTTGTCAACAAGCACTCAAGGTAGTTGTAGCATAATGTGGATGTTCTGTGTTGATGTGGGGCTGTTTTTCCTCCAAATGCTCAGGGAATCTCATTGGGGTACATGACATCATGAAATACCAGGACATTTTAAGTTTAAATCTAGCTGCCTCTGCCAAGAAACTAAAACTGTGTCATCGTTGGATCTTTATCAGGGCATTGATCCATAAAAATATGTCCAGCACAAAATCATGCTTCTATTATGTTACTGGCAAAAGGGGGGTTGAACGAAGTATTAAATGCAGTGGTGGCAAATCCCGTGGAATGTGTGGTTTTGTTAATATTATTTTGTGATGAGGAATTATTTTTCCTTGGAATAAATTTACTTCAGCTAAAGGTTTGATATCTCTCATTTTTATCAGTGTGTGATTCAGATAATTCTTCCAAAAGTGTTTTTTTAATACCTTTTTTATTTTTTCAAGGGGTGCTGGTAATTGTGGAGGAGCTATAAATGTGAAACTTACTGGCTTTATTTTATTCATTAATAAAAATGGATCCTTATTATTAGCTAAAAATGTGAAATCATACTTTACATATTAATTGCTGTAAAGTTAGTAAGTTTTCTGGTTATCAATAACATTTTTCTATTAATTATACAATTCACTGTCAGAATACTGCGGTTTTTCTCTTTCATGTCCTAAGATCATACAGTTCATATGCAAGTAACTGGATGATCTTAGTAGTGATTCCATAAACCTAAATAATCATCTTTATTATGCTAAATAAATGCACCAAAAACTCAAATTTATATAGGTGGTGAGTCATTAAACTTTGTTTTGAAGGGTATGTTGCATCTTACGTAAGCTTTTTTTGTACAAAAGACCTGATAGAAGTACAACAAACTTTTTCAAAATATTGCCAAATTTAAAAAAAAAATCATCCTCCAAACTTTCTTTCTGTGTTCTTCCAGGTATGAGAGCATCATTGCCACATTATGTGAAAACTTAGATTCATTAGATGAGCCGGATGCGCGAGCTGCAATGATATGGATAGTGGGAGAGTATGCTGAAAGGATTGACAATGCAGATGAACTGCTAGAGAGCTTCCTTGAAGGCTTTCATGATGAGAGCACCCAGGTGTGTATTTGCATTGATAAATAAACGAAGACTATCCTTGACAACCCCTTTTTTAGAAGATAAGTCCTAGACTTCGTGTGGTTTGTTTTTTTTTTTTCTTTTGATGTAGAAGTTAAAGGTATAAATTACTGTTTTCTTTTTGCATGTATTGGCTTATTTATCTTTTCAACTTTTAATGTCCAAGAATTATTTAAAGGATGCATATTGTAACTGTTTGTTAGTACTGTTATTTTTAAATTTGACAATTGATAAGTTGTTTCCAAAGGGTTATCTATAAAGTTTTCAATTAACATTAAGTAGAGATTGATCCAGAGCATATCACTTCATTTTTATATTTTTTTTAAACATTTTTGGTGTCTCATATAAACAATAATTTATATCATTTAAGCTAGTCAGTTGGCTTTTCAGTAAAGTCTATCTAGTAATTTTGATTTCCACATAGTTTATTTGTAAATAATAAATAAAATACTTGCAATGTTTCTGAAAAACAATTTTGAATTATGTAGAATTTACTGCCAAATGTATGTAATAGTTTGCATTTAATGTCAAGATCAAACTTATTGAAACCCTTCTGATTTTGAGGACTGACCATTTAATTTTTAAAAAAGCTTACAGCTTTGCTTTTGGTCTTTACAAGGAAAAGGTACAGGGCTTGAATAAGAATTGGGAAAATCGTAGCTATTACTAAAAAACTTGCACTGTTTAACTTAAATTAAGGGAAAAAAAACTTGTTATTGCTACTTTTATCACATTATAGAATTAGTTTAGAAATAAAAATGTGATTCATGTTAGCTTTGTATGTGCACATAAGATAAAATAGGTAGTCCATAATGCCTGTGTCATTCTTTATGAGCCTTATGCTGAAATCCCTCCATGTCTTTTTAATAAACCCCTTTATAATCACACTGGGGCTCATTTCGGATAATGTAATTATAATTCCAGGAACTGTATTTGACGAGTGCTATAATAATTGAGGAAACTAAATGAATAAATAAATGTTGCATTTTTCAAATAGCAAGTCATGGTTCCAGCAACAATTAATATTAATGACTTTTGCATGTTTGTATAGTATGTTAAATGACACATTTTTTTTATTTTACTTGTCATTGCATCGTAATTCCGACTTAAGTGTTTCCTTAACATTTGAAAATGTGTGTGACTGTATTCTTGTAAATGGCCCAAATGAGTACAGTGCTCCAAAAAAAGCTGATGCCATCCTTGCTTCATGCAGGCTGGTGTCATTATTTACCAGTAAAATCAATCTCCACTGTTTGACCAGCTCAGCTGTGCATTTCATGTTTTTTTAAACTTGCAACTATGTATCTATCCAGTTTTCACATAGACGCCAGTGATGCATGTACTTCTGTCATTTCAGGAAATACATTTTATGTTGTGTATTCCTAGAGTTCTTTTCTACCAATAAACTCCAATCTCCACCCCTTTCTTCACTCAGTTAAACATTTCATTGTCCTTAAATTTGGAAGCCCATATCTAGTCAATATTCACAAAAAAGCCAGGAGTCTACTGTTTATACTTAAATCTAATAATTTACTGTATGGTTGGTTTCATATTTTCGATTTAGTTTACATGTATTATTTTATGCTTTTGGGTGGTATTTGTAAAAAGAGAAATGTATTTGTTTTTATAGTTGTAATTTTAAGTTTGCATTAAATACATTTTTGTACATTTAGGATTATTTTTTAAGCATAATTTGGTTTAAATTTGACTAACTTCTCACATTACTCTACTTCTATAGAGGACAGTTACTACATTTGCCACTTGTTTCAAACAGGTTCAATTAACACTCCTGACTGCCATTGTAAAGCTATTTTTGAAAAAGCCATCAGAGACACAGGAACTAGTACAACAAGTCCTCAGCCTTGCCACACAGGTATATCAATGCTCTAAATATACTTTTTTTGCTTGTTCAGTCCTGATATAGACTATTAAAAGTAACGTTCTATTTGCAGCTCAGTAAAATAGTACTGTTCCTTCTGCTGGACTTATTTATACATGCGTAGAATGAAAGTATACTGTTTCCCTGGTTCTTTGATTGTATCTTAAAAGCTTTGCTATTGCTTAACCTCCTAAATAATAGTTAATTCTATTAGAAGCATTGATATTGAATGTCTTTGCACAGTGATATTTCATCATTTAAAAGTTAACTTTTGAACTTTGATCTATGAATTTATCGTGTCAATTGCTTTCATATCAGCCATGAAAAATAATAAAAATATCATGTACAGAAATAATCAAACTTTTTTTTGTACTCTCAGGACTCTGATAATCCAGATCTCCGAGACCGAGGCTATATCTACTGGCGCCTCCTGTCTACTGACCCTGTTACAGCTAAAGAGGTAGTTTTGTCTGAAAAGCCTCTTATTTCAGAGGAGACTGACCTAATTGAACCAACACTACTAGATGAACTTATCTGCCATATTGGATCATTGGCTTCTGTTTATCATAAACCTCCTAATGCATTTGTTGAAGGGAGCCATGGCATTCATCGAAAGCACCTGCCAATCCAGCCTGGAGGGTAGGTAAAAAAAAAAAAAAAAAAAATTTCTTAATCTATATA
>JANRMT010062814.1:86799168-86834775 GCA_026402145.1 Polypterus bichir lapradei | reverse complement strand
TTGAATTTATGTCTATCTGTTAGAGCATCCCATGAAAACCACCACACCTATTTCTACAAAACTCTACAGCTAATTCCAGTATAATCTGACATATACTATAGGCTAATAAAACTTAAAAACTATGTAAATACTATCATATGTAGAAAAAACCTAATGAAAACAACCTCACTAAATGTTGCCACTATCACTGAAATATTACTTTGTATCACTACATATCCTCTATATGGCAGCAACAGCTCAATATTGTGCCTTACTAAAATTATTTGAAAGGAATGGCACTTTATTTAGAATCTGTCTTCTCTTGCATCTCAATTTTAGAGTTATTGTTATATGTCTGTCTGTTTGAGCATCATGTGAAAACCACCACAGCTATTTCTACAAACCGTTCCTTTGAATACATGTTTTCCTATGTTTAAATATCTAGAAAAAATAAAATAAAACACTTCACTCATAGTTGTCATTTTTTGCTGGATCTTTGTGCCTTTTAACCTCAATATCTACAGTACACAACATGATATTATTATGGTGTGTACTTCAAAAGAATTAGAAACACTTGTGTAACAAGATCTCACCAACTTCAGGTGTTTATCTTATCCACAGGAATTATTGAGATTTTTAAAATATTTAAGCCTGTTGAAAGGCAATACGATTTTAATGTTTGCCGCTCAATTAATCTTTTATTTGATAATGGTATCAAAAATCCATTCTCTCTTTTTATGGAAACTCATTTCATGATGAAGATAAAGGGTTGTTTTCAGTTTTTGCCTAGGGCCTTTGTCACTTGTTATGAGATCCGTGCTTGAGCTGGATTAATGGAAGTCTTTTGGGATGGAAGGGGTGCAGAGTGTTGCTCAGGGAGAACAGCGGCATGAGTGTCACTTGACCCTTATTTGTCTCTCAGTGATTGATTTGTACATTACAACTGTAGTCTATTATACACACTCTAAAACATTTCAGTATTACTACTGAGTTCTGTTGGCGCATACATACCTCTGGTCCTCAAATAAATGGGAGTTGAAAGAGGTGAATGATGAACTTGAATTGTATTGAATTATGGATTCTCACAGGCCTGTTTAATAATTTTGTGATAGTTATATGGCATTAATATGTTATTACTTTAAATGCACCTGGCATTTTTGTTTTATCATTTACATCACAGGTTTTTTTTTTTTTGTTTTTTGTTTTTTTTTAATATTTTAAATACTCTGTCTCTGAGTTAACCTGAATGGAGTATCTTAAAGCTCCTTTGCTATAAGCTGTCTTCTTTATTATTATCCACGTGTTAAGTGGATGCAGCTTTTAGTGATGAAAGAGGGTAAGATAATCAAATGGCTCTTCACAGCTGTCAAGGGGAACTGCTTGAGGTGGAAATGAGGCAGTAGTCAAGATTCACATAACTAGTTGTTTTCACTTGATGGCACATGAGCTGAACAACGAGATGCCATGTGTTCCTGACATTTTCTATGCTGTTTTCACTTCCTATAACCTTGAGGTGTAATTCATATTATAGATGTAAAATTACTTTTTAATGGAGAGAATGGCTTCATATTCAAAATGCAAAATGTTCCACTGCGTGATGAACTGTGAGTTTGCATGTATATTATAAGCGAGCATGTTCTCTCTGCAAGATGGTGGAACATAAATGCAAAAAAAAAAAAAAAAACATTTTGCACTAAATACTGATTTTTATCCCCAAATCACACAACGCATACTAGTTTTTTCATGATAAACACATTTTGTCCATATCATGGAAGTGTGCTTTGCCTTGTTTTACACTTGGCACTTTATAAATGTGTTCTGAGTCACTGATAAGCTCTGTTTGTGCTTAGTTATATGGTGCTATATTTATTTACATAAGGATGTTTGCCTTCAGAAGACCATTATTTTGGGATTGGCTCCTGTCTACCACAATGCTCTTGTGCAGAAAAACTTGGATTCATAACATTCATAAAGTGGATAGAAGGGCAAATATGCGTATCAACAAACAAATAATTAAAATTCCTACATTGTTTTGGAAAAGGCCCCCCCCCCCTTTTCTTTTTGATAGAAATTTACAACTATTAGATTTATATCTACATAACTAAACCATACAAATTTTAACAAATAGTATAATACAGTTTATTAAGATTATAGAAATATGATAGTTCTTTATGTAAATTATTTAAAAGACAGGGTAATATGTACGTGCAAGAGGCTGTTTTTCATTTGTTTACACATTATCTGGTATTTCCTCGATAAATAAGCTATTTAATTTAGTGTTCATCTTTCAGGAATTTAGCCTAGCCTGACATCACAGTTGGCTTGTCCTTTCTCGCTCGAGTGCACAGCCTTGGGTGAGAGAGAGCTAAGCTCTAATGCTGTGACTAAAAGCTTTTTTTTTAATTTAGGGAAAAGCTTATAAAAGCTAGAGGTTCACTTGACACCGTTATTCCTCAGCTTAATGCATATTAAAAGGTAAACATGAGAAGATCAAGCATTAAATGGCTGTGCTTACTAGCTACTCTGAGTTCTTTTTTTGTTTTTTTGTTTTTTTGACACCAAGACTTTAAAGAGATGTCTATTGCTATGTGGATTTATATTGTCATTGCTTGGGGTTCAGTTAAATTAAGTTGTCTTTGTTATGGTTCCTTTGTGTGTGCATTTGCTGTGAAGTAGTATTTTTTGGTTTAAATTTGCCTGTTAGCTCTTTGCTGTGTCCTTTGCAGATTCCAAGTAAAAAGTGAGTTTAGTTGCCAATATACCATTACCGGAGTAAAAATGATGATGATAATAATAATACTGTTTATTTATCTAGCACCTTTCTCATGCTTTAAACGATTCCCAGAAATTCAGAATGAACAACACTGGATGCAAATATCTACAAAAAACACGAAATAAAGATCAATAGAAGATGCACAAAGCTTTGAATTAGAATAAGAGATAATGAGAATAAAATACAAAAATACAAATACTACAAGAAAGCCATAAACAAATGGTATAATTTGGGATAAACATCAGTGTAGCTCCTACTGTCAGATTGGGTTCAGTCCCTAACATGAAACAGAAGCTTAAAGAGCTGATCCCAAAGCAAGTAATCATCCAGAGGGATATCAGAGAGTGAGTGTCCAGCTAAAAGAGAGCTTAGGGGAGAGTATGCTTTCAAACAAATGAGTAGTTTGGCCCAAAACAGAGTGAAGAGATATGTACGTCTGTTTTTTCAATCGGAGGCTGCTTTTGCTGATGGATTAGAGTCCAATTCCTGGTTATAGTTGCATGAGGGTCTCCTTTATAGTAAACAAGAACTCCGCTAAGGACGAATGACTTGCTTAGATGTCTGTTGTTCTGGCAAAGTTTGTAGGGATGTCATCTTGCCTTTAACATGTTTGGTTATGAAATCAAATTTAGAAAGCAAGCCAACCAAATGGTAGCTTATAGTAGAGCTGCAGTACATTTCATCAACTTAAAAGTATTCTTCTGGAGTTTAGATAGAAAAGTGCAGCAGGCTCACTGCATGTCTCTATCATATAAGCTATCAAGCTTGATTCTTAATAGCAAAAGAAAAGTTAGCAATCTCTAACGCGCGAGTTTAACATGTGACCAACTCTGGAGAAGAGAATTTCATTTTGTAAACAACTTTCATAAATTAAAGGAGCTTCTCTGTTTTGTGAGCTGGCCAGGCAATAAAAATGTTTTGCATCAAATTACCCAGACACACATTAATAAATAAAATAACAGTTATAGAAGATAGATGGAGGTGTATATGTATATGTAGGTAGAAACTGCTGAGTGGCTGGCAGGGTCTTTTCTTGGTTTGATTAAACACAGTGATGGCTCACTACACTGTAATTATGGTCTTTGAGGTTACATACAGTGGTCCCTTGTTGCTAGTATAAAATGAACCTTCTGAGAGTTAGTGGTCAGTTAACCCTTTACATATCCATATGTATTGCGTGTGCACATCACAGTCTTTTTGCAGCTCCTGCTTGGCAATAGAGAATCTGCTATTGAGAACAGAGAGCAGGTGCTGACACTTGAACAACAAAGAGTAGGCAAATTTCTTTTGGTTAAGTGTTAATGGTTCATTTCTTTTGTTTTCCAGCAATGAAACTGGTGAGAGTCCTGTAGGAGCTGGTCCCACAACCCAACTTGATCAGCCACAAGTCATCCCTTCACAAGGAGATCTCCTGGGAGATCTTCTAAATCTTGACCTAGGTCCACCTGTCAATGTCCCTCAAGTATCCTCTATGCAGATGGGAGCAGTGGATCTTCTTGGCGCTGGTCTGGACAGTTTGGTAAGCCTTTAAGTCTTCATGCTAAAAAAGCAGAACCATGGGAAAAAATGTAGAGGTTAAAGTCCCTTTACAAAAAGAAGAAAATTATGATTCAAATTTTGCAGCTGATTTTTTAAATATAGGTGGCTGTGATATTAGGGGTGATATGCTTGTTTAAACTCATGTCTGCTAATATGAATAATTTGGTAGATTTATAGATACCCGAGCTGTTGCAAGGATAAACACAACTCAAACACCCACAAACATACACTGTTAATGACTGAACAAAGGGATGTCCATTAAATTATATCAGGCTTCCATATTCATTAGTTAAGCATTAAAGTCAATGCTGAACAGTTTCAGATTCTCTCTGTTTTAATATGTTCACTTATTTTACTTATTATATAATAAAACACCCATTATTAAATAAATAACAGATTTACCATCTGATTTAATAAACCAGATATGTGATTAACTAAATGTTTTCTGTTCAAAACCTAAGCTCAAACAGAACAGTATACAGTATATATTTGATCTCTTTGACAGCCCCAGTTGGTCTTTACTGTATTCAGGTTATCATGGCCTTGCTACCTTGGTCACAGTGAGTTTTGAGAGATCGCCAAATATTGGAGAATATTTATAAAAAGGTTTCCAGGAAGAAAAATTTTCAGACTGCTGATGATTTAGAAGACGCTTTGCCTAAATGGTATCCCATGAAGGCCTAGGAATAGCATATCAACAACTTGGAATACTGGTTCATAAAATAATATATTCTTTGGTGATAATTTCAGTGAATTCATAGATGTGAGTAAAAAGAAAAAACAAACCATCAATCTTGGATATTGGATTTGCAAATGTTAAGATTGGAGTAGAAAAATTTATCATGACCAGTGAGTGCATTGAGAACTACACAACGAAAGTACTATTATCAAATTTAATTTTAAACCCATTATTAATCTAAAAAGGTAAAATAACAAGCTGCGATCTACAGAGCAGTGGGAAATCGTTATGGCTGGGTTATGCATGTGGAATTCAGCACAATAAGTCTGCTTTCCTGCATGCTTTCTAAAGTTAAAGATTTTGATGGTTCTTTTATGGTATGGGAGCAATTCTTTTCATGGTTTAGGTCCACTGATTTCTTTAGTATTCAAAGAAAGTGACAATAGAGAGAAGTCAAATCTGTGTAAACATGCTCATCCTATGGTGCAGCATTTCTTTCCTAATGGTAGTAAAATGCACTTATTAACAGAGCATGAGAGATCCCAGATTAATTTTAAGTGTATGAGAGTGAAATATGCTACAGCAGTATCAGTCATTACCATTTAGTGAAAGGTTCTCATGGAACAGTGCCGTTGTGTACCTCTTCCCGGTAAATTGGAGACTTAGTTTCCTATTCAGACAGTTTAGCTGGGAATTTCCTTTTCTTTCAAGTAACACATAGGTGGTGGTAAGAGCGCTAGCTCTTTAAAGCACTTTGTCATGTTATATGCTGTTGTGGGTACCACATAAATTTATGCATATGTTTGTGTAAAATTGTTTTTAACTCATTGTTATCAAGTCATTAACTAGAACCTTATAGTAAGTAAAACATGACCTGGAACTGAGGTGGATAAACAAAGTTCTGCTATACACAAATCGCAGTATGAAAAAGAATATATTCCTTGTTCTGAATAAATTGGTTACTACACCTTTTTCAGCAGTAACTGCATCCAAACATTTCCTCTTGTTATTAGTCAGTCTCTCATAGCACCATTGAGGAGTTTCAGCTAACCAACTTCATGCTGAAATACTTTTATTCAGTAACATTTTCAGACTTGCTAAATTCAGATCCTGTCACAATATCTCAGTTAGATCGGGTCTAATTTAGACCTGATTATTAATTAAGCTGTCCAAAGATCCAAATGTTTTTCTTCAAGCTTTCTGATGTAGACTTGCTTTTGGGTGATTATCTTGCTGCATGACTGATCTGAACTTCACCTTCAGCTCACGGGACCTGATAAGTTGTGACATTTTTATGAGAAATGTTTTGATACAGACCTCTATCTGTGACTCATCCGTGCACTTAATATGTTTGAAGAGAGCACACATTTTTTTAGTGAGTGGTTCTAGTCTTGCTTACTTGTAAATTGTCTTTTTGTAATGAACACCTACTATAGTCGCATGGAAAAAGAAATATGTAAATCCCACATTCATGAAGAGATTTTGGTAAGAAGGTTACTCATAAACATATTTTAAATGCAAATACTCAAAAAAAAAAAAAAAAAAAAAAAGACATCAAGTGGTATTTTAAACTAGTGCAGAGTGAACCATATAGTCTATCAAGCAGCCATACTGGTTTTCTGCTTAATTTGGTATGATTTCCATAATTAAAACGTTTGCATTTTTCTTTTTTCATTTTGCTTTTCCTTCTTCAGATGGGAGAAGACACACAATGGGTAAATAAAATCTGCTGTATTTATCTTTGAATCATTTGGCTCTGCATGTGTTTCCTAAAGATTATCTACAATGAACAAAAAAATGGTCTCATCACCCATCATGTCTGTCTTGCAAATTCAATCAGATTTATTCATATTTGAATGAGTGGGCTAGCTGTTGCCTCTAAGGGTACACTTTTTTGGCAAATGGTTATTCTAAGTCTCTCCCTTAGATCTAAATTACAGATGTTATCACTCCATTCATAAAGAAAATTATACTTTTTACTCATTTGATTAAGTATTCCCAAGGTTGATTGCCAAACAGTTCATATTAAGTTCAGCTGTTACAAACTGTACAGTAAAATATTCTACAATGCAAGTGGTTCACTCAATGAAAACAAACAACTTAGTCAGACATGCAGACCATGTTACTATTTTTTGTCAAAGTCTTTCACTTAACAGTTATAAGACAGTGTTTTTTTTGACACACGACACATGTTTAAAGAAACCCTTTTAACAAATTGATAACAAAGCTCATACAACTACTGAGTGATACATGTAAGCGTAATTGTTTGACCATACATTAACTTTGATATGCAATACATTCTGACCAGTACTGATAGCATCTTGTTTATTCCAATATGCAGTTTTTACAAACCAAGATGGAAAAGTGTACTAAATGGGACACTGTCTGTACTTATAGTTTTTGTAATTAATATCAACATACAGGTGCATCGCAATAAATTAGAATATCATCAAAGGTAAGTTATTTCACTAATTCAGTTCAAAAAGTGAAAAAAAAAAAGATATATTTCAAGCGTTTATTTCTTTTCATTTTGCTGACTATGGCTTACAGATAACAAAAACTAAAAATTCAGTATCTCAGGAAAATTAGAATATTACGTAAGACCAATTAATAAAATATATTTTTAATGCAGAAATGTTGGCCAACTGAAACGTATATCCATGTATGCACGAAATACTTGGTTGGGGCTCCTTTTGCATGAACTACTGCAGCATTGTGCCGTGGCAAGAAGGCAATCAGCCTGTGGCACTGTTGAGGTGTTATGGAAGCCCAGGATGCTTTGATAGCGGGCTTCAGCTTGTCTGCATTGTTGGATCTGGTGTCACTCATCTTCCTCTTGACAATACTGGGTTTAGGTCAGGTGAGTTTGCTGGCCAACCAAGCACAGTGATACCATGGCCATTAAACCTGGTATTGGTACTTTTGGCAGTGTGGGCAGGTGCCAAGTCCTGCCAGAAAATGAAATCAGCATAAAGCTTGTCAGCAAAGGGAAGCATGCATTTTCTGGTAGATGACTGTGCTAACTTTGGACTTGATAAAACACAGTGGACCAACACCAGCAGATGACATGGCTCCCCAAATCATCGCTGACTGTGGAAACTTCACACTGGACCTCAAGCAACTTGAGTTCTGTGCCTCTCCACTCTTCCTCCAGACTCTGGGACCTTGATTTCCAAATGAAATGCAAAATTTACTTTCATCTGAAAAGAGGACTTTGGGCCACTGAGCAACAGTCCAGTCTGTTTTCTCCTTAGCCCAGGTAAAACGCTTCTAACTTTGTCTCTGGTTCAGGAGTGGCTTGATACAAGAAATGCGACAGTTGTAGCCCATGTACCAGATATGTCTGTGTGTGGTGGCTCTTGAAGCACTGACCCCAGCCGCAGTCGTCCTTCTGAATCTCCACCCAAAATCTTGAACGAGCTGTGCTTCACAATCCTCTCATGGCTGTGGATATCCCTGTTGCTTGTGCACCTTTTTCTGCCACATTTTTCCTTCAACTGAACTTTCCATTAATATGCTTGGATACAGCACTGTGTGAACAGCCAGCTTCTTTAGCAGTGACCTTTTGTGCCTTACACTCCTTGTGGAGGGTGTCAATAACTGTCTTCTAGACAACTGTCAAGTCGGAAATCTTCCTCATGATTGTGTGACCTACTGAACCGGACTAAGAGACCATTTAAAGGTTCAGGACACCTTTTCAGGTATTTTGGGTTGATTAACTGAGTTGAGTGTGAGACCATGAGTCTACTGAGTGTGAGACCATGAGTCTACAATTTTTTTTTTACTTTTTCACAATATTCTAATTTTCTGAGATACTGAATTTTGGGTTTTCATTAGCTATAAGCCATAATCAGCGAAATGAACACTTGAAATATATCACTCTGTGTGTAATTAAACTATGTAATATGAGTTTTTGAATTGAATTGCTGAAATAAATGAACTTTTTGATGATATTCTAATTTATTGAGATGCATCTGTGTATTGAGATCTTGGTCACTTATTATATATTGAAAAAGTTTAACTTTAAAATTTGTTTTATTTTTCAGTGTTCAAAGCTGCAAAACTGATGCCAGGATTGAACAATGTACCATAATTAGGGCATGTCTTTTAGACATTGAACATGTTATTCTACAGAAAGGCAATAGATAGTATTAATACATAGGCTACAAATTTGATGCACAAAGTGTCCAAAGTGGTCTACTAGTTAACATTCTTTTTTTTAATAGCTTAAATAATAATGTTGAAAGTATTCATTTAAATGCAGAATTCCAAAATACAGAATTCTAGGCTGACATTATTTGGTAAAATGATTCTTGCATGCAACATTAAAGAATATCCACTGTTAATTATTTGACTGGGTGTATTTTTTCTGTTTTCTTTTTTAGCTTGGAGGAGATCTTGGTAGTGGTGCTGGGGGAAGTCCTGCTGTAAGTTGCATAGTAATTTTCTTATGAATCTGTGAAAGACTTTATTTTAAAGCTTCTTGAGTTTCACCACTGTAAGACAGGTTCCAGTAGCACCAGCTTGGTTATTAGCTCACATGTATTTTGTAAAATAAATTGAATCCATAAGACAGACTGAAGTGCTGTACGTGGTAAAACTAAAAGTAACCGAGGTGCTAAATTTACATTACTATTTTCAATTCAGTTTTCAATTTCTATTTATTTTTTCATAAACCAATAAAATCCTTCAATTCGTACTTTGACATTAAAATGGAAAATGCTTATACGGTATTGGAAAGCACTATATACAATGCATAGACTACAGTAATTTAACATAATACAATAATAATGGAAATTAATATGAACAGAGCTTTATTATCGTGTATAGTGTATATTGTTATATTCACTAGAGACCTAAATGAGTTGAAATGGTAACTTAAATCAATAACATTGTACTGCTCCACATTTCATTAATTGCTGTAGCAAAACAAGAAATCCAGTAATTTACGTGTTATTTTCGACTGTCTCCTGTATACTTAATTATTTTCATGATGTGGATAAAATGCAGGTGCTTACATATATTGTAAAATTAGAGTGCAAGTGGGTAAGTGATTTGCTTAGGGTTGTACAGTGCTCTTAATTGCTTGAGCTTTGCCGTGCTGTGTAAAAACAAATCCACTGAGTTCTGACCTTTTGATATAGAAATCATTTGACATGAAGTACTATTTGTAGACTGATTCACAATTAGCAATGGTGACATGCTGCAATCAAGGGATCATTTTTTCTAATGGGACTTTAACATAAATGTTATGAAAGTATATTACTCTGCAAGGTTTATGATGAACAGTCAGTCTTTCAGAGCAGTAATCAGAATAAGGTAATACTGCTATTAATGATAGATAGTGAATGATAAGTCAAGTACACATTTTTGAGGAGGTCCAATCTCATGAACTACAGAGAGACACTGAATTGCTTGGAGAATACTTCATTTTTAGAAGGCAGGAAAAAGGGTCAGTGTTTTCATTATGATAGAGTTATGATTCGAAGACAGTTCTGAAGAATGAAAGGAAAAAAAACAACTTCCAGGAAAGCAAATGAATCCACTTCATAGTTCATAGTTCCTGATGAAATACAGTATGTAAAAGACTGCTGCTAATCCTCTCTGGTCCACATACTGTATCTTTTATATACTTTTTTTCAGAAATGTAAAATATATATTTATAGCAATACAGAACATTAAAACTGTGACTTGCATTATCCAACTAACATGAATCTTGATGCTGCTCTCCAGCACCATGATGAGCAAGAATGCATCAAAATACATGTACAATGTTTCAATAAGTGACTTGTTCCATTAACAGCAAGCAATGTTTTAACAAATTTTTGAAGATAAACCCTACCTCTCTTCAGGATCAGGGTTCAACACCCAAGGTCAGTTTTATATGCAGAGTATTCACATGTATTAACAAATATATTGAAATTTCTGTATTCTTGAAAATATGTATCAAACTACATCTGAAAGGCAAGAATAAGACTTTGTGAAAATTATTGTAGTGGAGTATGTTAGAATGTAATGGAAAAGGTTTATACTTCTTAAATATTACATGGAAGTCATATGGATATGTTTACTTTACTTTGGTTTTTCAATTATAGGTTGGTCAGAACTTCATTCCTTCCTCTGTGCCCACCACTTTTGCTCCATCTCCAACACCAGCAGTGATTAGCAGTGGCTTAAATGACTTGTTTGAACTCTCTACTGGAATGGGTATCGCTGCTGGAGGTTATATTGCTCCCAAAGCTGTATGTATTCAAAAAATAATAAAATGGCATTTACTGTTATTATGGTATTTATTCCATTCTAGCAAACTAGTGTGACTAGAGAAGGGGATCTATAAATTTCACATTGTTCTGAAATAAAAATTAATGATAAAACATTTAAAAAATATGATTTGTTTTAATAGTTTTAAAAAGGATGAAAAGAATTGTGATAATCCACTAATTATCCTGTTCAATTACAATATTTTACATAGAAAATATGGCTTTACTTAGTCTTTCTTTTCTGTCTCAGGTTTGGCTGCCAGCTGTAAAAGCTAAAGGCTTGGAGATAGCAGGCACATTTTCTCGAAGACAAGGGCATATGTACATGGATATGAACTTTACAAATAAAGCCCTGCAACATATGACAGACTTTGCCATTCAGTTCAATAAGAACAGGTAATTACCAATTAAAATAGTTTAATACAGCACAGTTTTAATATGTACCTGCATCTATGTATTTCTCAGTTTTGGAAAGCACTGGGATACAGTTAAACTTCACAAAATCCTCACTAGAGTGTTGTACCACGTTAGCCATTATGGATGTAATGAGAAGTCAAGAAAAATGACACCTTTTATTGGCTAACTAAAAAGATTACAATATGAAAGCTTTCCAGGCATCTCAGGCCCCTTCTTCAGCCAAGATGTAATATTATAACATTTAAAGATTATTACATCTTGCCTGAAGAAGGGGCCTGAGTTGCCTCGAAAGCTTGCATATTGTAATCTTTTAGATAGCCAATAAGAGAGAGTATTCCTTTTATTTGGATACAGTTGGCTTTACTCCAATTGATTTATATATTAAAAAAAGCAATACTAAATTTGCTTGCTGATTTAATTGTTTGCAAGAGTGTCACATTGGTTTTGTTCTGAGCCACCATGTTGCACATCGTGCAAACTGTTGTAAAAAAAAGGGGGGAATCCCCAAAGTAACTCAGTGGTTCAGAATTTTGGGACAGAGCATAGTCAGTGTCCAGCCTATTCAACTGGCTGAGTGCAGCCCAGAAGCAATCTCTGAGTGGCCCAGCCCATGGTCCTGCCAGAAACAGAGGAAAACAGGAAAAACACATTTCGTGAGCCTTCAGAAATTCCTACTGTACTACAGCCAGTGAATGCAACACTCTATATAGCTGAGCAGCATTCAGCCCACAATGCAGTGTGTAATCATGTGTCTAGAGGTGGCCTAGGTCAGATATAACCACAATGTTTATTTTTTGTTTTTATGCACTTTTTGTTTTGCCTGCATCAGATATGATCAAATTTAAAAAGGAAACAAAAAATAAACATTTTTGTTTTTAATACATTCATTTGCGTTGATTTAAAGTATGTTGTTACATGCTGCTTACCGGCCACTGAAAATGTCTGGTCCAGCTAAATTTGTTGGTTTCAAAATCTGGCCCAGCTGAATTTGTAATTGAATAGCCCTGGTCTATGGTTTAAGGTTTCTTTATTTAGTCATGTTTACACAAGAAAACATGAAGTTTACCTTCTTAATTGCAACTAATAACAGACAGAATGAGATAAAACAGAAAATAGAAACAAGAAAGGTTAAGGTAAAGCAGTTAGATAATACATATTTACACCAAAAAAAAATAAGGAAGTTGTAAAAATTTTGCCAGAGAATGATCCAGTGGTGTGAATTTATATAACGAACATTTTATTTTCGTATGTGGAGCAGGTTAGAGATTATGAAAGTACTAAAATTCGAAAGTCTCAAAAAACTGATAGTAAAGATTGCATTAGTGATAACAAACGGAAAGTATTACTCTGTGAAATAATGGAACAGTGAAAAGAGATCGAATATATGGACATAGGTGATATGACAGAAGTATGTAGATATTGTTCGGCTTAAAACTTAAAGTCAGAGACATGTAGATTGTCTAATTCATGTTGCCATCAGGGAAAAGTAGTGTTTCTTCCCAATGAAGAGCCGAATCCGCAAAAATTAAAAGATTTGTTGTTTGGTGAAAGTGAAATCCGCATACGTGAGCAGCAGAGACGCGAAATTATCTCCGAGAAAGTCTCGTCCCAAGATTTCCTTTTATAATAGAGAGATATATAATATAACGCACACACAGATTTTGAGCTTTATATATTAGATATCATTCCTTTTGTGATCATGTCTTACCTAATTCAAGACTGAGATGTTCACTATCTTCATTTTTGTCTCTGGTTGTTTATCCAGTGCTTCCTTTTTTATTTTCAAACAGCTGGGCTGACATGGCCACAGTGAACCATCTCCCTCAGCATGTTGTGGAACTTTAATGACTTATTAAGCCAGTTTAAATTCTGCTGTGTTTGCAGCTTTGAATTTTTTATTTTTTGCTTTCAGACTGCTCATTTTCAAAGCAATCATTTCACATTTACAGATATATAGTTGTCACTTGTATAGTTCCTGCATGCTTCCCAGTTTAAGGCTATAATGGGACAGTGAAGTGCATATGTTTTTTGCCAAGAGGTAATATTTTCCTCATTATGCAAATGACCTTTTTAAGTAAAGCATATTCCAGACCATAATTCTAATTTGTTCTCTTTATTTCTCCATCATAAACTGTAGTACGAACCAAAAGGAAACTCAAAACTGACAAATCAATAGAATGGGGCATACTGCCTTAAAGAGTCTTTGCTACTCATTAGAAAAATCAGCCATTTAACAAGTACTTATTAGAGCACAGTTCATATAAAAAAAACAGGAAACACATGAAGGAAAACTGGGGGAGATGCTCAGTGTAGTAATGGAGTGTAGCTCAAATGAAAAGAAACTGCAACTGACAAAATCGGCTGTTTGCTGAAAGTTATTCCTACACTTACGTCATTGGGGATGAATGGGGAGCAAAAGAGACAAAGAACACAGCACCAAATTCTTTCAGTATTAAACATTAAAAAGCTATGCACACAGAAACTAAAGCAACAAATTCCATCCTCCAGCTTTATAATCAGTTTGATCCTGTTGTATAAAATGTGACCGAACATGCTGTTTAGCTTCTAATTACACATATAGTGCAAATGTCAAATCAACTGCAAATAAATCACATTTAAATAAATATTGACATTTCCTGCACAGATTTTGTTTTTACAAATGTATTCATAAACTTTTTAAAATGAGCTATGCAGAATAATAGGCCAGCTGCATGGATGCATTGTAGCCTGCTGCATTGTAATGCATAGATGTTAAGCCCTTTTAACTATGTTATGCTTTTTTTTAAGGGAACGGTTACTGAACCGGAACAATTGATGCTTAAGCACATGACAGGCCATTTATAAATCGATCGCTAGTTGCATCTGAAAATATAAAAAACTAGCCAATAATGATATAATACAATACAACTTATTTTTGTATAGCCCAAAATCACACAAGGAGTGCCAAAATGTGCTTTAACATGTCCTGTCTTTTGACAGACCCCCAGCCTTGACTCAAAAAAATAATGGAAGTCAATCCTACTAGAAATAAATGCATGAATTCATTTCTCAGTATCCTGCATAAATAGAAAAGACCTTAATTTCCCAACATTTTTAAGGTGAAAGAAACATGATTTGGACAATTTTGTAATGTGCGCTTTAAATGACATACTAGAGTCAAAGATAACGCCTAGACTGCAGGCTGATTCAGTATAATTAATGGTGATTCCAACTGAGTTAAATAATGTCAAATGATGTAATGTGTATAATGATGGAGTACTGTCGGCACATTTCTTTAATTACTGGAATCAATTGTAATAACTAACAACTAAACCAGGCAAGGATTTTGCCTGTGAGCCCTATGTCATTTTCCAGCCTGTGTAGTAAAACAGAATTGGTCAATGGTGTCAAACGCTGTTCTTAAGTATAGAAACATAATTACAGTGAACTGTCCTTCATTAGAGGATATCAGAATGTTCTTTACAACACATGTTAGTGCCATTAATGTACTATGACCAGTGTGGAAGCCAGACTGGAATTTCTCAAACATATTGGGAAGTGTAAATTGTGACTGAAGCTGATTTTTTTCAAGAATTTTAGAAAGGATACATTTGAAATGGGTCTATAATTAAGTATTTGTGGATCTAGGTTTGACATTTTAAGTAATGGTTTGATGACTGACGATATAATGAACCATTAATAATGTTAAGAACAGGTGCTGCAAGAACATCCATTGCACTTCTTACTAGTTTTGTTTGCACTGGATCTAGGGAACAAGTAGTCTCCCTACATCGGTAAAATACATGAGCAGAAGCGTACAAAGTTGAAAAAAATGGAGAATATTAAGAAACTTAACATTACAGTTATTGCCAAGGCTAAATAAAAATTAAGAATCTAAGGAATAGGAAACTGTTATATGATCAGAATATTTGTAGATAATAACCAAGAAGGTGACAGAAATCAGCAATTTTCCAAGAGGTGTGTTTATAAGAGTGCCTTGTTATTTTCAACTCTGTGGTCGAGTGTTCACTCCAGTTCTTCAAATTATAAAGTGCAAACTATTACACTAACATTAATACTTTGTGGCATTGTGTTTGCCACCACAGGAATTGGGAGGATTATTGGATATACTTTTTTCAGTGTTCAGTCTGTATTAGTTTAATAATTTATTCTGGAAACAGCATGTTAACAACCTCATGAATACACGTAATGTAATCTCATAATATAATGTACATGTATCCCACAGAATGATGAACCCAAATTTTTATTTATTCAAATAAATTCATAATTTTCTTAAGTAACGTTCAAATTTTAATTATTGGTTCAGATATCATCTCTACTATGAAGTGAACCAAAGTCCCGCACCTAATAATCCAGCTAATAACTTAAGCCTATGTAGTAGAATAGGTTTGGTTCTGAGAACTATTTAATAAGAACAAATAGTGATCTGAAATTATTTTATCAGTTATTTTGTATGGGTGGGGATGACCTTACTAATTATAGATCAGTTTTATTAACATGTACCTGTATGACATGTGGGCGGCACGGTGGTGCAGTGGGTAGCACTGCTGCCTCGCAGTTAGAAGACCCGGGTCCTTCCTGCGTGGAGTTTGCATGTTCTCCCCGTGTCTGCGTGGGTTTCCTCCAGGTGCTCCGGTTTCCTCCCACAGTCCAAAGAGTGCAGTTTAGGTGCATTGGCGATTCTAAATTGTCCCTAGTGTGTGTGTGTGTGTGTGTGTGGGTGCGCGTGCATGCGTGCCCTGTGGTGGGCTGGTACCCTACCCGGGGTTTGTTTCCTGCCTTGTACCTGTGTTGGCTGGGATTGGCTCAAGCAGACCCCCGTGACCCTGCAGTCAGAATATGGCGGGTTCGATAATGGATGGATGGATGTATGACATGTATTTTTTTTTATTGGTTTTATACAGTGATTGAGAGACGGTTCAAGCAAATATACAATCAATTCTATCATCCAGACATTTTCATATTGGATTATAGTAGCTGTTCAAATTGGGTAGGAGAGGGTTTGCTACTCCTCTCAGAGTGCCCAATGTGAAATTGTCCATCTTATATACCGAGATATCAAAAGGGATGAAACAGTGGCCCAGACTGTTTATTTTACGCCATTATTAATTCTTTAAAAGACCCTGAAAAGTCTTGATAGAGAAATTTATTTTTTACCTAGTGTGGGGTAAAATAGGATATTCTTTTTCATTGAGCTGTGAAGGTGGGTTACAATTCTTCCAGTTGTATATAAGATAGGACAGACAAGCAATGTAGCATATAATGTCACAATTGATTTTTGTAACATAATATTATTCTTTCTGGTGTTAATCCAAATAAAGAAGCATTTGCTGCAATTGTAAAACAAAAACTGACAAAAAAAAAAAGAGGAAAGCTTTTTTTTTTTCAATGTGATGTGTTTTCAATATAAGATACAGGTAGTCCCCAGATTACAGACATCCGACCTTCAACGAGGCCACAGCTGCGACGCATGCGCCTCAGTGACTGCCGCGCCGTCATCTTCAGGCTGGGGATGCTGCAAGTGGTGGCTGGAGGGGGGCGATTTCGCTGCTCGCGCGGTGTAGTGTCCCTCTGGCAGCTCCCGCCGGCAAGCGGTGACCCGTGGTCCATAGTCACCGGGGCCACAGCTATCACTTGTGTGCAGGATGATGGTTCGTTGACCTCCCACTACGCCGCAGCAGCTACTGCTCCTGACTGGACGCAGGCTGAATGTAGCGGAGGGGGGCGTTTCACTGCCCGCCCAGGACACACGGCTGGTAATGCTGCAATTGCTGACCGGGTTGTGGCTGAAAGGAGACCATTGAAGGTGAACGGGGCGGCGGCGCTAGCATTGTAGTGTGCCTCGGATGGCTGCCTGTTGAATTGGGGTTGGACGATTCACTTACCTGCCTTTGGCCGCACCATGTTCGTTCTCGGTGGGCGGACGCTGCAGGCAGCATACTGTAGTGGAGGTGACTGTGTGGTGGGCGAGTGATGAACCCCTCCTCTCCACCCCAAGTCATTCTCAATAGCAAGCCTGCTTGCACTGTTACGCACATAGCAGGAAGTTGATTCTTGCCAGTACATCAGACGTATTGATGACGGGTGCCTTCCTGCTGTGATAGCGTATACAGTGCTGTGCAGAAGAGCTTATCTTAACCTTTTGTCTTCACCCTTCAACAATGTCTCTGAAACACAAATCTGATGCAAGTGCTGGTGATATAGTAATGAAGAGAAAAACCATCACCATTGAAAATAAAGTAGAAATAATAAAAAGGTCAGAGAGGGGTGAAACTCCATCATTCATTGGCAGAGCACTTGGTTACAGTTGGTCAACAACAGCATTTATTAAAATAATGTACCTGTTCCGACTTACATACTAATTCACCTTAAGTACAAACCTACAGTCCCTATCTCGTACGTAACCCGGGGACTGCCTGTATTTCCAAAACATACTCAGTAATTCATGGCGTAATTGTGTCTGTGCATATAGAAAAACATGAATAAAGTAATGAATACATCAAAGAAGCAATGTAGTTATAGAATCTTCATGAAGTGGTTGTTTTTAAACAGTAACTTCACAAAGAAAAAAATACAATAACGTCCCACTCATATTCTCAGTTTTATTTGCTTTAATGTAATTACATATTTAGGATAATTTTAGTCCCTGAAAAATGTCAAAGCATTAAGCTTTGTTATTAGATTTTATGAGCTCTAGTTGAATTAATGCATATTAATATGCATAAAATAAATAAATGATGCCTAGATCTGCAGATGCAAAACTGATGTTAATTTCAGAGTTATAGATGCTTTTTAATATAATCTGTAATGCTTTCTTTCAGCTTTGGTGTCATCCCTACCACTCCTCTTCCAATTCACACTCCTTTAATGCCCAACCAGAGCATTGAGGTTTCTCTTCCACTCAACACTATAGGACCTGTAATGAAGATGGACCCACTCAACAATCTTCAGGTTATTTTCTTTTTGCTTGCTGTTTATCAATGTAAAGTTTGGAAAATATACTCAGCATAAAAAGAAACGTCCCTTTTTCAGGACTGTGTATTTCAACAATAATGTTTTAAAAATCCAAATAACTTTGCAGATCTTCATTGTAAATTGTTTAAACAATGTTTTCCATTCATGTTCAATTAACCATAATCAATTAATTAACATGCACCTGTGGAATGGTCGTTAAGACCTTAACAGCTTACAGAAAGTAGGCATTTAAGGTGTCAGTTCTAAAAATGCAGGACACTAAAGAGACTTGTCTACCGACTGTGAAAAACACCCAAAGAAAGATGCCCAGGGTCCCTGCTCATCTGCGTGAACGTGCATTAGGCATGCTGCAGGGAGGCATGAGGACTGCTGATGTGGCTAGGGCAATAAATTACCATGTCCGCACTGTGAGACGCCTAAGACAGCGCTACAGGGAGACAGGAAGGACAGCTGATCATCCTCGCAGTGGAAGACCATGTGTAACAACACCTGCACAGGATCGGTACATCCGAATATCACACCTGCGTGACAGGTACAGGATGGCCACAACAACTGCCCGAGTCACACCAGGAACACACAATCCCTCCATCAGTGCTCAGACTGTCCGCAATAGGCTGAGAGAGGCTGGCCTGAGAGCTTGTAGGCCTGTTGTAAGGCAGGTCCTTACCAGACATCACCAGCAACAACGCCGCCTATGGGCACAAACCCAACTTCGCTGGACCAGACAGGAGTGGCAAAAAGTGCTCTTCACTGATGAGTCACAGTTTTGTCTCACCAGGGGTGATGGACGGATTTGTGTTTATCGTCGAAGGAATGAGCGTTACACCGAGGCCTGTACCCTGGAGCGGGATCGTTTTGGATCGATGGCTAGGGCCATTCCCCCCAGAAATGTCCAGAAACTTGCAGGTGCCTTGGTGGAAGAGTGGGGTAACATCTCACAGCAAGAACTGACAAATCTGGCCCAGTCCATGAGGAGGAGATGCACTGCAGTACTTCAAGCAGCTGGTGGCCACACCAGATACTGACTGGTACTTTTGATTTTGAGCCTCCCTTCATTCAGGGACACATTGTGAAACATTTTTAGTTTATGTCTTATGGTGTTGACTCTTTTAGTGTTCATACAAATATTTACACATTAAGTCTACTGAAAGTAAAAACAGTTGAAAGTCAGAGGACGTTTCTTTTTTTGCTGAGTATATATTTTCCTCTGCTCATCATTATCAGACTAATACTAATAGTACTTTTTATATTGTTAGATGTTTAGTCACAATAATTTTTATTCCACATAAATTTCAGAAGTGTTTTTTTTTTTTGGTCTTGATAATCTTACCCTCATTGATCTGACAAATGTCTAATACAAAATTACTCACAATCTCTACCTAAGTAGTGCTTATAGTAAAATCTGTGTCATTTAGGAAGGTAAAGCTTTAATATATAAGAAAGAAACAAAGTTAAAGCCAAAAAAAACTGCCAGAAATTGAAAAGGGCAAATGATAAGTCCTTTAGAAATGATGTGAAATAGGGGTGTCATAACGTATTTAAGCTGTGAGATATGCTAAACAGAGCCAGAGGAGGATTTGTAATGGTTGGTTGAGAATTCCTTGAACCAGTATGATTTTCAGTGATAAAGGGTGATATGTATATGTAAACATATGTATTAGCTCTGAAGTCATAGACAGCTTATGATATTTCTGCAACATTGTTGGCAATTTAAATGCACATGAATGTGTAAATCTGGCAGCATTAAACCAGTGGGATCTTCATTGGTTGGACTATGGAATCTGTCGACCATTACAACTTCTAATGGAGCATTTGTTTTAATAACGGTAAAAAGTTTAAGCATGCTGTGAAATACTAGATAGGGTAATGATTAGGTAAAGCTGAAGGAAGCTGATATAACACCTGAAGAGAGGCCAAAAATACGGACATGCATGGTGGTAATATGCCCTGTAGGCTTTTACATTTTTGCCTTTTTAATAGTTGTGGTGGTTGTAATTGATTTATACTAAGTCTGAAATATGTGCATCATACACAGGGTTTGCAATTTTTACATCAGAATAAAACTCACTTTTATAGACTACTTATGTACATACTTATGTACTTCCATATACAATATATTTTCCAACAAAATATCCAACAGTTGTTAAAATATTTTTTAATATACTTATTGTTACAGTATTTCTTTCTACGTAATAAAAATTGAGTACTATGTAGCAAGTTTTGCTGGTCATTTTAATGGGTTTGTCGATATTTTTATATTTAATTTATGGGAAAAAACTATCCTGGGAATAAAGTTTGAATTTGTCCCTGCAATGTTGCTGACATCATGTTGGAAATAAGAGTTCTCACATTCTATTTTTTATTTCAATTTTTCAGGTTGCAGTGAAAAATAACATAGATGTGTTCTACTTTAGCTGTCTTATTCCTCTCAATATATTTTTTGTTGAGGATGGTAAAATGGGTGAGTGTAAAAGTCATTTATTTCATTCTGTGTTTTAGAAGATTGGACTTGCCTTATTCTTTTCCTTATAATACAGCCCCCTGCCCTTAAACACACACACATGTCCCGATACAACTTTTCCTGTTCTCAAGGCATTTAATCAATTTCTGAATTATATTGTTATGTTTTGGATTCTACCCTGGGTGGATCTGATAGCTTAGTACTTGTCTACACATGAAGTACACATTCAGATACACTCTCTGGACATTTGAGAAGTGTTGGGTATTTTGTCATTAAAATGGCAAGTATTATACTTCATGAAGGTGTGAGCTCAGTTTTTGCAGTACTAAACAGGTTGCCCGAATGATCCTACTTTAGTTGTATCTGTCCTCCTGAAGCCCCAGTCAGAAGTTAAATATTGAAAATTCAGATAACTATCAGGTTCCTGGACAATGCCAAGCCACTAAATTGTTCAAGTATATTCACAGTCAGTCTCCATCCTCCTCTATTCCAAAGACATACATTAAGATCACACATGATTATTATACATTCATACTGTATATTTAATCATTCACACTTCTTTGCAAAAATCTCCTTCAGTAAATTAGAAGGCTTGTTATTTTGTAATCATTACTTTTAAAAACAGAACCATGATTCTAGTTAAGTAAAGGGTAGACCTTTGCTAACAGTCCAGCAGAATTATAAATAAAACAGGATTGTTAGTACAGCTAAGTAACTATTTAATTGCTCATTAGTCATTAATTTTTCCACACTCAATTATCCCAAAATGCAGGATGTTAATAGAAAATATTTTTATTTTGAGTTTGTGAAAATTCAACTTTAGATCATAAAACTTTAGATTGTCTACCATTAGTATGGTTTTTTTTTCATATGTTTCCCTTTTGAGAGGTATCAAAGCTCTGGCTTTCCACTTATGTACATATAAGGAATATAATTTATTTTGGAAGGAACAATAATTGTTTTTTCTTTATTTTGGTAGACCTTTATTCTTTAAAAGTAGTGTCATGCGCTCATTTATGGTTGGTCAAGTTGAGGCCATTCGTACTTACTGCCGAGGGCTGTAGGAAAACAGCGTAGTAATAATATTCTGGAAACTGCCAAAACCAACTACTAGAGGCTACAAAGGCTGTTTGGCTTTTGTTTATCATGTACTTGTGGCAGCGCTGACTGCCATGCACTCTGCATAGACACAGTGAGAGGAGTAGTTCTGGAGCTGCAGAGGTAGCAGTGTTTCAGCTGTCTGCCTTTCTGTACTGATGCTGCAACCAACAAATACCCACAAACTACCAATATTGTATGTGAAGAAAAAATGGTCTTTGTGCTCACAGTGCTGATGTTTTTCAAGCGGCAGCCACATTTTTTGTTTCTGATCTCTGCAGATGGCTCAGTTTTTTCTTCCATCAAGAATGTAGAAATACCTTGTAAATAATTATATATCTTACATTATTATTATTTCACAGGGTCTTATATGTTTTCTGATTCTTGGGGGCCCTTTAAAATTTGTTTTGATTGGTGCTGCTGCATGTGGTTAATTCTTATACATTTGGCCCGCAATGCCTTCCCTTACATGGACTAGGCATATGGATGCCAAGACTTGAAAACTGAATTGTGCTACTCCGTACTGGCACACCGAACCTACAGAGCCTCAGATGTAATGACCTTTAGAGTTTGTGACCAGCATGTGGCGAATTTGACATACAGCCAAATGGCCAGTCCCAAATGTAGCCGTAAGTTGGCGCATGACTGTACGCTAAGTGAGTTCATGCTCCTTTACATAATATACCGTATGTCTTATTTTAGAGCGTCAAGTATTCCTTGCAACATGGAAGGACATTCCAAATGAAAACGAACTTCAGTACCAGATAAAAGATTGCCACTTGAATGCAGGTGAGTGTTAAGTAAAAAGAACATTTAGTTTGTTTTAAATGCAAATTATGTACACCAAAAGGACAGCCTGGGTTGGATCAGCTAAATTGATTAGAAAAAAAAAAATTAGGGTATCTACCATCAGTTCAGTGTCTGATTAAAAAAAATTATATTCCACTGCTGAATGGCAATTTGTTGTTACTCGGAAATACTTCAGCTGTTTTCACATACAGCATGTACTGTATAAAGAAGAAAGTTTGTTTGTTTGAAAAAACTTTTTAGGAATTCTCTCATGCAGAAGGAGGTTAATGGTTAGGTTTTATCAAAAAAATCTTGGTGCTCCTAAGATAGTACCTAATAACTTCTGAGCAGTGCAATGTAAACAAGAACAAAGCATGTATCTAAGGTATGTTGAGGATGCTGAGCCTGAATTTACACTCCTTTTAACTCAAAATCTGATAGGTTGGTCAGTTACAAATTGTAATTCAGGTGTATATAAAACCTTTTGTATTAAAACCTTAAAACCTCAAGAAATGTGTTTTTCTGTCATAATCTCCATAAATAATGCTCAAGAGTGATCTCTTGGAGATTTCTATTATTAGCTTATAGACTCCTTATTTTGTCCTGCGATCAGCTTTGCATGGCTTGTTCAAGACCTGGAACTGGATATGGCAGACATTTATATATATTTGCCCAGATTTGATAACTATAAATATTTTGTATCGATCTACTTTACAATAAAAGTTTTCCAAGCAGCACTGACACCTACCTATACGTTATAGCTTAGGGAGGAATTGTTTAACATTTAAGGAATGATAATCATTTTATAGTGATATATTTATGAGAACCATTTAAATTGAACATTTTTTGTTATTGTTTTGCATATTTTTTACAGTCATCTAAAATTAGAACTTCTGGTTTAGTGTTGATTTAACAATGAATGTGTATTAGTATGTTTATAGATATGACTTTGTTTAAATTGTCTATCCTCAGCACTTCATTCCCATCTCTTAAAATTTGTCTTTAGTTTTAAACTAAGGTATAGTGTTCTTTCTTCATCAATATTTAATTACTTCTTGACTAGAGTGTACTTCAGATGCTTCCATTTGATTATTTTTGTTATTTTCATCTTTAGATTAACACATTAATTTCAGTTTTCTTGGTTTTTTGGTGATATTTGATTTAATTTTTAATTTGTCTCAGAAGACATGAAATTGTTTAAATATTGTCAAAAACCTTCATCAATTTACAATCTACTTTGATGGCTTCCATTAAATTTATAATTAATACAATTATACTTACCATTTATAAATGTGCAAAATGATAAGGAATCTGTCTATAATAAATTACCTTAGTGCTTGAAGTACATTTGATTATATTTAAATATTTTAATTTTGCAGTATTTAAGGACAGGATTTGATATCCTGAATATGATCATTTCTTTAGGGACCTAAAAGCATAGAGCAGACTGTTTTGAAACTCTTTTTAGGACAATTATTAAAATTGTGTGTCTTTGTGGTGTTGTTTTTTTACAGACACTGTTTCAGGTAAACTGCAGAACAACAATATTTACACCATTGCAAAGAGAAATGTAGAAGGCCAGGACATGCTGTATCAGTCCCTGAAACTTACTAATGGCATTTGGATTCTAGCTGAATTGCGTATTCAGCCTGGGAATCCAAACTACACAGTGAGTAGTTGATGTAATCTCTGTTATCTTTGTGGAATGCTGTACAGGAGTATCTCTTAATAAATAACATTTTCTACACATTAGTTGTTCAGAAATATTATTTGGGAACAGTATAAAAAAGAAATTTATTACTCAACTACTTGACTGTCATATCCCACTGATCCAGAATTTGTTATAAACTAGCTGAAAGGGTACCTACTCTATATATCTTATTTGCACATTTCTGTCATGCTTGTGAATTGAACTTCTTGGCAGCCCTTCAAAATCTTACATTTGATGCACACCTTTTTTCTGTTATTTGAGGAATAATTTTGTGGCACGTGTTAGACTTTCATGATAGTTTGAAATGCAGTGATATACAACTGCTGTCTTAAAAAAAGGCTTAAAAGCCTATGTATACTTAAGGCAAAGGCCAAGCAAATGGAGTTGTTTTCCCACTTGAAACATGCAGCATGCACTGTGCAATCTAGTTATATGTTCCAAAACCGTTACATAGTAAGTTTGGTGGTTTATAAGTTGACACATTTTAAAATGATCATTCTTGCACACAAGATAAAAGGGCACAACACATGAATGCTTTGCAGCACTAGGTATTGGTTTTTTAAGTAGATGTTAACTTTGACGTAAATTCTGCCTTGAGCATCAGCGATTCCTCCTGTCTAAGTTAAACACACACATGTCAGTTTTTGGAAATACAGTATTGTTATATACAGTACTGTTTACACTTGTCAAGAATGATTTATTAAAAAAAGAAAGAAAAATATAACCTTTCTTTCCTTCCACAGCTTTCCCTGAAGTGTCGTGCCCCAGAAGTCTCCCAGTATGTGTATCAAGTGTATGATTCAGTACTGAAGAACTGAAGGCCAGCTGTATTAACATTTGCACCTGGAGAAAAGAACCAATTATTTAATGTTGGTTTTTAACCACTGATGTAAAAGTGAACTGTGAACAGAGCCATAATGAAAGCTCTTAATACTTTGTAACCACTGCATTAGCCACAGTTTATGGTGACTTTACATGTATTCATTCCACTCCTATGTTAGTGCTTCCCTTCCCCTAATTTCATTTTGTAGCTCTAGTTAGAAGAGGTTAAATTGTATTATGACCAAAAAAAAACATACTCTTTACGCTTGTGCTTTCCACCATACTTCCATTTACAATTTCTGTTGTGGTTCTTGCACATTTTATTGTGTTTTGAAACTGTAATGAATGGAAACTGTTCACAAATCATTTTACTATTGCTGGGTTTAGTTTGTAATTAAGTCTCATGTTGCATTAGACAATTAAATATTAATATATCACTACAGAAGTAAATTACAGTAATTGAAATGGAAGGCTGTCAATGGTTTTGGGGTGGGGGGTATATAGAAGCTAAGCTGCTAGTGCCAACTTCTCCTTTCCAGCTGTTTATCCAGTGCCATTAATAAGTGAGCTTGTATGCTGTTAAACATTTATCATTTGCTTACAATTCTAGTATTTGTTTCTTCTCTTATAGCAGTTTAGATGCCCTACGTATGATCTGTACCGTGCAGCTTCATGTCAGCTGGTAATGTCATGAAGAATAATATCATTAAAATGGCTTTTGTTGCTACTTTAAATAATTTCCCCTCATCAACTAACAGCCTCTGTTTCTACTTAGCCTTAGTCCATCCACATATTTATTTGTTTCATTTGCACACTTTCCTTATTTTACATTATCATTATGTCCCCTCAATACAGAATGAATACAAGTTAAGTGGTAAAATTCAGTTTATAATGTTCTTTATGCCAGACCTTGGCTGGTGTTGCACATGACTGCTAAGTGCATGTGATTGGCCCTTTCTGTGTGATCAAGTAAGGATTGCTTCATACATTGCTGTCTGCATTGGTTTTGACACTTTTTCAGTTTGTAGTACGAAGACATCTTTCAGACTCCTGTCTAGATGTTACTGTCATTTATGTGTACTGTATTACACTTTGCAGTGTGCAAAAAATATTTGTATGTTAACCACATCTTGCTTTTTGATATCTTTGTTATTATGCATTGAAGATTGCTGATAAGAACCAGTTTGGTTTTATTGTTTTTGACTTTGTTCATTTTATACTGTAACAGTGTCTCAGAAGCCATTTCATTTGGTTGAGATTAACATTGAAATGTGTGTTAATTCTTATGAATTTGGATGTTCAGTCGTGTATGTAATGTGAATTGTAAATTAATTATGATCCTTTAATAATCTGCACATTAATCAATTGATAAACTGAACCTGTTTGTATTTTTGAAAGTCCTTATATATATATCCACAAACACTGGGCAGAGAAGGTTCTATGTGGACATACAATACATTTGTAGTATTTTAAGATTGCATTGAAGATCTTTACCACTTGTGAACTGTATTGTAGCTGTTACTCATGTTTATGGTGAAATATAAGTGAAAAAAATGTAAACAGGGCTTTCTAAAGAATATATCCTTAGAATTTGTGTGAAATATTTTACAGTGATGTCCTGTAACTTAAGGATAAGTAACTACCTGAATGTGCTTTTCAGATTAGCCTAACAGTAGTCCATTTTGAAATGAATTAGTCAGTTTATTCTGCTTAACTAATCCTGACATCTGCTTTGTGTCTTATTAGGTCTGCAGTCAGGGAAAGGTAATAATTTTCTTGCCTATATTACTGAGTCATTCTATATTTTAAAATGTCCTTTTGCAAAACAAAACAACAACATAATTGCTCCTTTCAAGCATTTCTATTTCTGTGCATCACATGGTTAGACATATTTGCATATCATATAACAAGGTGACATAGTGTTCTTAGGAAAGTATTTGTAGTTTGGCACCTCTGTTAACTGTGCCTGTAACCTGCATGTTAGAAGCACTCTCCTCATTTTAAATATATAGCCCATTAAGGATGATTTGTCTACTATTGCAGACTAAAAGTATTGCTAAATGCTTGTTTAATCAGCCATTATTTTATTTTGAAACAGCAGTCTGTTACCTTTCTCCATTATAAAATGCTAATATATTTGTTTGGTACGCACCCTTAATAATTGGCTCCTCTATCTTGCATTTTTGGTTTACATACTGCTTTACAAATGGATGTTCCAGTGTAGCTGTGATGAGGTATAAACTATGAGTCAAGGTTCTTGACTCTTGACTACTCCCAACATTGAGAGATTATTTGAGCTTACATTTAAAGCTTCCTTATCCTCCAGAAATAGTTTTCTAACTGGTATCCATATTATATTTAACATTATCAATAAATGTGTCTTGACTTTATGTAAGACTCTTATTCCTTGAACATGAAGTGTCTGAGGATGCTAATTGCAGCAGTTATTTTTATTTTTATTGATTTTCATAAATTAAACACAAATCAATCAATTATGATTAATACTACTTTCTGTACATGTATGCGTTATATCAAATTAATCTCAACACCCCTTCCTGCCCCGGTTTGGTAATGTAAACAGTGCAAAGGAAGTGTATTAAATGAAATATGCTGTACATTCATACACTCAGTGGTTATTTTATTAAGTATTTTTGTACAGTATTGACTAGAACCCCCTTTTACCCACAGAAAAAGGTATGTTGACAACGTTCCTGCAGATGTTTGGCTAGACATATTGATAACTAATTGCTCTACCTTTTCTTGATAGTGTACTTTTAGATTGGAGAATGTACTAGCCATTTAAGGAAACAGCAGTTAGATTCTTGTTAGTTAAACTATTCTGAGTATACACATGCTTTCTGACCTTATCCACTATCCTGCTGTAAGTATCCATGGGGAAAAAGAGTAGACTGTGTTAATAAAGAGATGCACTTGACCTGCAACAGTGTTTAGGTGCACAGTGGGGTTCAAATGGCACTTGGCTGGTTTTAACAAACATAATATTTAATAACAAAACATTCACACACCATAAAATACCACTGCTAGCCTGTCTCAGTGACTGAAGGAAAGATAGGTTTGTAAATTAATGCTATCTGTGCTAAATTCTGAACCTTCCATCTACAGTCATATGAAAAAGCTTGGGAACCCCTCTTAATTCTTTGGATTTTTGTTCATCATTGGCTGAGCTTTCTAAGTAGCAACTTCCTTTTAATATATGACATGCCTAATGGAAACGGTAGTATTTCAGCAGTGACATGAAGCTTATTGGATTAACAGAAAAAAATGCAATATGCATCATAACAAAATTAGATAGGTGTATAGATTTGGGCACCCCAACAGATATATTACATCAATAGTTCAGCCTCCTTTTACAAATATAACAGCCTCTAGATGCCTTTGATGAGTGTCTGGATTCTGGATGGAGGTATTTTTGACCATTCTTCCATACAAAATCTCTCCAGTTCAGTTAAATTTGATGGCTGCCAAGCATGGACAGCCTGCTTCAGATCATCCCATAGATTTTCGATGATATTCCATTCAGGGGACTGTAATGGCCATTCCAGAACATTGTACTTCTCTCTCTGCATGAATGTCTTTGTAGATTTCGAACTATGTTTTGGGTCATTGTCTTGTTGGAATATCCAACCCCTGTGTAACTTCAACTTTGTGACTGATCCTTGAAAATTATCCTGAAGAATTTGTTGATATTGGGTTGAATTCATCTGACCCTCGACTTTAACAAGGACCCAGTCCCTGAACTAGCCACACAGCCCCACAGCATGATGGAACCTCCACCAAATTTGACAGTAGGTAGCAGGTGTTTTTCTTGGAAATCGGTGTTCTTTTTCCGCCATGCAAAGCGCATCTGTTATGACCAAATAACTCAATTTTTGTCTCATCAGTCCAAAGCACTTTGTTCCAAAATGAATCTGGCTTGTCTAAATGAGCATTTGCATACAACAAGCGACTCTGTTTTTGGCGTGAGTGCAGAAAGGGCTTCTTTCTCATCACCCTGCCATACAGATGTTCTTTGTGCAAATTGCGCTGAATTGTAGAACGATGTACAGATACACCATCTGCAGCAAGATGTTCATGCAGGTCTTTGGAGGTGATCTGTGGGTTGTCTGTAACCATTCTCACAATCCTGCGCATATGCCACTCCTGTATTTTTCTTGGCCTGCCAGACGATTGTTTAACAGCAACTGTGCCTGTGGCCTTCCATTTCCTGATTACATTCCTTACAGTTGAAACTGACAGTTTAAACATCTGAGATAGCTTTTGGTAGCCTTCCCCTAAACCATGATACTGAACAATCTTTGTTTTCAGTTCTTTTGAGAGTTGCTTTGAGGATCCCATGCTGTCACTCTTCAGAGGAGAGTCAAAGGGAAGTAAAACTTGCAATTGACCACCTTAAATACCTTTTCTCATAGACACCTGTCTATGAAGTTCAAGGCTTAACGAGCTAATCCAACCAATTTGGTGTTTCAAGTAATCAGTATTGAGCAGTTACATTCATTCAAATCAAAATTACAAGGGTACCCAAGCTTTTGCACAGCCATTTTTTCACATTTGATTTAATTTCATACAACTAAATACTGCTTCACTAAAAATCTTTGCTCGGAAAACACTCCAGTACTCAGATTTTCATAGGAAATGAAAGACATACCACTGTTTTTTTTTTCGTTTTTTTTTTTGTTTTTTTTTTTTTGGAAAGTAGAGAATTATTATGGTGGCTAAGAGGGGTTCCCAAACTGTCTCTCAGGCCAAGTGTCTTTTTCCTAATCTGCTATCATCTAGTTTTGCTGATTGCGACCCCACTGTAGCCTTATATTTTAATTCTTAACTGACTAGACTGGCACTCAGCATGGCCATAGCTCCTTTAGCCCGTTAGTGTCATCATCTGATATGTTGTGCATCCGTTGCACAATGCAGTTGTAAGGATCTGCTATTGATTATTTTTGGCTGTTCTGTAAGTTGAATCAGTCTGGTCATTGTCTTCTGAACTCCATCTTGAACATTGTATTTCCTCCAAAACACTACCATTCACTGATTTGTATTTTTTTTTTTTTTTGTGAATCATTTTCTACATTCAAGAGACTGTAGTGGCTGAACATGACAGAGGAGATATGTTTCTAAAATGATGGAGCCATCACTTCTGGTATTTACTGTTGTAACAGCCACTTAGATAATGCATCTAACATACTGAGTGGAGAAAACTTAACCTCCTGACCTTAGCAGCCTGCAGAATATATTGAGGTGTAGCCATATGACTGGCAATTTAGATGAGCCGTCTAAAGTAGTTTTATCATATAAAATGGGTGGTGATTGTGAATGTCAATTTATTTATATAGCACATTGACCACAGCATTCCTATGTTGTTTTAAAAGTGCTTTACAATGATAGAATAAAATAAAACAAACAAATAACATAAATAGAAATAAAATATATGAACATAAATAAAATACATGATAAATAGAAGTAATGTTATATAATGTATATGTTTGTGTAGACATATATATATTTATACACACACACACATACACAGCAGTGGGTATATAAAAGAATCACCCCTTTCGAAATATTCCCATTTTTTTGCTTTACAACCTTAAATGAAAACTCATAAACCAATGTTTTTTCCAGCTTTACTTACTCAATGCAATCTATAACATCCAAGTGAAAGATCTCACAGCTACAGTTCAAAAGAATTTTAAAAAATCAAAAACAAGAAATACTGAGATTAATAAAGGATCCTCCCCACACCTAAACAATCTTTGGAAAGTCAATCAGGTGTAAGTAACCACCGTTTCCATTGCAGATCATGGTTACTGGCTTCCACCTGTGATCAACTGTAATCAGTGAAGCATAAAAACAGCTGCTCCTGGAGCATTCCCTTGCTCGCTAGTGCAACTGACCGCAAACAACTGACTATGGGTGGCAATCCTCTTTCAAAAGATCTCAGGGATAGAGTTGTGGACAGACATAAGGCAGGAGATGGATACAAAAAATCTCAAAAGGCTTCCCAAGGAGTACAGTAAAGTCCATAATAAAGAAGTGGCAAGTGTTTGGTACTACTAGGACCCTCCTTGGATCCGGCTGTCTCTCCAAACTGGATGGAAGAACAAGGAGGAAACTGGTAAGAGAGGCTACCAATAGGCAAATGGCCACTTTGAAGGAGTTACAGGATTTTATGGCAAAAAGTGGTCATTGTGTGCATGTGACAACAATTTCACAAGCTCTCCACAATTGTGGCTTGTTTGAGAGGGTCGCAAGGAAAAAGCCACTTCTCAAGAAAGGCCACATTAATGCACCTTGAAGATTCTGATGCCAAGAAGAAAAAGGTGTTATGGTCAGATGAGACCAAAATCGAACTATTTGGCCTCAATACCAAACGGTACATCTGGCAGAAATCCAATGCAGCTCACCATCCACAACACACCATACCTACAGTAAAGCATGGAGGTGGCAGCATCCTGTTGTGAGGGTGTTTCTCTGCCACAGGGCCTGGGGCTCTTGTTAGGGTAGAAGGACAGATGGATGGGGCAAAATACCATCAGATTCTTGAGAAACCTGTTACCCTCTGCCAGAAGTTGAAGATGGGCAGAATATTCACCTTTCAACATGACAACGACCCGAAGCACACAGCAAAATTGACTACACGGTGGCTGAAGGAGGAAAAAGTGAATGTCCTTGTGTGGCCCAGTCAGAGCCCAGACCTAAATCCCATTGAAAAATCTGTGGAAAGATTTGAAGACCGCAGTCCACCAACACTCACCATCCAATTTGACCAAACTTGAACAGTTCTGTAAAGAAGAGTGGACACATATTGTTCAATCTAGGTGTGCAAAGCTGAAGCATCCCAACAGACTCAAGGCTGTCGTTAAAGCAAAAGGTTGTTCAACAAAGTATTGGCATTGGGGGTGATCCTTTATTATATGTCAGTATGTCTTCTTTTTGATTTTTTATAATTTTTCTGAACTGTAACTGTAATATCTTTCACTTGGATGTTATAGGTTGCATTGAGAAAGTAAATCTGGGAAGAAATATTTGTGTGTGTTTTTATCTAAGGCTGTAAAGCAAAAAAAAAAGGGAATATTTCGAAGGGGTGATTCTTCTCTATACCAACTGTGTGTATATGTAGTAGTCTCAAAGAGACTCTCTCTCTCTCTGTATGTATTTTTGTATGTATGTGTGTTGTGACTGATAGGGGGCGCTATCGCTCCCTTGAACCCCTGTCCACTACTCCAGACACCAGGTAAAAGTCCAATAGTTGACTTTATTAAACTTCCACAGTGCACAAAGCACCCTCTCCTCCACTATACTCATAAATCACTCACAAATAACAATAATAAACAATCCTCCAACTCCCAGACGTGTTGCCACCCTTCCACCCAGCTCAGCTCGCCGTCTGGGAGCTCCCATAGTCCTTTTATATTCCCTGACCCGGAAGCGTTCCAATCCCCAGTCCATGTGACTCTCAATCACCTCTGGGTCAGGTACAAGTCCTTTCTTTTCACCCTGGAAGCTCTCGCTCTTCCTCTGAGTTACTTTCGGGTTATAGGGCACGAAGAGGTCTTCGGTCCTCCCTGCAGCTCCCTCTTGCGGCCCCTGTGGTATCCAGCAGGGTCTTGTATAAAAACTACATGTCCCATGACTCCCTGCTGGTCTTCGAGGCACCTCCATACTGCAGGGAGGGCTCCATCTGGCGGCCTGGGGGTATTGGCCGGGATGACAAGCCGGCCACATCTCACAGTGTGTATATATATGTATGTATGTATGTATGTATGTATGTATGTATGTATGTATGTATGTGTGTGTGTGTGTGTGTGTGTGTGTGTATATGTAAATTATATGTGTGTTTATATGTACAGTGGGTACGGAAAGTATTCAGACCTCCTTCAATTTTTCACTCTTTGTTATATTGCAGCCATTTGCTAAAATCATTTAAATTAATTTTTTCCCTCATTAGTGTACACACAGCACCCCATATTGACAGACAAAATAAAAGAATTTTTGAAATTGTTGCAGATTTATTAAAAAAGAAAAACTGAAATATCACATGGTCCTACGTATTCAGACCCTTTGCTCAGTATTTAGTAGAAGCACCCTTTTGAGCTAATACAGCCATGAGTCTTCTTGGGAAAGATGCAACACGTTTTTCACATCTGGATTTGGGGATCCTCTGCCATTCCTCCTTGCAGATCTTCTCCAGTTCTGTCAGGTTGGATGGTAAACGTTGGTGGAGAGCCATTTTTAGGTCTCTCCAGAGATGCTCAATTGGGTTTAAGTCAGGGCTCTGGCTTGGCCATTCAAGAACAGTCACAGAGTTGTTGTGAAGCCACTCCTTCGTTATTTTAGCTGTGTGCTTAGGGTCATTGTCTTGTTGGAAGGTAAACCTTCGGCCCAGTCTGAGGTCCTTAGCACTCTGGAGAAGGTTTTTGTCCTGGATATCCCTGTACTTGGCCGCATTCATCTTTCCCTCGATTGCAAGCAGTCGTCCTGTCCCTGCAGCTGAAAAACACCCCCACAGCATGATGCTGCCACCGCCATGCTTCACTGTGGGGACTGTATTGGACAAGTGATGAGCAGTGCCTGGTTGTCTCCACACATACCGCTTAGAATTAAGGCCAAAAAGTTCTATCTTGGTCTCATCAGACCAGAGAATCTTATTTCTCACGATCTCAGAGTCCTTCAGGTGTCTGAATGGTTACATCTCTTCCTCGTCAGATGTATAACGCTGCTCACGTTGTGAAGGGGAGGTGCGGCTGAACATACGCTAAAGATATGCCGTCGGATCATGTGATGAAGACCATGGAGCGGCTGCTCCTGAGGCCACAGGTCCGCCACGCCCTCGACCCTCTGCAGTTCGCATACCAGGAGAAGGTGGGAGCGGAGGATGCCATCATCTACATGCTACACTGATCCCTCTCCCACTTGGACAGAGGCAGTGGTGCTGTAAGAATTATGTTTCTGGACTTCTCTAGCGCCTTCAACACCATCCAACCTCTGCTCCTTAGAGACAAGCTGACTGAGATGGGAGTAGACTCACACCTGGTGGCATGGATCGTAGACTATCTTACAGACAGACCTCAGTATGTGCGTCTCGGGAACTGCAGGTCTGACATTGTGGTCAGCAACACAGGAGTGCCCAAGGGGACTGTACTTTCTCCGGTCCTGTTCAGCCTATATACATCAGACTTCCAATACGATTTGGAGTCCTGCCACGTGCAAAAGTTCGCTGATCACACTGCTGTTGTGGGCTGCATCAGGAGTGGGCAGGAGGAGGAGAACAGGAAGCTAATCAAGGACTTTGTTAAATGGTGCAACTCAAACCACTTACACCTGAACACCAGCAAGACCAAGGAACTGGTGGTGGATTTTAGGAGGCCCAGGCCCCTCATGGACCCTGTGATCATCAGAGGTGACTGTGTGCAGAGGGTACAGACCTATAAATACCTGGGAGTGCAGCTGGATGATAAATTGGACTGGACTGCCAATACTGGTGCTCTGTGCAAGAAAGGTCAGAGACGACTATACTTCCTTAGAAGGTTGGCGTCCTTCAACATCTGCAATAAGATGCTGCAGATGTTCTACCAGGCGGTTGTGGCGAGTGCCCTCTTCTATGCGGTGGTGTGGTGGAGAGGCAGCATAAAGAAGAAGGACGTCTCACACCTGGATAAACTCGTTAGGAAGGCAGGCTCTATTGTAGGAATAAAGCTGGACAGTTTAACATCTGTGGCAGAGTGACAGGTGCTGAGCAGGCTCCTGTCAATCATGAAGAATCCACTGCATCCACTGAACAGTATCATCTCCAGACAGAGGAGCAGCTTCAGCGACAGACTACTGTCACTGTCCTGCTCCACTGACAGACTGAGGAGATCATTCCTCCCCCACACTATGCGACTCTTCAATTCCACCCGGAGGGGTAAATGCTAACATTATTCAAAGTTATTGTCTGCTTTTACATGCATTTTTATTACTCTTTAATTTAATATATATATTTTTTTGTTTCATTATACTGCTGTTGGATTATGTGAATTTCCCCTTGGGATTAATAAAGTATCTATCTATCTATCTATCTATCTATCTATCTATCTATCTATCTAT